>BJKM01000136.1:0-145000 GCA_015082035.1 Chaenogobius annularis | reverse complement strand
CATTTCGTTCGGCCCGGCGGCACTCCCTCTTCTGGGCTCTGACCAAATCGTCATTTCTCCATGGCCAGCTTCTGCTTATTTTTAACAGTTTAGCCTTCATAGGGGCAATGGTGTCGAGAAACATTCAACACTAGATGTAACAGAGTTCCACAAATCATTTACATTTGAATATGAGACATTTTCAAAGTTATACATTTCATAACATTGTGCTGTCATCTATTGTTCTTCGGCATGTGTCTCCTCCGGACAACTGCAGGACCAGCTGGTGGTTTGGGAAAAACAGACAGGTCAAAGAAGACACAGAAATGATCAGACAGAGCAACATCGACCACATTGACGTTTTAAATATTAGCCTCCTTTGAAATTAGAAGATCTAGAGTGTGTCCTCTGCTGTGGGTGGGGCCACTCACATGCTGAGTGAGACCGAAAGTTTCAAGGACAGCATGAAGCTCTTTAGCATTTGTCACAAATATTATCAACATGAACATTTAGCGGTGAATATTGTTGCAGTGCTGCTGCTGATGAGCCCTTTGCTGGAGGCAGTGGAGGTGATTGTGGAGTAGCAAGAGCTGAATCCTTTGCTGGTAGTGGTGGAGCGGCTGCTAATGAATCCTTTAGTGAGTTTTTGTGGTGCTGCAGATATTGAAACATTGGCTCGGTCTCTAGCTGATGGAGCAGGAATTCTTCTTTCATTCCTCTCTTCTCTATCTGCTCAGGACCCTGTCCAGGCCCAGTCCAATGCCTCAGAACGTGGAGAAGGTTCTCTGTCAGCACCCTCTCTCCACCTCTGCATAGGGGTGGGCTCTTTCTCTTGAGCAGGTTCTCTCGTTTCCAGAATAGATAGAAGTTCTCAATATTGACCCTTTGCGTCTACGTCACATGATCATGTGGGTGCGCCATGCTGGACATGAGTGAACGAAGCATTGTAGGGAGCACAAATCTGACAAAAACTTACACCGATCGCAATTATTTTTGTCGCACAGAGTTTGTTCCAAGATACAGCCTGGTCTTTAGACAGTTTTGGGAACGTCACAAACATGTCCCCACACATTCCAGCCCTGTAACAAAAAGTAAAATTAAAATAAAACTACTCAATCCAGCTAAAACCACTTAATTTAGCATATTTGTACAATGATGAATTCAGATTCTAATTTTGTATTTTTTATTTGAAGTTTGAATTTGTTAGTATGATAAAAAAAAAAAATAATAATAAAATAAAATAGTGTTCCCATCCCTAGTTCTTACTCTTAGGGTGAGCGTATTGAAAAATCTTTAACTTTTAAAATATTAAACAATTACTACCTAGGCTAAACAATGGGCTAATTGTTAATTCAAATAACTGATAAAAACGTGGGATCCAAGGACCATGGGTCATCTTTATGTTGTTTCCTTTGTTGTGTGTATGTGATGGCTGCATCCACGGTAAGATAACGTCTGATTGGTCAAAAGTCAAAACAAGCTCATGCCCACCAAATACATTATTAATACATAAAATAATTACAAATGATCGTACATCGATATACTGTGCAGCCATACATGATTTGAATAAAACATAATGTAAATAGAAAATCAGAAAACATAAATAACATTGTCCCTTTTACAATGCACATGTGCCTAGCTGACAGTGGCCCCGGTGATGACCAGTTGGTAGTAGGCCCCCTTCTTGGCCATCAGCGTGTCGTGTGTGCCCTGCTCTATGACAGCTCCCTGGGACATGACTGCGATGACGTCTGCTCTCTGGATAGTAGTCAGTCTGTGTGCGATTACAATACATGTCCGCCCTTTTCCAGCCTCGTCTAGCGCAGCCTGCACGCTCTAGAAAAATATTCAGAAAATTGTATAAAAAAACAAAATGGAACAAAATTACATAAGAATTTGTAACGTGGTTTTGTGGATATGTTTGTGTACCTGCTCGCTCTCTGTGTCCAGTGCAGAGGTAGCTTCATCCAACAGGAGGATCTTTGGGTTCCGGACAATGGCTCGGGCAATGGCAATCTTCTGCTTTTGTCCTCTGGAGAGCTGAGAGCCCTGAGCACCAACTTGTGTGTCATATTTCTGCAACAATTAGAGGAGAAAATGTCAAATATAAAAACTACGGTTTGTTTTTTAGTGTTTAGTTTTGTCCTGGACGAGGGAACATTTAATTAAACCAATACCCATTGTATAATACGTAAAACTTGCTTTTTAAAATATATACATTTTAAAGCTTTATGCATTTCGTCATAAATGTAATACATTTGACATTTCATTAAAAAAAAACATAAACATACTTCCACAGACAGAGTTTACATAGTAGTTGCTAGGTAACAGTGGTGGAATGACCTCTATCTACTATATGTAACATCTGCTGTGTTAACTTGAACAAACAGGCACATTTTTTTTAAGTAAAATCTTACATATAATCATGTTCACTACAGGGGCAGACTGGGGGGGAAAGCGGCCTTGGGGGTAAATTTCATTACATGGGGTGTGAAAAACAAATCTGAAAATAGGGGTAATTTTCTGAACTTTGTTGGGGTTTTATAGGAGATTTCAGACATCCAGCTGGCCCTGGTTATATGACATCCTACTAGGTTAGGATATGTAGCTGTGGGTATGAAACAACCTCCATGGATTGTAGAAAAAGATTCGACGTTTTGACTCTCATCCGTAGGCCCTGCCCAGTGGGCGGGACCTCCTGATGAAGGGTGTTTACAGTTTCACTTCTTTGTTTCCCAACAGCGCTGTAATGGGTTATCAATGACTAAAACTGGTTCACCCTAAGGACAAGATGCTCGCTTACGCAACAGCGGAACAACAGCTCGGCCCACAATGGCCCACTTACCCATCGGGAAACCGGAAAATACAGAGTATCCCATGTGCCAGTCTGCCCTTGGTTTCCTACGTCTTAAAGTGCATGTGACAGGTTAGCCTACACATTTCTCTAACTTCGTGTATAAACCCCCCCTTCCCAACAACTGTCCCTACTTTCACTTATCAAATAGTAAAACACCAATATTCTGCACACAGACTGACTAACTTCTTGAGCACATTTCCCTTTGAACTGACCTCTGGCAGAGTCATGACAAAATTGTGGAGGAAGGCTTTCTTCGAGGCCTCTATGACCTGCTCCAGGCTGATCCTGCAGCTGTTGTCTCCATACTGGATGTTCTCTGCGATGCTGCAGTCAAACAGCACAGGCTCCTGGGACACTATACCAATCTGAGAGCGGAGGAAAGGCACGCTAATGCTCTGAGAGGACCGCCCATCTATCATCTGCAAAGTAACACAAATATTGTAGACATTTTGTTAAAGTAAACCATCATATAAAGTGGCCATATCACAGTCAATGCTTGGTCTAGTCAGATCCCAAAAGTTTCAGAAAACTTTTTAATGTACAACTTTGCCTTTTATGTTTCTATGCATTTTATTTTCTTGTTCTAATGCATGCTATTTTTAATGTTCTGATGTCTCTGTAGCACACTGAGATTTGTCTACAAATAAGAGTTTTTTGTCATAATCTAAAACATAGTAGCATCTTGTATGCAGATGATTCGATTCTATATACTAGGGCGCCTTCTGCGGCACAAGTGATTCAAAATATTCAAGAGGATTGAAAACTGTTAATTTAAATTGTTGATGAATTCAAGCAAAACTAAATGTATGCTGGTCTCCAAAAAGCATGCTAGTGACTCAAAAAAGGTATCAATTCAAACGCTTGATGGTAATATGATTGAACAATTACCCTTTTACAAATACTTGGGCATCCTGATCGATGATAAACACTCTTTTAAAAAAACACATGCAAGAGCTGACAAATAAGCTTAAATCCAAATTTTCATTCTTCTTTCGTACTAAAAAGTGCAATCCTCTTAATTGTACAAAATCCAGGCCACATTTCTCTCAGTTCTAGATTATGGTGATATTATATATACTGTATATGCATTCTACAGTAATAGTCTTAAAACCTCTGAACTCAGTTTATCATTCAGCTCTAAAGTATGATGGGACTCATTGGATGCGAGAAGAGAACAGCACTGCAGTTTGTTTATTTAGAAGGCTCTCATTGGGGTTTTGCCTGATTATTTAACACGCTTGCTGAACATCAGATTAAGATCCCAGGACATATTTATTTTAGAGTCACACAGAACCAACATAGAGTTAGGGGAAAGGGCTTTTAGGAAAGGGCTCAAAGACTTTTTAAAAGAAAGAATTTTATATATTTTAATGAATTCAAAGCACTTTTAAAATACTATCCTCAGTGCCAATTGTTTTGTTTTAGATCTTTTTCCATTTTGTGTGTTCCTATAAATTTATTTTCTTGATATTTGATCGACTGTTTTAGTGGCACTGTATCTGTATATCTTGTGTTTGTTTTTATAATTTTTTTTATAATTTGACACTCAGATCTATGTTTCACTGATGGCAAGTGAATATGGACCAGTGGATTCACTCTGTCACTGCATCCAACAGATCAATCCAAAACAACTTTCTCCAGCTGAACTCAGACAAGACTGAAATCATTGTCTTTGGCCCACAGAAAGAACAAAAATAAATAAATTTTAGCGGTCACCTCCAAAACCTAAAAAACAAGTTAAAAAGTCTGAGTCCATTATTACCCCCAGATTTCTAACAGCCACGTCATATCAATAACATCAGCAGCTTTTTACCATCTAAAAAGCATTGCCAAATTCAAAAGCAAAGTGTCTAAACCAGACTTGGAGAGACTTATCCATGCGTTTGTCTCTAGTAGATTAGACTACTGTAACAGCCTGCTCACTGGCCTCTCCAAACGAGCTGTAAAACAGCTGCAGTACATCCAGAACGCCGCTGCTCGGGTCCTGACTAGAACCAGGAAGTACGATCACATTAGTCCTGTGCTCAGGTCTCTGCACTGGCTCCCTGTGGCTCAGAGAATAGACTGTAAAGGCGCTCTGCTTGTATACAAGTCTCTCCATGGCCTAGCGCCAAAGTACATCCCTCCTGCTGGTGCCCAGAGTCAGGACTAAACATGGGGAATGTTCGTTTCAGTTTTATGCTGCTAAAATCTGGAACAGTCTTCCTGAGGATGTGAGACAGGCCGCTACTCTGGCAATGTTCAAATCTAAGCTAAAAACTGTTTTGTTTGGCTGAAATTCTCTTTGCACTCTTCACTTTTATGTCTTGAACTATTTGACGGATAGACTGAAAATGGCACTTTTCAGATTATTACCGCAGGTGCCTGGGGGAGGGGTTAGAACGCACGCTGATTAGATTGTCAGTCAGCACTAAGGCCATTGAAAAGTCCAGGAAGAGCCTGGCGCACCTACCCGCTGATCAAGAGCGAGTTTTAACAAGGCTTTGGTCAAGTTTTGTCTGGGACAATTAGTTTAGCGAAAGCTAAATCTAGGGAAGGGGCAGACTAGACCGGGTCCGTCGTTAAAGATAAAGTGCTGCAGATAAGGTGGAGGCGTCGACAAGATAGTCGTCGTAAAAGATACAGAAGCGCTGCACATAAGGTGGAGGCGTTGACAAGATAGTTGTCGTAAAAGATACAGAAGCGCTGCACAGGCATGTGCAGAGGCAGATACTGCGCTGACATCTAAGGACGGTCAAACATGGGAAAGAATCAATCTAAAAGGGATGTACCCATCCCGGAGACATCTGTTACGCTGACAATGTCAAATGAATATGGGAAAGAGTGTCTGGAGAGTTTGCCAGTGTGGTCCAATAGATTTGGTTTTCCATCTGGCGGATCAAGGACAAAATGTATGATTCATGTCAGCAAAATTGTCAAATTGAATGAATAGAAATGAAGGTTTTTGTGATTTCTGTCATGTCTTTGAAGAACTTTGAATTGCCTTGTGTACGAATTGTGCTCCACAAATAGCCTGGCCTTGCCTTGCCTTGTGTAAATGTTTTATTTGTTAACAGGGCGGTTTTGTAAATGTAAATATTTATCCCTGTATAAATAAAGGTTACCGGCACATAATAATTACTGTTGTGTCCTTGGACAAGATACTTCCTCTGTGTGTTTGTAAGTGCAATTTGTGAGTGAAATTCGCCCCTGACGACAATCTGCTATGTATATTATGTTTTAACATGAACTGTACTGACTAAATAAACAAACTAATAATCATGTTATTCTATCTAGCTGTTTATGTTTAATATCATTACTTTTCAATTCAAAAAGTTTGATTTCCTAAAGTTAGTGACATAAAGGAATTTTAACATATAAGACAATGTGAATGAAAAAAATAAATAAATCCATCCTTGTTTGATCACAGTTTCAATAATTGTGCATGATGGTTAAATGGGATGTTTCTTTATATAATAATCGTAACACAGAAATGTCCTTGTGACATTCCTAAAGACAGATAACCACTGTGCCACTCTGCGTTAGCGTTTGAACCACTAACCTGGCAGCACTGGGCTGCATTTGTACATTTCAATACTGACCACTTTGCCTTGATCCGGGTCATAGAAGCGCTGCAGCAGCTGAACACTGGTGCTCTTCCCACAGCCACTGCTCCCCACAAACGCCAGAGTCTCCCCGGGCTTCACCGCCACCGTCAGCCCATTCAGCACCTGCGTATCCGGCCGGCTCGGGTATGTGAACTTACAGTTAACAAACTCAACCTTACCCTTGAAATTATTCTAAAAAACAATCAATGAAATCAGTCATTATTAATAAATGTATTCAGAATATATGAAGGTAATCCAGTGGACAAACCCAGCTCTCGCCGTCTGGGGAGATTTTGGGCACGCGGTCCAGTAATTTCAAAAGCTGAGCGGCTGCGATTTTGGCTTTGGCGTAATCTGAAGTGAAGGAGGAGGCTTTGCCCAGCGCGGTGCCACTGGTGACAATCGCCGATATCACCCTGGAAGCACAATGATGTACAACAAAATGGGAAAATGCTCTAGATTTATCAGAATGGAATCCCTTCTACAGAGTCTGGTTTACACAAAACATTTGGTGGCTATAATGCTGTATTCTATAAATGAATTTTTGTTTTGGACTATTAGCACCTTTAAGGCTTCTTAATATTCTGTGCCTTTCAATGATGGGGGGGTGTAGTTCTATCTTTACCATGGTGAGACAATACACACATTAGGAAACACAGCCTGATTTGTTTTTAGATGGTTTGAAATAAATACAATGAATTTTACACAACATTTTGGTACAAATTCCATTTTAAATTCTCATTTTAAAACACAATGATCAACTATTTAAACACTATTGTAACACTCTCTTTGCATATACAACAGCAAAAATTATTTGTGTAATATATTATACACATTTGCAGGATAAACTCCACTCTCAAAAACAGTGTGATGGTCCTTTAGGTCTCTAACTCCCTCATAACACTTGTCTAAAAGTGTTGTAGCATTCTCTGGGCAGTGTTTTGACGATGGTGAGATAAGTCTATGAATGCGAGTATTTTGTTTATCTTTTAACCACAAAGGGTCATTTTTACAAATGTTTAAGTTCTGTTCACAAAGTTAGCTTCTTCAGACTTGATGTACTTGATTTCCACTGAAGTGATCTGTTTTGCAAAGTGTACTATAGTTTTGCCAGATGAAATGTTTCAGGAAATGTGCCAAAGCGATTTTAAAACTTTAAAATTTTAAAAATGTTCTGGACTCCGATGTGACTCACAGTGAAGGAGCTGATAAGACACTTCTCACTGCTCACTCTGTTTGGAACAGCACTCAGCTCAACAGCACTGGAAAAGGGCCTAAATATCTTGGTGGGTTGGGGCAGGCAGAGAGCACCCACCTTTTTGGGCTGCGGGCTTTATTTGACAAGACAGTGTAGCCTGAAATGGGAATGAGACTGGGGAATGGCATTCAGCATTCTGCCCCACACAACAGGCATATGGACTATCCTCTCAACCACGAGCGACACCCAAAAATATGTTCAATACACTTCAACCTAATTGTTGATATGGGAAAGAAAAGATGACGAACCTGAAAACATAAGCGTATGACAGTTCTTCCGTGTTGACCAGGTAGCCTCCAAACCTGTAGGAGGCAGCATAGGCCATAAAGAGGACACAATTGGAGAAGCCGAAACAGATGCCGTGGATGTGGGCTTTCTCCTTGGCAGATTTAAACGGAAGGTCCAGCCGCTGCTCATAGGCCTTCACAAAAGTGCTCTCCTTTGCGAGGCCTGCTATGGTCCTGATGTTGGACAGAGCTTCACTGGACACCTGTAAACCACACACACTGAATGGTCATGGTATAGATGTCCATTTGAGCTCAGACCTTGACAGTTGGTTCATTCTGTGTCATCATCCATTTCTTCATGATAGCCTTTCTTCAGGCTGCCAAAAGTACATTCCAAAAGGTATCAATTTATTGTTTTTAATTGCAGAAGTTTTGTGTCTCAGAAAGTCAGATGAGATGTTAATGTTGTAAAGTATGTTGAAAAATGCTTTATTAATCTCAATCTAATATTTATTACCAGTTTGATTGCTATGCTTGTACTGCTACATTTCTCTGAACGTTCCAATCACTTTCAGAGAACCTTTCCAGATTGATAAATGTGTACAACTCAAATCAGAGTGCGAGAGGATCAGTCTGGTGTGACCCAGGTTAATGAATTGCTAAATCTATACATAGATTGTTTTATTATTTTACTTAATGAACTTCCATCCATGCATTTTATATGGAACGCTGTGACTTCAAAATGCATTGCTCGCTTAAGTCACATCTACAGACTTTTTATAGAATGGTGAGATTTAACCCAGCAAAAAGATTTCCAGTTTTTTCCAGTAATATTTGTATAGTCAAGTATTCCAAAAACTATATCCAAAATCTCCTATGAATACATTTATCTAATAGGTCAAAAAGTGAACCAAACTAAGAAATTAAACTTATTTACGTTCTCAAAATATGAATTTTAAGTTTTTGCACTTAGCTTCTGTCCATGGATTTCAGAATGATGAGAAATTAGGACTGTTGCCATAGCAATTAATATAAAATAAATATTATATAATTTGGATGGGAAAAAGTCTTAATTTAGCAAATAACAAGGAGCTGAAACCCATGAACATGAAAACAGTGGTAAACTTCCTAGACACATTCTATTCCAATTATTTACAGGAAAAGTTTCAAACTAATCTTTTTTTTCCTACTGCAGTGTCTGGCCTTAACTGTGAGAATATGGACAGAACTTACATGGCCTGCTTCCTCCATGGCCACTTTGTCTTCATTTGCCAAGCCAGTCAACATTTTAGATTGATAGAGCCCGGACAGTCCGATCAGCGGCAGGAAGCACATGATCACCAGGGTGAGTTTCCAACTGAAGTAAAAGGCGATGATGAGGGTGACGCTGATATTGGTGAAGGAGTTCACAATCAGGCCTATCCGAGAGCCTGTGACCTGTGAGACACATTCAAGTTTAAACTTGTTAAATATGCTATTTATCCTTGTTTTTGATGTTGTGCGCAAAAGTATGTGGCTGGTAGCAAAAATAACAATTCAGTGTAAAAAATGTTGTGTCAACCGCGACATGAAAAATATGTATAATATATATTTTTAAAACCAATATCTGAGAACGGTAAAAGGTTGTAGCAACATATAAAGAATATTAGCGGGTCTATACATTTTATTTGATCTGGCAAATATATTGTTTTGTTGATTTTATGGTTATGATGGAAAATGTTTGTTCGACAAAAATGGTTAGTCAATAGAGATTGTGATATTCCACTTCATAGAATTTTCAGTTTGCCTAAAGTTAAACCACAGAAGATTTTAAAGACACTAAATACTAAACTTAGCAGTCATTCAAAAGTATTCTGACAATATAGAGTGATTTTTATGAGTAGAAACCCAGCGGATTAGTGTGTCGCTCCATGGTTCTTTGAGGGGGTGAAAATTCTTTCTCTCAATTAACATCTTGGCACTTTAGTGGACGACAAATTGAAACACTGCTGTTCTTGTGAAACACAACCTGCAAAGAATTTACCTTTGGCATAAACTGAATAACTTTTTCCACAATTCTCTCTCAGTTCTGTCAGGCCTTCAATGAGGTTTTCCCTTCAGCAGCTGATTCCCCAACTTTTCACTCAAAGACAAAAATAGCCTTTAATTGAAATGTAAAAATCGTTAAGAGTTCTGAATGAGTTTTTTGTTCACCACCTTACTGCAAAACTAATACTTTTACTTAAAATCTTTTGCTCAAACAGCTGTTAAGTTGGTCAAGTCAATTGTAGCCCTTGTTGGGTAATCTTCCCTGAATTAAGCGCTATTAGAAGGCTTTTTTATTAGTTAAATGTAAAGTTTTTGACGTTCAATTCCATGCTCTACACTACTCTATATCCAAGAGTCACCGCACAAATTATACTATAACAATAAATATAACTTTGGAAGTTGAATTGCACCATTATTACAACTTTGGAAGACACTGAGCATATAGAATATATTGGAGACACCATATTTCAGTAACCCCATTTTGTCATCTAAAACCTAAAAACACTTGAGATATGTAGTTCTAGCATAACACATTTTACACTCAACACAAGACTCAGAGTTGTGTGGATACCCACCCCTTGTACCATGGAGGCGTCTGTGGCCAGTCTGGTGGTCAGAACTCCAGGGCTGTTCATGGGGTCGTCGAACCAGCCCACCTCCTGCCTCAGCATGGCCTGGAAACCCAGTCGCCTCAGCCGACGAGTCAGCATTTCTCCAGACTTGGCAAACGCAAAATTCTTAGACGTGTAATGGAAACAAATGAGTGAATCTGGGACAACAAAATAATATAACACCTGTGTGATGATTCTGATCTTTGTTACAAACCTGTAGAAATTGTGAGAAGAAGGACAAGACTGCCACAAGGCAAAACAACACACACGATCCGTTGATCTGCCTCCTCTGTTCAGCTGGGTCTTGTATGGCAAATGTCTATAGATGAAGAAATGTTTACAAAAGAAAACCCAAAGATGATAGTTGGTGAAATCCAGAGTTTGTACCCCCAGGATCTGGCTGAAGACGATTGCGTAGATGGAGAGTATAGTTCCGTTGACAGCAGCTCCCAGAAAACCCAGCACCAGGTAGGGCCACTCCGGCTGGTTGTACTTCAGGATGCTCACCACGGAGACCGACTCCAGTGGCTTTTCCCCCTTGGACAATAACATGCAACATTTAAACTAGGGCTGCAAATTACGGGCTGTAAATCACTTGATTAGTTGTTTAGATTATAAAGCCGTGAATATGAGATTTTTACTTTATTTGACCCAGATGAAGCTGAAGTAAAGCCGCTTGAGGTCATCTTGCCGCAGCATGATTACAGACAAAACCATTTTCTTAACAAAAACACTAAATATGAATTTTTGCTGTGTCATTTTGATGTAATTCTTGCATTGTCTGAGTCATAAAACCTCTTCTCTCCGCACACCTTAAATTTTTTTAAATCAGCAATTTTTGTAGCATTCACAATATTATCAAAATTTTTATATATCGCCCATCCCTAGTCATGATTATCAATATTTCTACTAGTTTCACCTCTACATTTGGGGTTTCTTTGTTGGAAAAGATTTGAAGACTTCCTGATACCGCATCCGGGCAATAATCGTATGATCTGTTGCTCTGAGAGCGGAGTCGGATAGATTCCCTAAAATGAATTTTGAAACAAAATATGACACTTTAAATGTTTCTTCTATAACAGCCATTTGATCTTTCTTATGCACTTTACCTTAAGCTGGAGCTGTGGCTAAAATGGCTCATGCTCCGCACCTTTTGATAGCAGCCCTCTTTAGAAGATTCAGTGAGTGTGGCTGAAATTACAAATCAATACATTCTTAATACCAAAGCTTCCTGTGGCCCTCAGAAGATCAGACAGGCCTATAGGGTTTAACCTTTCACCCCTGCTGAGCACAATAACTAATCCACTCTTTAAACAACAATCTACAGAGAGGGAACTAAATAGTAGTACATTCATAACTGAACTGACAAAAATACCAATGTCTTGACTGTCTGAAAAACTACAAAGGATTTTTAGACAGCGTGACATTCCTGTTTATTTTAAACTGGGCAACACTTTAAAACAAAACCTTTTCATCCTAAAGACAAGATGCACACGAAAAAACAGAGCAATGTAGTGTACTCTATCCAATGCAATGAAGAAAGTTGTAAAGAGCGCTACCTAAGTGAGACAAAAAGCCACTGCACAAGAGGCTTTATCAGCACTGTAGGCACACAAATTCAGGACCACAGAGTGCCGTGCATCTTCATCTTAAAGCAACAAACCACTCCTTTGAAGACAGTGAGGTGAAGATTCTAAGCAGGAAAAGAGATGGTTTGAAAGAGGAGTTAAGGAGGCCATTTCTGTTCAAAAGAGAATCCCTCTTTAAACTGGAATGGAGGTTTAAGATTAAACTTACTGGTCGTATACAATAGTATTTTGAAGCCATGGTGCGGGAGAAGCCCAGATGCTAATCAGGTCCTCACTGAGGAGGGAGCTACAGTCATTTTACAAAAGGATGTTGATAACCCATTACAGGGCCGTTAGGACACAAAGATGATGAGCTTCAAATGAAACAGACTATTTTCCGGTGGGCAGGGCTTACTCAAAGTAGGATAAATATTTGAATTCACAGACTAGATCCGCAGATTGAGAATGACTCTTTGATGAGAGTCGAAATGTTTTGTTTTTCTAAATACAGTGTCCAGATGACAACCAATACATATTTTTCTACAATGGAACACTCCTGGACGAATGAGGGATTACACAAACTGCACTACCTAAATTTATACTTGCCATTACTTTTGCTGGATGTACTTTCGTTCTGTAGTGTCATCAGTGTAAAGTAGACCCCTTTCTTCTCTAACAGTTCAC
This sequence comes from Chaenogobius annularis, assembly GCA_015082035.1. Classification (NCBI taxonomy): domain Eukaryota; kingdom Metazoa; phylum Chordata; class Actinopteri; order Gobiiformes; family Gobiidae; genus Chaenogobius; species Chaenogobius annularis. Next base: position 132,201 of record BJKM01000136.1, on the reverse strand, counting down.
TGTGAGTTCCCCTCTCCACCGCCTGGCCATGCTCAAAGCCAATGATCACGTCTGCATTTCGAATAGTGGACAGTCTGTGAGCTATGGATATGGTAGTTCTCCCTTGACGTACCTACAAAGAAAATAAAATAAATAAATAATCATACTCAAATGTGGGTATTTTGTGGAGTTATATTTATTACTCATTTACATTTAGTTGAGTAATATTGATACAGCAGATGATAGATCAGATGTTATGTTCAAAGTATTTTGTTTTGTTTTACAAATACCTGCTGTAACTTACTTTATCAAGAGCCTCTTGTACCACAGCTTCACTCTCATTGTCCAGAGCAGAGGTGGCCATATCCAGCAGTAAAATTTTTGGATTTCTGATCAGAGCTCGGGCGATGGCGATTCTCTGTTTTTGCCCTCCGCTCATCTGCCCACCTCCTTCTCCAACTAACGTGTCAAATTTCTGAAAGACAATACAACAAATCCATGTCTAGTTTAAAAATTAATGTGTCAAAATAAATAAAGGATCTCACACCACTGACTCTCAATTTGTTGCCATGTATTTAATCTGGCAGCGCATTATTTTATGCAATAAAAGTAACATACTTGCATTCTTACATTCTTGCGTTATCACAAACATGGAATTGTTTGTGTTAGACTTACTATTTAATGACAAACCTGTGGCAAATCCATGATAAAATTATAGGCATTTGCTTCTTTTGCCGCATGAATAATGTCGTCCATGGAAACACCAGTTCGACCGTAGCTGATATTTTCTGCGATGGTGGTGGAAAACAGCACAGGCTCCTGCTCCACAATGCCAATAAGAGAGCGCAGCCACTGGATGTTCAAACTGCGGATGTCGTGCCCATCCAAAGTCACCTACAAATTTAAATATTACAGATTTAATGGAGCTCAAAAGTGGGTGAAGTCTTCTGGTTCTGGGTGTAACATTCACACAAATATTTTTTTTTAAGGATTTGTTGGCCTTTATTTGACAAGACAGTGCAGTATGAAATTGGGGTGAGACTGGGGAAGGACATGCAGCAAATTGTTGGAGGCGGAATCTATCTCACAACGCGTGTCCAGGCATGTGTACAATCCACTTGACTCCAAGTGTTTAAAAATGAGCAGTTAAAACCACTGTTAAATGCCTTTATTTATATTTACCATTCCTTCATGTGGATCATAGAATCTCTGGATGAGCTGAATGGTTGTGCTTTTTCCCATTCCACTGGCTCCAACAAAAGCTGTGGTCTCTCCAGCTTTGATTTCCAAGTTCAGGTGATCTAATATCTAAAAAGGTTTGGATATATAATTCAAACATTCAAAATCGTAGAAACCTTTTGCTAAAATAGAGTAAATATTTTACCTTCACTTCTGGTCGAGATGGGTAGTAGAAAGTAACTTTCCGGAACTCAATATCCCCTTTGACCTTGTCTAGCTTGTGACCGTCTTCAGAAAAACAGTCAATTACTGGTTCCTGACAATAGAAAACAACCATTTCTATAATTTAATTCATAGGATTGAATTAGGTAATCACTTTACCCTGTCTATTGTGTCAAATATAGTCTTGGCAGCTACTCGACCGGAAACAAATGCGTCAAGACATGAAGAGGCATTTCCCAAGTTAATACTAGCCGTCAGGACACCAAAGAAAACCTATAAAAAGTGAAATTGGGTAAATATTTATTTTCTAAAGGTTTCAGAGCCTTATTTTATTTGCAAATATTGAGACCCTTTTAAAATAAGTTTATAAATTGTTATGGTTAGAAACATTTCTTTCATCAGATATCATTTTGTCAATAATCATTATAAAATACTAATATTTAAACATCATACAAGATGTAAACATTTTATTCTATTAAAAAAAAATAAAAAAAGTGGTGTCTTAAAAGGTGCACAAGGAATTTTTCTGGTCGTTGGATCGCACCTGCTCATCTCTGTTGACGATTCCACAGTATGGCATAAATCTCTTCTCCATGGAGACAAATATTTGGCAAGGCAAGTTTTTGCAATAATTGATTAAGTCCAAGATATTAAGCATGTCTGTGTAATCCCTCATTCGTCCTGGAGTGTTTCATAGTAGAAAAAGATTCAGTCATAGTCATCTGGACTCTGTTTTTAGAAAAACAATAAGAATGACTCTTGGATGAGAGTCGAAACGTTTTGTTTTTCTAAAAACAGAGTCCAGATGATTACAATCTTTTTCTACAAGCCAAGATATTAAGTTTGAAGCAAAGCAAAAAAATCTCTTCACCTTTAACTATATAAATCAACTAATATATTTTAAATTTCCATAAGTAAATTAAATATGTAAAGAGATTATGTTTATTAATGTATAGAATAAACATGGTTGTCTACTTTAGTACACTCATTCAAACAAATACATAGTGTGTCCTGTTTGCCATTGTTCTAAGATAATGCATTCTAAAAAGCTAACATGCACTCTATACCCCTACCTGAAGGAGGGTACCAAGAGACATCTCCTTAGTGTCCACGATGAGCTTGGAGCCAACCCAAAAGGCCAGAGCATAACAAAAGAAAATGATGCTCCACAGATAGCCCTGAAACACTCCGATGATAGTCCCCTTTTTCACCCCCCAGGTCTGGGCTTCCTCCAAGTTACGGTCATATCTGAAAACATTATAATTAACATTTAATAAAAAGTTAATTGTATGGCTAAAAAGTACATACCTCTCAGTTTCTTTCTCCTCTCCACCAAATGCTGCGACAGTTCTGATTGAAGACAGTACCTCATCAGCTACAGCTCCAGCCTTAGCATAGGCCAATAGCTCCAAACCAGTCGTCCTCGATATAGCCTAGAGATAGGGTTTGTTCAATCAATACCATTACGAGGGTTTAAGTTTTTCATTACAGTTTCCGTCTTGCTTTTCATTCTACACCTCTGATTCTCTAAAATATGGGAAATGGCTGGTTAGAACACAAAGAGCAACACCAACAAGACATGGCATTTGATCTGTGTTGTATTGTATTAAAAGTTTTTTCCTCATTGAGTAAAGGGGCTAGAACTGATCCTTGTGGAATTCCTAGCATTTGTGGTTATTTATTTCAGGAATTTGAGCAATTAACTTTGTTAACTATCAGTTAACATTTTATAGTTTTACTGAATGTAGTGTACAGCATGTAAATGTAAAGAAATATCCACCTGTAAATGAATATTAAAAAAATCTTCTAGCAATTGCTGAATAATGCAATGTAGCAATATGCAGCAAGCAAATATTATACTACTGCTACTACAACTGTTATTACTACTACTTATTTAATATTGTTACAACCACCACAACTACTAATCTTCCACTGGAAGTTATTTCCTTTTGCTTGTGTTATCTGTATTTGTAAACCTCTCTCACCATAGCCATGAGTCCAGCTCCTAAACCAATGAGAGGGCTCACTGCTATCACCACCAAGGTTAGCTTCCAACCTCCAATAAAGCCAACCATGAAACCAAAAACGAAAGTCGAAATTCTCTCAATGAAGATAGATGCCTGGTCAGCGATAGCATTGTTGATCTTGTTGATATCACTGGGAATGAGACAGAACAGTTTTTTTCAGGATCATGAGATAAGGGGCTATTACTAAAGCACCATAACTTACTCTGATATTCTTGTGTTGAGTTCTCCAACTGAATTACAATCAAACCAGCCGATCTCCATTCTCATTACTTTGCGGAAATACGTCATACGGATCTTCTGAATTTGCCTGGCCGCTGCTGACACCCAGAAGAGTATCTATAGAAATAAATGAAGCAGATGTGAATATTGGGAATTTAAAGTTGCACAATGTAACTGTTCTGGTGGAGAGTATGCCATCTGCTTGTCTCAATTGAGATATAAAATGTGCAGGTCAAAATGTACATACTTGCAAAGAGTTGTAGTCCAAAAAAAAAAAAGTTCAATAATGTTCTTTGGTCTTTCAAGGCCAAAAATGACTTCAGAGCTTTTAACCTTCTTACAGTGCTATTGGTGCCTCATGTATGTGCCAAAAAAGTGTTTTGATTGATTCCTGCAGTCTTTAGCTAGAGAATAGTCTCTATCCTTCCCCTCGGATGAGTAGACGAACGGGGCCTACTCACCAGGATGAGTGATCCTGGTGAGTCAGGAAGAGTCATCCTGATGAGTGCCACGGCACGCTTCCTTGTTTCAGCCCATCCTCTAGGAAGCACTCTGTACCTGTAAAACGCCCCTGTTCCCCCCGGCCCCCGCGCTCGAGAGGAACCGCGGCTATTTAGGCACAGTTAGCTTCAAATGCTACTTCTTTTGTTCATATGCTTTTTGCATTTCCGGGTATGTGATCGGGGTCCAAGATATGGGTAATATTTGATAACTATCATGTTATGGGTCTTGCGCAACACTTATCAACTATGCCCTTAGGGTAGACTATGAAATGGGAAAAATAGCATAATATAGGATCTTTAAAGCTTTAGGGTGGATTGAGTGATAATTGATTTCTCTATAGGCTATTATTTAATACTGGCAGTTTACAAATTACAATTGATTAACTGTTCAATGTGATTGATGACCGCCTCATGTATAATAACTATTTCTAAGTTTAACACAAGGCTCTGAGGATATGAGCAGCCGGTGTCCTTCCCGTTATGAGGAGGAATATGACAGGTTTGACTACACTTCACTAAAACATAGTGAACATAATAATATAATACATTTCAAAATGTTTTCCCAGTTTGACATTTTTGTGATGTTTATACCTGATGTAAACAGATAAACAAGAAAATACTGTGTTTACCACAAGTTCTATCCCACGCAACTAAGTAATCATTCGAAAAAACCTGTCATATGCACTTTAACGTCCGTGGTATCAGTGAAAATTCTTTTGAAAATCAACCAGTAGTCAACTCTCAATTTCATTTGATCGCGCTTTAGAGTGCCAGGTGTCCCTGAAAACATCATGCAACTGAGAAATGCAAACTGTTGGAGAAATTGTGGTTGCCTGGAGGCCCACCATTATCATATGTCCTGGGACTGCCCTGTTGCTCAAAAATATTGGACTGAAATTAACAAGACAGTGCACCGTTTTTGACATCAGCCCACTAAATTTTATAACTACTTTATTTGAGCCTCAAAACTCCTGCCATGGAGAACATAAATATCTTTAGAATATACTTCTGGTGACAGGGAAATAGGCCATCTTAAAAAAAAAACTGCGCTGACTGGACCGACATTTTAATTGACATACGGAAAATGAAAAAAAAAAAATAATAATAAAAATAATTACATTTGGACTTAACTCTAAAATGGACACATTTGACCTACTTTGGACTAAATCAGACACTCATTTTGGAATTCCTGTGTCTTTAACTTTTTCTTACTGTGAGCAGGGTCACCTAAAAATTACTCACTGGAGAAAAAAAGTAGCTGCGTAGTAGATTCATTTGTTGCCATGCTGTGGAGCATTCCTCAACAACAAAAAATCCAAGGAAGTGGCATACTTGTCAACTTAAAAGTGCACAATGCACCATTAACAAAGCAAGAGAACTCACCTGAAGATAACTAAGAATCAAAACACCGACACCAATTCCTATGTAGTAAAAGGCATACTCCGTCAACTGTAATTCAATGTCCACCCTGTAAGAATTAAAAGCTGTGACATAGAAGGCATTTTAACCAATTTAATAGCATAGACAAAACGTGTGCGTCCCCTGAGGGAAATGTGTCTTGAACATAACATTAAAAGGTCAAACAATAGCAAAGATATGTCACACATTATTTCCCAAGATAAAATATTCAAAATAATGCAAAATGTCAATAACAAAAAAGTGCATGTGGTGGTAAGGTGTGTTATGCTTGAAAGGTATTAAGTCATTTAAAGAGTTAGAGTTCAGTAGTTGGGATAAAAGTAAAGATTTGTCCTGATTTAGAGTCAGAAAAGTTTGGCTGCACAGTGAAGACGGTGAAATGATAACATGCTGGCGAAGTCGGTGTAATCCCTCAGTTGTCCAGGAGTGTTCCATTGGAGAAAAAGATTCGGTTGTAGTCATCTGGACACTTTTTTTTTTGTAAAATGAAACATTTCCACTCATCCAAGAGTCATTCTCAATCTGCGGATCGAGTCTGGAAACTATATTTATCCTACTGCGAGTTGGGCCTGCCCACAGTGGTCCCGCCCGATGACCTCACGATAAGGAGCCGAGCATTTTGATGAGCTTATATCCATGGTTTGTTGCTTCATCCAAATCACAAGTCAATTTTGCAAAATATAATTAAAAGGTCTAGTTTTAGTCACTGTTCCCTTTATTCAATGCATATTTAGCCTTGTAAAAATTGTCATCTTGACAGATATTAATTTCTAAATAAACTTACTGTGTCAACATGATTTATCATTGGAACGTATGTAATGCTAACCTACCAGCGGCAGAAAGAATAGCAGAGAACTTAATTACTCACCCACAAGTAATTGTATTGTTCGCTGCAGTGAGGAATATTATCCCATTGGTCCAGTGAATTAAGTTGTTACTGCACGTTTTGTTTGGGTTTTTAAGTTCCTGCATCTGGAGTTCAAAGGCCACAAATGTGTTGGTCATCCTGCTGTACACCAGCAGCATTGAAGGGAGCGCGGCTCCATTGACCAGGGCACACAGACTCCCAATCACCATCATCGCTGTGTCCTTACAGGTGGCAAACCGGAACTACAAGGGAAAAAGAAACTATAGATAACAAAAATTATGATGAAGAAGCTTAGTGTCAAGCTCTTGAGCGTGACACTAAGTAAGCTCATGATGTGAATTGGTGTTTACATAATTCAGCACTCAAGAAAAAATGTATACCTTTCTCGTGTACCTTTAAGTTAGTGTACTAAACATAAACACATGCAGTTGACAAACATTGTGTATGTATATAATATTGTTTATGTATTTATAATTTAACATGCAAACACTAAAAGATCATCACCATATATAGGAAAAAAAAAAAAAAACACATACAGATATTCACATAGAATAAAAAATATATTTTGCTAAAAAAAAAAAAAAAACACATACAGATATTCACATAGAATAAAAAATATATATATTTTGCTCACCAACTGAAAATATCCAATGCTGAGATTGTCCTTTTTGTCTTCATCTCTGTATAGAAATATAAAAAGACCGGGTTATGGTAGCGCTTTGAGCTGACACACCCACACCTCTGCTGCAAAACTTGGCTTTAAAAATCATCGTTTGACCCACCTAATGCCAAAGAAGAAGAACAAGGGATGCGTAAACAAGGAAGGCACAAGTCTGGTAACACTACGGGACCAAAAACAAACAAAGCTGACGGTCCACTGCTCCTTTGGGAAACAGCCAGCATTGCAGGCTAACATGGCTAGCAAATCTGAGGTGGAGAACTGTGGTCCCTCCTCGCCGGAGAAAGGGGGTCCCACTAGCCCGGAGGAAGATTCTCATGACTTCTTTGCATCGGGGATAGAATATAACTGGTCGTCAGATATGGCTCAAGATGTACAAAGTGCTGTGTGCCATGGATTCTATTAGAGTCGAGTTGTTGGCTGCCATGGGCTGCAGTGGCCGCTCAGCTAAAAGCAGAAAGAGTAACCAGAGCATGCTTGGATGAAGTAGAGCAGTGTGTTTCATATAATGCGGACGACATGCAGACAGTAAGGGCTGAGATGGAAGTGCTGCAGGCCAGGGTGACAACGCTGGAGTCGAAGAACAACAATATGAAAAATAAGATCCTGGATTTGGAGTCCAGATCACATCGACCTAACCTGAGGCTTGTGGGCGTAAAGGGAGGACAGGAAGGAAAGGATACAGAAAGCTTTTTGGAGAAGATTATTCCTGAGCTCCTTGATGGCTCAGGAGTTGAAGTCCCTCCCATCACAATCGAAAGAGCACATCACCGGGGCAAACCAAGACCAGCAGCTGATAAACCACGAGGCCTGATAATGAGGTTTCTTTATGAGTGTGTGAAGGAGCATGTCTTCAAGGCAGCAATGGTTAAAGGAAACCTCTAATACAAAGGCAAGCGCGTCTTCTTTGTTCCAGATATTCCATACAAGGTTCGTCAACAACAGCAAAAGTTCCACCACATCTGTGAGGAGCACAGGAAGAGAAAACTGAGAAATGGATTCTTTCCTGGCAACTCTTCTTGTGACTTTTGAAGGTAAAAAACACGTGCTCAGAACACCAGGAGAAGCAGACGTACTCTTAAGGATGATGCAAAACACAGAAAAATGAACAGTACAAAGGACAGAACAAAGGATGGAGACACCACCAGTATGAGAGTTCGGGTTGTGGTCACATGGTTATACATTTCTGTTAATGATTTATACAATGATTTATTCGTTTTTAACATCAGACTTTATGCTCCATGTTGGCTGTCAGCTTTTGTGCTTCATCTCTGTGACTAAGTACATCTACTCATCTACTCATCAATGTGACAAATGTGGGAGATTAGAATTGTGGGAAATTGGAAAATACATGCAGAGTGCAGCAGGGGGATGTGGTGAGCCAGGGAGGTTAACAATTTCCAGTTCTTTCCGAGGACTGGTGTCAGGAGTGCCTGGGGAGTTTTTTTGGGGGGCCCTTCATTAGGATTGGAATTCCCTCACTTTTACGAAATTTTTTTCATCAGGTTTTGGATTCGATGCGCATTACCAGCATGAACCCTTTTGTTTTCTTTTTTACCCTTTGTTGTTCTGTGTTCTTATGGTTCTTGTGTATGTTTGTTGTTTTCGACCAAAGAGATTAAAAAGATTCAAATGTTATCATCAACGGTACGATCAATGCAATCAGCCCAATGGTTACAGGTAGCATCCTTCAATGTGAATGGCATGCTGAACCCAATCAAACGAACAAAAATGCTTACAAAAATGAAAAAACTGAAAGAATAGACATATTTTCAAGAGACACATTTGAATGACGCTGACCATCAAAAACGAAATTCAGTTTAAAAAAAAATCCTATTATTCATCATACAAAGGCCAACATAGAAGCGGAGTTGCAATTTTGATTTCGAAAACCGAATAGTTTTTGAACAGAGTTTTGAATGTAAAGATAAAGAAGACAGATATGTATTGGTTAAAGGGAATATAAGATATCACTTTCTATGCTGATGTAAACCACTCTGAAGGAAACCTAATTTGTGGCGGCGATTGAAATCTTCGCATTGAGCCTACATTAGATGTGTTGAACTCAAGAGGCTCTGGAGGAACAATAAATAATAATCTTATTGAAGACTATAGGATTGATTGACATGTGGCGCAAAATGAACCCTAGGGCACGCCAATATACCAATTTTTCGAACCCGCATACACTATTTTAGAATAGACTATTTTTTTATTCTAATAAAGACAGATCTAAAATTACTGAAGTAGATAGAGGCACAATAGACTTATGTGATCATGCTCCTATCTACATTTCTGTAGAATTGGAGGAAAGATGAAAAAATACACTATGGAGGTTAAATGCCATTCTGCTTAACGACTCTGTTTAATGGAAAAATGACCAACATCATTAAGACTTATCTGGAAGAAAATGATACTGGGGAAATGTCTCCGCCCATCCTTTGGGATGCTTCCAAAGCTTTAGAAGCTATGCCTAGATTACAAATTCTAGGCATAGCTTCCGAAAACATAGAAACAAAGGGTGAAAAAGCTAAATGATATGCACAAAAAATTCAAGGTGCTATCAAAAGATTAAAGAACAATAAATATCTGGGGAGTGATGGTTCACCTGAGTGGTATGAAGCTTTAAAAGACCATACCTTTTTGGTGTCATACATTTCTCCTTCTGAACAGTTTCATTGGGATTAGTTCAATTCAGTTTATTTAAAGACCGGTCTCAAGCCCAGAGCGGTTAATACATGGGCCATTCATGGACTCTCATTGGAGTAATATGATCAGGCAATGGCCTGGACTGGGCCATAGACCTCAAATACCAGGCCTATTTTAAGATGTACAGTGCGTGTTGTGCATGTTAAAGTTGGTTTGAAGCAGTGGTTCTGAAACAGTGTAGGCTATGGGTCCCAAAACAGGCATGATAATCCCACAGAACATTGGGCTCCTCAGGTGAAATGAGACAGTTTGATGTTTAAAGTTGCACTATGTAAGTTTTCTAGTTTAGGTTCCTTCACCTGATTTTCTCATAAAATTGTTCATGCTTTGCCAGGAAGGTTCCACAGTAAGATATAAACTTATCTTTCTTTTATTTATCTGGCTCAAAAGTATTTGGTTACATGCTGTACTAAAAGAAAAAAGAAAAAATGTCTGCGTATCATGAAATTAATAAAATGAATACAAAAATCTATTTAAACCAATATTCAGCTCTGTTCATATAACAAACCTATTGAATCAAGCTGACATATAGTAGGATATCATCATAACTGAGTCTATAAAATAAAGAGATTAAATAAAACACACAAACGTACATGAAATTTCCCCCATTTTCAGATTATTATTTTGTTCCCAGACCTCCCTGCAATAAATAGGACCCAGGAGAAAATATCACTTCCACTCCCGGGCCACTTTTTTTACCCTGTCCATCCCTGCTACAGAGGTCATGAACAAGATTTTTGCCTCTTTCATTGTACGTGGATTAAAGCATTTAAAAGTAATCTCACAGAAATTACTGCTGTAATTTGATTATTTTGATAAGGCATACAACTTGGATGGACGTGATACTGGCGTGACCACAGTGAGTACGTCTGGTGTTGCTCACTGTGGTCCAAGGGCCGGCTCAGGGAGATTGTGTGTTTGCTCAGACACATGAAGAACATTATTTACAAATGGGTTATTATAATCAAGAAATCAAAAAGAATGATGACCATCATAGTCTTTTGACAGAAATATTTATTAAAACATATAGATCTGAACTTTCAAAGGGATTCATATCTAAATTATCCAAATGTACCGGTATTAACAATTTGGGCACTAACTCTACTGATTACATTAAGGGTAAATGGGAAAGAGAGGATCGCTTTGTTCAGGATGATGAAGAGTGGGAAAGTATAGGTACATTTCATTGGAAAACCACAAAATCACATGTTTGGAGGGAATTATTTTGCAAAAATGTGTCTCGCTTCTTTATAACCTCATGTCATAGTGCCCATTACTCCCAGGGAAAGGCAGAATGTTGGATGTTTCAGCCAGGAGGCAAATCACTATCATGTGTTTTGGAATTGTCCTGTTGTTCACAAGTATTGGACTGAGATCAATAAAGCCTTACAGACAATTTATGACACCACCATCCCAATGGATTTCAGAACTATGTATTTGGGCTCCAGGACTACTGCCATGGACACAACTAGCAGTTATCTGGAGCATCGTCCTGGCAGCAGCAAGTTCCCTATGCCATAATTTTTTCTTCTCTCTCTTTTTATGATTTGTTGGATCTATTTTTTTTTTATTTCTATCTGATCTCTCTCTGGTTTTGTCTCCCCCCTCACCGTTTTGTTTTTTATGTGTTCTAAAATTAAAGACATAAAAATAGTAGAATGTAAAAAATTCAAAATGACTATTGTGATTTCAGATTAGCTTTTGTTAACCCTCAATTTCAGTAGAATTTATTTAAAAACTAGGTAAGCCTACACCCAAAAAACTAAATGTTTTCCCGGTCATTTGGTATAAATGGGACAAATATGCCAAGAAACACGGCAAAGCTTATCTAGATCATTTGGCTACACTTCTGTTTTGTTGTTACCCCTGAGTCATTTATTTTGTTTATGAAAAAAAAAAAAAGTCTAAATCTAAATGTATGATGTTGTCTTTTGTATATTGATCCAAAACAAACATGATGAGTTAAGATGACAATATAAATGGATTAAATGCCAACACTTTTTTGAGTGTACTCTATTGATTGTAGATAACGGTCCCTGTTTATGACAGCTGAAACACCACTACTATTCAAAAAGACAACCAAGGAAATATAATTTTAGTGTCAGCTTTATCGCCATCCCAGAAAACACAACACTGACAACATCAATCAAAACTCACTGTAGCCAGGTTATTTAATCTGGAACTCAAATAATAAAAGAGAAGAGCAAACAACAAAAGCTCTGGCCTGAGTGACAGTCTTGGCTTGGTAACAGCCAATAAACAAATAAAAGCAAATCTACTTACTTGGTGTTGCTGTCTACTGTAAAAGCAAAAGACATAAGTAGCTGTCAGTGTAATCCATACCATACAGCATTTTTTTATATTTATTATAGTACCACTAGCATTCTATAGCCGCAGTATTACTGTAGTGCAGACAAACATGACAAATACAGAGTAACTTTTTACCTTTGTCGTCATCTTGTGTACTAGACTCTTTAAAACGTGTCTTCATGCTGGCAGTTTAACTCTTGTGGCCTGAAAACAATTTACCATTATAAACTGCAAAACGATTAAAAAATATGCACATTTTCAATACCTAAGCTTCTTCTTTCGTATATTTCTCTCACGCAAAGAGAATGCAATCTTCTTTTCTATTATCTACTCCTGCATTAGCCTGATACATGCTTATAATTTGCTTGATTTTTTTTTTTTTAAGTATTGTTTTAGTATGTATCGTTTATACAATAAATAATTATGTGGCAACTGCAATAGTGCTGTAATGTAAATGTAGGTTATGGTGCACTTTATTGTTCCAAGGGATTTAAGCATATCCATACGGAATAGGCCAGCTTGTGGCGCTCGGGCCTAATAATCAAATAAATAAAACGAAGCATTTTCATTAAAAAACCACAATATGGAATAAAATCATACTACAGAGTACTGGCACTGAGGATAGTCAAAAGGGCTTTGAATTCATTAAAAGATATAAAATAATTGAATTTAAAAAGTCTTTGAGTTTCATTCTATAAGCATGGAGCAAGTTCCTAAAAGCCTTTTCCTCTAACTCTATGATGATTCTGTGAGACTCTAAAATAAACATGTTCTGGGATCTTAATCTGCGAATACCTGATCTGATGTTCGGCAAGCATGTTAAATAATCAGGTCAATTTCCAATCAGAGATTTATAAATAAACAAACTGCAGCGCTATTCTCTTCTCGCAGCCAATGATTGCCATCCTACTTTAGAATGTAATTCAGTGGTCAGTTCTGTATCCTTCCCCTGTAATGAACCTGTGTTTCGAACAGTATTTCGAATCCTCGAAACATTTGGTTCAAATACTTTGCTGTTTCATAAGGCTTCACTTTGCCCATCACTACTGATTGGTTGCTGCACTGTGTCGGCCGCCATAAAGTTCAGCTTTGTCCTACTTTTCTGCATTGGACAATCTGGACGCTCTGGACGCTCTGGTCAAGAGCTTCTCCAAGAGTTTTGCTAGACAGGATGGTTTGGAGATTGGACAGAAATTATTCAGATAATTTTTTTGGCCTCTTATGCAAAGGGAGAACAAAAGCGGTTTTTCATAGTAATGGGATCCTTCAAAATTAAATTGTGAGATTCAAACATTAGTTGAACAATTTACTATTAATGGAGCTGATAACAACAACAACCTAGGTAAGAGGACTTTTTTGGATCTATAGAGGGCGAACATACCTAACGGGTATGGTGAGGACCCAAAAGCAGCACAGGCCGTCGGAATATCTATCGGTAATAACCTTTATTTATCACTGCAGTCTTTAACAGTGGCAGGGTGAAAAGTCTGAGAGAAGGAGTGGGCCTGGTGTCGCTGACTGAAGGCAAAGCCAACAACAGGTGTAGGGAGTTGATCTGATGAGGAGGCGTGGCTAACAGGTAGTGTGGAGCAGAGACAGGTGTAGGGAGTTGGTCTGATGAGGAGGCGTGGCTAATTGGTAGAGTGGAGCAGAGACAGGTGTAGGAGTTGTCTGATGAGGAGGCGTGGCTAATCGGTAGTGTGGAGCAGAGACAGGTGTAGGGAGTTGATCTGATGAGGAGGCGTGGCTAACAGTAGTGTGGAGCAGAGACAGGTGTAGGGAGTTGTCTGATGAGGAGGCGTGGCAACATGGTAGAGTGGAGCAGAGACAGTGTAGGGAGTTGATCTGATGAGGAGGCGGGCTAAGGTAGTAGGGAGCAGAGACAAGGTGTAGGGAGTTGTCTTGATGAGGAGGCGTGTAACAGGTAGTGTGGAGCAGAGACAGGTGTAAGGGAGTTGGTCTGATGAGGAGGCGTGGCTAATTGGTAGAGCGGAGCAAGAGACTGGTGTAGGGAGTTGAGTCTGATGAGGAGGCGTGGCTAACAGGTTAGTGTGGAGCAGAGACAGGTGTAGGTGAGTTGGTCTGATGAGGAGGCGTGGCTAATTGGTAGAGTGCGGAGCAGAGACAAGTGTAGGGAGTTGATCTGATGAGGAGGGCGTGCTAACAGGTAGTGTGTGGAGCAGAGACAGGTGTAGGGAGTTGGTCTGATGAGAGGCGTGGCTAATTGGTAGATGCGGAGCAGAGGACAGGTGTAGGGAGTTGATCTGAGAGGAAGAGCGTGACTAACAGGTAGAGCGGAGCAGAGACAGTGTAGGAGTTGGTCTGATGAGGAGGCGTGGCTAATTGGTAGAGTGGAGCAGAAGACAGGTGTAGGGAGTTGATTGATGAGGAGGCGTGGCTAACAGGTAGACGGAGCAGAGACAGGTGTAGGGAGTTGGTCTGATGAGGAGGTGGCTAACAGGTAAGAGTGGAGCAGAGACAGGTGTAGGGAGTTGGTCTGATGAGGAGGCGTGGCTAACAGGTAGAGTGGAGCAGAGACAGGTGTAGGGAGTGGGCCTGATGAGGAGGCGTGGCTGACTGGCAGAGTGGGATGAGCAGAGATGAGATGAGCAGACTGTGACAAACATATAGGCCTAATATTTTCTAATGTAACTAAGACATAATCTGCAATGTCTAACCAAAAGCCTGAAATCATCATTGCGGCTTAATATAACATGAAACTATTTATAAAGTTGAAATGATTAACGTTGAATTAAATCTCTATCCATGCGGCTATCATGCTGAACTGTCTCTCTGATAAGTTTCACAATAAGGCACTTCATACAGCACGTAAATTTAAGGACTTTTATTCTGTAAGAGAAGTGTTAAGTTGTTGTTAGTACAAGCTTGACAATGCGTGAAACATCGCGGCAGGAGAAACTTTGTGAAGGTTTCAAGTTAAATCCCATCACAGTATTGTAATAGATTAATCTGCCTTGATGTTGCTGGTGGTTCTCGTTAAAGCAAGGAAGGAAATTGTTGGTCCACACCTAAGCTTAAGAAGCCACAGCACAAACGAGTCTGTACAGCCGTGGGTTCATTCTCTGGGGGCTAAAACAGGCTGTGCACACAGTGCCAGTGGCGCACAGACGCGGCCTAAGAAGAAGACCGAGAATACCATTAAGGCGCTGTGCTGACTGCACAAAGTTTTAGTCCAGGGCAATTCAATATCAGGCCCTCCGAGTGATTTAATCCGGCCCATGACTCATTTTATATATAAATATATAATAATATATTTATATATAAAAACCCAAAAAAAAAAAATCTTGTTTACAGGTTCAATTCTGGGTTAGCACTAGTTTAGACCTGGTTTGATTCTAGTTTAGTCCTTGTTCACACCTGGTTGGTACGAGTCTCGTCCTAGTTTAATTCTGATTCAGTATTGGATGGGCAATTTTGAAGCTGCTGGTAAATCCTTTCGTATGTTATTTCGCACAAAAATCGAATTTATCTGTAGTGATTTTATTGCATAAACTCAATCTATTGAAATAGTGTTGGAGATACTTTTGGCCACCCAAAACTGTGTTACAGTAGTGGTGAGTTGTGCACCTCCGGCCCAGAGGCCTTGGCCCTCCAAAAAATCTGGCCCTCCAAATAATACAGTTGAATAGCCCTGTTTTAGTTGCTAATAAAGTGTGTTATAAGTCGAGTCATTGTCTGCACATGGTTTTATCCCAGTTAAGAATAAAGCAGAAAGAGGGATGGGGAAAACGGCTCCAAAGAGGCACCAGCCAATGGCACCCTGTATATATTCATATATTTATATATATATACTTTTCTGGAATTAAATGTCTGCTGTTTTTCCAAGGATCTGAAAGCTTCAAAATACTGAGGGGTTTATTACAATCCAACACATATTCACGGAGAAATTTGTCTAACGAAGACCTGAATTTACACGCGTCTAAACTAGGGTGACCAGATTTTCAAATTTAAAAACTGGGACACACTCTGGTTGGAATGGGAAGTAATAATAAAAGTGTAAAAAACGCATGTAATTACGAAATTTGTATGCACTCGCATCATTCATACCTCTTTCACAGCTCACTTGTGAGTCAGTATATAATGAGAGATTTATGAGTGCATCTTTTGTGTTTTGGTTATTCTAAAGCCAGTTTGTTGCAAAAGAAACAACAGTATATTCCCTTCTTTACTGTTGGCAAGTCTCAAAGTGGGACAACTGGGACATGTCTTAATTAAAACTGGTCAATGGTTTTGGATACATCTGCTGGGACACAGGGCTCAAAACTGTGACTGTCCCAGGTAATTAGGGACATCTGGTCACCCTAGAAACGCAAACATACAGCTGGAGCGCGGACATGATACGGCGGTCAGTATATTACTGTCCGCTACGCAATGAAACGAGAATTTCTGGGCCCGCCCCCCGGTCTCGAAAGACAGCCTGCGCATCGCCAATATCTACCACTCTTTTCTATTCGGACCGTTTTATCAAGAGTAAAACGTTTTTAACGTTGGTTACTGTTGATAAAACAGCTGTTAGTCTAACGTCAACTCACCTTATAAATTCCAGCCACTTCTTTAATTTTTCTTCTCCAACAGAAGTTGATGAAAAGAAATAATCTGTGTCCGCTTAATATTGATTCCTGATCTATTTGAGCCAAACGGAGCGCAGCACTGCGGCATAGACTAAAACAGCTGTTTAGCAGGTTTTTTTGTGTTTTTTTTTCAAAAAGGGCAAAACGTCGTCTGTGAAGATTTGTGTGGCGCTGCGTGGTGATTTAGACGAGCTGTGTCTCGCGTTGATCCAGCCAAACTATATCACGTGATCCACTGTTTACCCACAGGGCAGCATGCGTCTTGAATAAGTTCATTTGTCATCTTCCCTGAAGCTATTCTTGAGGCCTAACCACCCAGGTAGGACAATAAAAGGAAGGTTTGTTAATACATGTGGGATGTAAGACTCGTCTTTAACAAGGATGTTTACATTCGAGTTAACCAAATTTAACTTGGCAAAAGTGGACTGAATGTCACCTTTTTGATCCAAGAACTCAGAAGAACAAACTTTTACAGTGTGGGTGAGTCAAAAGGCATTTGACACGGCATTTAAATGCAACAAGTGACTTTGAGTTTGTGTCGCTAAGAAATATTCCCATTCCAGTTTTCAATTCAATTCAGTTTATTTTTGTAACGCCCAAATTCAAACAGTGGTTGCCTCGAAGGGCGACAGTGAGAACAGATTAGACAATGTTCATAGGGACCTAGCAATGTCCCAGCATGCCGGGTCCTTGTCCCAAGGTCCAACCATCCTTAGACCCTCCTTCTCGGCCAGGAAAAACTACCAAACCTCTTTGGGAAAAAGTAGAAACCTCGAAGAGTTCCTCAGTGAAGGAGGGATCTGACTCCTTCGGACGGACAGGCGGACGCAAGATACACAGTGGAGCTGGACTTAGTCAGGAGGAGAGCCAGTTCTTCGAGGCAGATGAAGAACCGTTCTCCAGGCAGGTGAGGAGCATCTGGATCCACAGGTTATCAAAAATATGTGAACAGCAATGAACAGACTGCAAGTGACATTTTTTGACTCAATGACTTATGGCAAATGTATTATAAAATAAGCAATATACATTGTTGACAGAACACAAAAGCTCTGTCTAAGCTAAATGGCGATCATTTTGGAATAAACGAAGGTTTGAGTTGTGTTACAATTTCAATGATACATGGACTTGATAGTGAATCAGAATCAGAAATCAGAATCAGAAAAGGTTTCTTGCCATTGTCAATGAACAAAATTCACAAACATAGGAACTTGCCTTGGTGATTAGGTGTAACATACAACAATGAACAATAATAAAAACAAGACATATAGAATCAAATCGGTCATGCATTGATGAAAAAGAATTTAATTTTACTATAAGACAAAAATAGGCTTACTATGTACACTAAATGTACAGCTAAATTTGCAGATGTAGTGCAGAAGTGAACAGTGCAGTGAGTGGTTAATTAAATTGTAGTTAAAATGGAAGGTGTTTAGAAGTGTTCATGAGTCCAACAGCAGAGGGAAAGAAACTGTTCTTGTTCCTGCCTGAGCGGAGTAGCTCAAATAGTCCGTGTCCAGGGTGAGAAGGGTCGGCTGTGATCCCAGAGTTCTTGAGACGTACAGGTCCTGCAGAGATGGAAGTCTGCAGCCGATCACCTTCTCAGCAGAACGCACGATGCGCTGTAGTCTCTGTTTGTCCCTGGCTGTGGCTCCAGCGTACCACACGGTATGGAGGAGTGTGAGATGGACTCAATGATGGCCGTGTAAAACTGCACCATCATCTGCACTGGCAGCTTGGCTTCCTCAGCTGCCGCAGGAAGTGCATCCTCTGCTGGGCCTTCTTCGTTCTTTGTCGAAATTGTAACTGTATCTCAGACCAGATGCCCCTGACCTGTGGGGTGCCCAAGGGTCAATCCTGGGACCCCTTCTGTTCAACCTCTACATGCTGCCGTTAGGTCAGTTGATACGCAGCGAGAATGTGTCCTATCACAATTATGCAGACGACACTCAAATCTATGTTTCACTGACGGCAGGTGAATATGGACCAGTGATTCACTCTGTCACTGCATCCAACAGATCAGTGTGTGGATGCAAAACAACTTTCTCCAGCTGAACTCAGACAAGACTGAAATCATCGTCTTTGGCCCACAGAAACAAAGAGAAAGTGTTAACACCTCCAGAGTCTCGCTCTAAAACCTACAAATCAAGTTAGAAATCTGGGGGTAATAATGGACTCAGATTTGAATTTTAACAGCCACGTCAGATCAATAACATCAGCAGCCTTTTTACCATCTAAAAACATTGCCAAAATCAACAGTATAGTGTCTAAACCAGACCTGGAGAGACTATCCATGCGTTTGTCCTCTAGTAGATTAGACTACTGTAGCGGCCTGCTCACTGGCCACTCCAAACGAGCTGTAAAAACAGCTGCAGTACATCCAGAACGCTGCTGCCCGGGTCCTGACTAGAACCAGGAAGTACGATCACATTAGTCCTGTGCTCAGGTCTCTGCACTGGCTCCCTGTGGCTCAGAGAATAGACTTCAAAGCAGCTCTGCTTGTATACAAGTCTCTCCATGGCCTAGCACCAAAGTACATCTCGGACATGTTAGTGCCATATGAACCATCTCGGACTCTGAGGACCTCAGGGACCGGCCTCTCTGCTGGTGCCCAGAGTCAGGACTAAACATGGGGAATCTGCGTTTCAGTTTTATGCTGCTAAAATCTGGAACAGTCTTCCTGAGGATGTGAGAGGGGCCTCTACTTTGGCAATGTTCAAATCTAAACTAAAAACTGTTTTGTTTGGCTGTGCATATGACTGAAATTCTTTTCTTTGCACTCTTCTCTTGTATGTCTTGAACTAAGATTGTGATTTCTGCCATGTCTTTGTGATTTTAATGCATTTTTTCCTGTTGTGTGAAGCACTTTGAATTGCTTTGTGTACGAATTGTGCTCTCAACAAATAAACTTGCCTTGCCTTGCCTTGCCTTGCCTTCTTGATGAGGGACTGATGGAGGCTCCCACTTGAGTCCTGGCTGATGGTGGTGTAGAGGAAGTGGAAGGAGTCCACGGTGGTGATGGGGAGTCTGTCATAGTGAGGGGGGGCTGTGACTTTCCTGAAGTCCCATGATCATCTCCACTGTCTTCTGGGCGTTGAACTCCAGTTGTTATTCCAGGACAACAGCCGGTCCACCTCCCTCCTTTAGACGGACTCATCCCCGTCCGAGAATGGGCCCGATGAGGGCTTGATTATTTTTGAAATTTTTACGGAGTCGTGGCTGGAGGTGCAGTAGTTTGTATACAGTGAGAACTCCGCGTTATTATGTGTGAAGTAGATTGTACAGAATAAACACTGCATGGCATTGTACTTGATGCGACTAAACAGGAACAAGACAGACAGTTTAGAGAGAAGATTGTCGTAAACTAAATGACATCCCTATTTCTCGCAGTTTTTTCTTTATAACAATCCCAATCAGATATTGGGATTTAATGAAAATATTCACCAACTTCTCCTTCCAAAGCTGCTTTGTTGCCAGTATCAATATTTTGTTGTATTTTGGAGCAAAATTATAACTTTTTAAAATTTGTATCTATCTATATTTTCACCAAAAACGGGCATGGTCGTAGCGCTAGCCCAAAAGTACTGTTAGACCGGAGACATCTATGTCTACTTGGATCATTGACTCTATAATTAAGAGATTTAAATGGATGCTCAATTTACTATGGATGTGGTTAAGAGAGCAATGAGCAGTGTGATCAGTCCTGTTTTATTTTCTATTATAATTAATTATGTTTTTGTCAAAGTTGATTGTAGTATATGGCACTCACTGTTTGCTGATGATGGAACGCTGTGGTAGAGAGGGCGAAACATTAAGCATAATGCAATTAAATTGCAGGAAGTGGTCATCACCGTTGAAAATTGGTCTTAAGGAAACAAAGGCTTTGAGTTTAATAGGAAAAATATGTTTTGAGGTTGCAGTTGAAATGAATAGACAAGTAGTAGAACAGGTTAAGGAATTACATTTTTTGGGTATGTGGATGGATTTAAGATTGACTTAGAATGTTCATATCTCTTATGTGCTCACTAAGTGAAAGAAAATCCCGAATGTGATGAGGTGCTTATCTGGGTGGACTGGGGGGATCGTAGGTCAGCTATGAAAAAGAATATATATAGTGTTGATCGATCAGTGCTGGACTGTGGAAGTGTTGGCATATCTGTAGTTCAGCAGCTGCAACAGTTCTAAAAAGGCTTGAGGTGATCCAGACACAAGCTTTGAGCTGTGTTGTGGAGCTTTCAAGATTTACACAATGTCACATTTGTGTCACAATGTACACATTTGGTCTGAGAACACAGTTACCAATTTCAACAAAGTACTTCCTGTCTTCCAGATAGGACTTTTAACAGTTTAGGGCAGTGGCAGGGGTGCCCACCCAGTCCTCTAGTCTCTGTAAGAGGATCCCATGATCGACAGTGTCAAAAGCAGCACTCAGATCTAACAGAATTAAGACTGAGGCTTTGCCCGCGTCAGTGTTCAGGTGGATGTCATTTTGTCACCTTGACAAGAGCGTCTCAAGTGCTGTGATGAGGTCTAAAACCTGACTGGGGAAACATCAAATGAGTGTTTTATTAAGAGGAAATCAGTGAGCTGTTTGTAAACAAACTTTTTTTGGGGGCAACAAGGGCATTGCCCCAAAATGGCAGATTAGAGATGGGCCCGTACCAGTTTTCAAAGACATTGGGAATGTTCCAGATTTAAGCGACATGTTAAACTATGTGAGTGAGTGGTGCTAACAAACTGTTCAGCACAGACTTTAGAAATCTGGTGGGTTAACACATCGAGGCAGCATGTAGATGAACTCAGACTGGTGATGATCTCCTGGACAGTTTTGTCAGTTACAGTGCAAAGTGAGTCAGCTCTATGTGTGTAGGTGGTTTGAGGGTTATTTTTTGCATTGTAGAATTTATAGCATTTTTAATGCCCTGAACTTTGTCATTAAAGAATAATGCAAACTCATTACACTTGGATATGGAAATGAGTTCTAACGGCAGCTGAGCTGGAGGGTTTGTTAATCTGTTTACTGTGGCAAACAGGACACGCGAGTTGTTTCTGCAGCTTCCAATTATTTCAGAAAAATATCCTTCCCTAGTTCTACATAAAATGAGGTTGTACATGTACAACTTCTCTCTGTAAATCTCTTTTCTGAACCTGGAGCTTTGACGTGCGCCATTTTCGTTCGGCCCTGCGGCACTCCCTTTTCTGTGCCCTGACCGAATCATCATTTCTCCATGGCGCCTTTCTGCTTATTTTTAACAATTTTAGCCTTCATAGGGGCAATGGTGTCGAGAACATTCAAAACACTAGATGTAACAGAGTTCAACAAATCATTTACATTAGAACATGAGACATTTTCAAAGTTTATTTCCATAAACAGTTTTCCCGTGCTGTCATTTATGTGTCTCCTCCGGACAACTGCAGAACCAGCCGGTGGTTTGGGAAAAACAGACAGGTCAAAGAAGACGCAGAAATGATCAGACAGAGCAACATCGACCACATTGACGTTTGAAATATGAACCCCCTTTGTAATTTGAAGATCTAGAGTGTGCCCTCTGCTGTGGGTAGGCCAACCACATGCTGAGTAAGACCGAAAGTTTCAAGGACAGCATGAAGCTCTTTAGAATTTCTGTCACAGCTATTATCAACATGAACATTGAAATCACCTGTTATGACCAAACCATCAAAGTCTGTGCATGCAACTGAAATGCAAGATAGCTGAGCTTAATTATGGCATATTGTGTTATTTATAGTGTTTTTTTTATTATTCAGAGTACCAGCTCTTTGCAAACTTAACTTAAATATTGACTTTGTGAGTCATTTGTCCGGAGTTGGAGGTATTTCTTTGAGAAAGTCAATTTGAACCCGATTGTAAGAAATTTTTTATAACAATGGAGGTCTTGTGTTGTGAGTGGATCTCTTTGCAATAGGTAAATGATACAAAACCTATATTGTACAATACACACATTAAATAAATAAGCTGTATTTGAAGCTATATCATTAAATTGCCAAACATAAAGAAATGATACTCTATATAAGTAGAAAACCATTATTTGAATTGCAGTAGTGTTGCAGTTGTGGAAGTAACTCTGTAAAGTTAGAAAAAAGCAAATGAAAAGCATATTGTGTGTTTTAAAGGTACAGTAAACAGATGTAGAAAAAGGAAAATGGGTCTGCATTTAATTCTATTGGAGATGCAGACGTCTTAGCTGCCTCAAATGACAAATTACTTGGAAAATGTTAAGGATCACTCACCTTGTCCAAAACTGTATATAGGGCCTCTGCTTGAAATGAGGAAATCCACTGAATTCAACAAAAAATAATTGTGACCTACTAAAGAAAGACTTGCCTGGAAAGTAAGCGAATTCTGGATTCTTCTCTTAGTGCATTTGCATGTTCGTAGTTTATCTCCCAGCATTACTCCATCTTAAACCCACGTGCATTAGTCCCCTACTGGACTTATAACACATTATACACGTCCCTTGTCATTGCAGATAGCCATAAGAAAGTACTTTAAAAGGATTCATTGGTTGGCTCACTTTTTTTGTCAATAATGTAGAGGGAAACATATTTACAATTTCTGTATTTTCCCCCCACACACAAGGTCTAATTTGCAATGCACGTAAATATTTGTATTACTTAAATATGTTTCCATTTTGGTCTCACAAAGTCTTGTTCTCACATATATCAGGATCCAATAACATCTCCATGGAGACAAGCAGGCACTGTATCCCCTAACAGAAAAGTTCTGCAGTGCACCTTTAAGTAAAATGTTAAACATTTATTGTATTTGGTGTGTGAAAATAAAGTTTAAACACAAGTGACAACACTCATTAAAACCTGTTTTAATTCATTTTCAAAACCCACAAATGTGCAAATATTCTGTATTTCTTGCAGGGATGAAACTGCGCAGTAGAAAAACAGGGACAGTGTAATACTTAAAATAAAATCGATTCATAATAAATGCACAGTTGAAGCAAATCTATATAATACAATCTCTGTACTTTTTATTGCCTCAAATAACGTTAATAAATCTCTTTGTGGATTTGTCAAATTTCGCAGTACATAAGATTGAACTGAAATTACAATGTAGGCCCTGAAACAGTTCATTCTGACACTCCACATATGTCACTGAGGATGGTACTTCTGCAGACCCCTCAACCATCACTTTAACTCTGTTTTGGAGGTCTCTGGTCCTGACGTGGTCTGGTTTTCAGCTGAATTCATGCTGCTCTTGGCACGGTCCAGAGCCTTCTCCATCTCCGTGTAGTAGTCCAGAGCTTTACGCACCGGGTCAATGATGTGGTGCTGTAAAAGAAAGAGCTGGTCAGTCCTGTGTCACAGTTCTACTCATGGAGGATGTGCTGCCGTTGCTGCGTACTCAATCATCTGTTTGTCTAAATTCCAGGGTGCCAATAACACGTTTTGAACCTGTTTGTACTATAATGGTGCGGTCACACGTGCACACCCACCGCATCAAAATTTGGACTAAAACTTGGACTAAACCAAAACTAAAACAGCTTCATCCTATGGGTGATTGTAAAAGAGCTAAATGCTCAACAGGCTCCAGCCCTGGTTAAATAAAGGTCAATAAACACTTCCCAAGATATTTTCTCAAATATTACATCAACCTACCAGGGGATTGGAGAGTGGCATTTAGACTTAGACAAATTTGTTTGGCCAATACCCAAGGACAAATGATTTGGTTATGTCTCATAGATAAAAAAAATATATAACGTTTGATTTGACGTTTTCCTGGACAAACACTTGCTTTTACAGTAACTTGTCACTTGTAAAATTATGTAAAGATTAAGAATGGCAAATGCATTATTGAAAGATGCACTTTGTAACTTTTCTGGTGGAGGATCCGATACTTCCTTGTCTTGTTGTTGCTCCCGTTTTAGTTACTCCAGGTTAAGTCCATGTCTTGTCTCCCTGTTTGACATTGAACTAAACGGCAATATGTCATTACTTCTGACATTAAACATATAATTTCCATGGAGACAAGCAGGTGACACAACCAAGCCATGTTACAGGTCAGATCTATGGAGAGGCGACCATGCTCACAGTGAGAATTTATGTTTTAAAGAATTTTAAGGGCAATTAAAAACACCAGTAATAGAGTAAAAACAATATTGATCAGCATAATAATGCCATACTGTGGAACACTCCAAGCAAAGCAGTAACATCTCCATGGTGACATGGAGAGCTAATGTGGCTCACCCCTAACCAGTTGCATAGTGGGCCTTTTAGGTAGATAACAGTAATGTGCTTGTGCATTCGAAAATATGTCAAAATGTTCTATCAAACAACCAACATGGAAGCAAGGTCTAGTTATGGAGAAAAAAGTTAATATTTTTAAAGATTGTTTTTTAGACATTGATTAATAGTCTTAACTTACCTCCAGACATGGAAAGAGATTAGCCAGTTCGATAAACAGTGGAAGCAGGACAAATCTGATGAATCCAGTTTGGGACGAGGGCTTGGTCACTTTGTCCCGGTCCATGAATGGCGTGACAGGAAGCCCCTCTAGCTTTTCCACATCACTCTGCACACACATACGGTATCAAAATGGCTGCCTTTTTGCATCGTTTTAGTTGTATTTTGTATGATGGAGTGACCTGGTTGTAGAACTCTTGCAGCAGACAGTCCAGCCAGGGCTCGGCTACTTCCATGGGCCGCGCCTCATTGGATATGTCGCTCACTTTGATCAGGATCATCATTAACTGAGATTGACATGATCAAATTAATCTTCCTTTCTTTATAAATCACATTATTGATATTAAAAGGATTGCCCTTATTCATATTGCATTGCCTGAGTGATTACAAATAACTTCTCTAACCCTATTGTACTATGTCTGCGTGTGATATAGTGACCTCTAGTGGCAAAGTAGTGAATAGATTGGGAAAATATTTGGTTGATTGCATGCTTAGTTGCGATTAGGAATGTTAAGAGTATTTGGTTAAATAATTTGGTTGATTATGATTATTCAGCAAAAAAATTGTGGTTGAGAACATTTTCAAATTGAAAATAGGCAAGGCACCTGCATGATTCTGAACGTTCTAGCTTTGAGACAAAAACCCTTTTATAAACACGTAGGTTTCCTCCAGTGACATATTTACATTGTACGTAGAAGTAGTAACATGCTGCCAGTGATTATCCATCTGTAACTCGCAGATTTTTTTATTTATTTGAGCAAGACTCTGCTAAAGAGATTGAATAGAACGAGAAGTGAAGAGTCGCACCGGTTACGATGGCAACCGGAACTAGCCGGGCCTATCGTGAAAAGGGATTATTATAGCCAAAATAACAGCATTTATGGAGAAAAACCGAAAGCCCCTCCTCCAAGCCAAGTACGAGTCAGGTTTGTGGAGATGCAAGCACGCTCATACGTAAGGACGTATATTTTTCTAAGTTTTTAAGTGCTTTTAATTCAGTTTTTTGGCTGACTTTATATAGACAAGTATATAAATAAAGAGAATTAAAGGTTTCATTGTTGTTTGATTATGGTATCAATAATAATACCTGCTTCAAACATAATTAAAATTGTATATTTTTAAAATTGTATATTGTGAAATTCCTAGCTTTAATTAATAATCTATTCTTAGTTGTACACAAAATGTAGGATTCTTATAAATAGGGCCTATTTGATAAACTTTATCTGTGTTGTATCTGTTTTGTTCAAAGATAAACATGTTCATATTGCTTACCTTTTATGGATAACACAAATATACTTTTTTTTACCCACGTTTCAGCCATTACCTTTAAATTAATCATAGTGTGTTGATCAATATTTAACCCTGACTTCACCAGCCATCTATAGAAGTCCTAACTGGGTATTATTGGTGTATTTGGTGTGTGACAAATGGCTTTATATGTTTCATTTTTGCTCACTACATCTCGGTGATCCTTGTTGCTGAAGTCAAACGCGGGAAGCAGAGACTTGAACTTGTTGAGGATCTCGTTGTGTCTGAACATATCTGTGGCTAAAATGCATCTGAAATCAAATCATAGGACGCATTTACATGACATCATAACATTATAGAAATCTAGATTGCCTATAGTTTAAAATTGACTTAAAGGACAGGGCAGTTTTCTATGGTAACTGTCAGATTGCAGATTTGTCGATCTGGTTTATGGTTCTCTGTAATTACTGCACCTATCTACATGAAATTAAAACGGGCACAAAGCTCAACGTCTTCTCTGTCAGGATGAATAAACAAAAGTTAAATATTTTCAGAATAGCTTCAGAAAGTAGTGCCATTTTTCAACCAGAAAGACGTGATTGTTTTCAGTTGAAAAAGCCTAAAATTGTTCAACATTTATGATATTTCTTTCAACAAAGGTGAATCTCCCATAGAGTTACAAAGACCACTGCCCTCTAACAAAATTCTAAAATGTAAAAACAACCTTTTTGTACTATTGAAGTGAACCATTTTTTGTTCGGTCAAACATCAGTTCTTACTTGATGATGCCCTCTCTGATCCGTTTGTACTGGTCCAAAGACACATTTCTGAAGATGTTGCACTCTGTCTGTAAAACATGAACCATAATCATTTCAAATAACTCTTTATATTTGCATCATAGTAAATATTTTCAAATCATTTCAGCCCCAAACCTTTTCCAGGATCTCAAAGGCTACAGCGCAGTGATGGTTTTCCAGAGGCGAGATGTCGTTGTATCGAAGTGCAAGTTCTGTCCGAGCATTTATCTAACACAAAAACAATATTTGATAAGCTGAAACAAAAAGAGAGTATTACATGGAACTTGGGTTGAATGCTTTTGAAATATTAAATTGTGATTATTATTTTTTTAACTGTTGGGATTGTGGATGGATTTGTCATTTCTGTATTCAAATCAAATGTCCAAAAATCTGCATAAAGACATTTAAACTAGTACATGCATTTCAGAATATTTCTGTAGAACGTTATCTTGTTTTGAACATGAATAAATGTTGTCTGCAGAGGACATTATATTACCTAAATACATATCTAATTTTGTCCATTTACAGAAAAGTGCGTATTTTGCATTTTTATGATTTTCAAATGTTAAATTAATTTGGTGGGATAATACCGCTTGTAAAGGGAAAGATTAGTTTTACACCAATCAAGTTGCAGTTTGTGAAGAAAAGTTTCAAAATAATTTGAGCAGAGTTCACTCTAGGGAAACTCAGAATTCCATCCAAAATATGGCACAATTTACACCCAAGAAACACATTTTTCTGACCATTTAAACATGAATTCCACCAAAGAAAAAGGTGTTTTCATATATTTTTATTTGTCTAATGATCATTTCTGTGATATTAGGAGTTTTGCTAGGCAACAGTTATGGAATTTCCTAATGTGATGTTATAATTTACAATCTGGAAGTACAATTATAAGCCTAAAAACTGGTCAAACTTGGTAAAAAAATATGTAACTACATTTTAATCAGATGCATAGTCCAAACTGTCATTAGATTGTGATTAATTGGGCCGCATAAATAATGAGGAACAAACCTACTGTTGCACGTAGTAGGTGTAATAGCTGCTTGTTGCCGTGGTTACCTGGTAGGCGTTGTTGTACCCTGTGTGGTCGAGGTCGTGGCACACTGCAGAGGTCAGCATGATGAGCAGGTCGATACTGTCCATCTGACTCCTGAGATCTGTCAGCCAAATCAGACCGTACATCTGCACGCAACAAGCACCCAAGACCACATGTTATCATACAGGCACTGTGGAATGTTTAGATGTATCCAAAACAGTTATTTGGATTTTACTTTATTTACTTCAAAAGGACATATATAAAAAACTGAAAAGTATCCAAACCAAAAAAAGATGACATAATAATACACTGCATTCTCATATCTTTATTAGACTAAATTTTTTGATTTAAAGCAAAAGCAAAAAAACATCTCAAGTAAAAGTGAAAGGATGACAAAACAATCTACTTGAGTAAAAGTATTGGAATACCCCTTTAAAAAAGTATTTCGGACAGATTTTTGAGTAATAAAGCGGTGATCGGGATTTTTTAAAATGATGTCGATTTTGTTTAACTGAATTGATTTCCTAATTTTTCTTGCTGTTTTTATTTGTATATTTTTTGTTTGCTCAAAGTTGAGTTGAGTCAACGCAAACTATGAATGTGCTGAAATAAGAAAAGTACTGTGTGTCTGTGTGTAGAGTTTACATTGATACGTGACGTTGCATCGTGTACATACACAACCCGCACCTGGTGGAGCAGCCAAAAAAACTTCAGCTTTTTGGTGGAATCGGATCAGACCTGACTAGAAATTGTGTAGCTGCCCATTTCAAACAGACACAGCATCTCTAAAATACTGTTTATTTGGTTCAAGCCGGTTAAACACGCACAAAGAGGAGATCAATGAATCAATCAATAAGAAAGAGCAGCTGATTGGCTGTAAATGGATATCACCCTGCTTTACTTTATGTCTGAAAAGCTGATTTTAAGGTGTACTAGTGCCCAAAAAAATCAAATCACAGCATGAGAGTTATGAATTAGAAAGGTTTATATACCTAAGAAGTTTAAATACTTCCTTTGTTTAGTGTTTGACTTCAGTGGTTCACTCTTGGATTTGTCAACCAATATGTAGGCCGAAGTTGTGTATACAGTTGGAGTGGCACACAAAGTGGAAAGGTTTTTTTGGACAGTGGAGCTGGGAAAGAATCAGTTACACTTACTTCAGTAACTTTTAAAATAAATTGTACTTCTTGGAGTAACATTCTAACACTATACTTTTACTCCTACTTGAGTAATAATACTGTACAAGTACTTGGCATAAGTACCAAGGTCTTGGTTCCTTTTCCCACTGTGAGAAAATCGACAAGTAGAAAAACCTTTATGACATTTACTGTATGTTTTTTTGCACCGCTTTGTCAGATAGAATTTAGTTTTTCAAATGTTTGGGTATATCCTTTGAAAATACCAGATTGTCTGCATTATACAATATTTTGTCCTTCCAATTACATTTACCTCAAATTATAAATCAGACAGTTACTCTTACTTGATAAGACATAATTGTTTTACTCTTGGGAGCTCTACCCACTTGCTTACAAATGCAGCACATTAGACACGTTTTTTCCCCTCTCTCCCTTCCTTTCTCTCTGTGATTGCCCTTGCTCGCACACCCTTGCTCGCACACCCTTGCTCGCACACCCTGCTCGCACACCCGGCTCGCACACCCTTGCTCGCACACCCTGCTCGCACACCCGGCTCGCACACCCTTGCTCGCACACCCTGCTCGCACACCCTGCTCGCACACCCTGCTCGCACACCCTTGCTCGCACACCCTTGCTCGCACACCCTGCTCGCACACCCGGCTCGCACACCCTTGCTCGCACACCCTGCTCGCACACCCTGCTCGCACACCCTGCTCGCACACCCGGCTCGCACACCCTTGCTCGCACACCCTTGCTCGCACACCCTGCTCGCACACCCTGCTCGCACACCCGGCTCGCACACCCTTGCTCGCACACCCTGCTCGCAACACCCTGTCACCATCTGTGTGACGCAGACAGTGTTTAAAGTTGGGAACGGGATGTTGTTGTATCGGCGCGTACACCTCAAATAGAACTGCTGCAGGACCTCGGGCTCGATGTTGAAGGTGGAGATGAAGTCCAGGTCTGTTGTACATGAGGCTGGAGAAGCACCATGATCTCTGCATCCTCCACTGCCTGCAACGAAAAACACGCTTATTCTGTCTGTTGGAGAAAAGGTTTGAAGTGTACATTCATTTAACCTATAAGATAAAGTAGCTACACTAAAACCAACACATCTATACTTTTTTTCAGTAAGGAGATTTTTTTTTTTATATAGTTTATGGAACTACCCTAAGATGTGAACTGCCTTTTATTTTGCCTTTTTTTGTTGAATTATCATCCATCCATCCATCCATCCATTTTCTACCCATCTTGTTCCCATTAGGGTCGCGGGCGACTGGACGCTATCCCAGTGCCTTTGGCCTTAGGCGGGGTACACCCTGGACAGTGACCAACTCATCGCAGGGTTAACACAGAGACATAGACACACAGACAACCATTCACTCTCACACTCATTCACTAGGGCCAATTTACATTGCCAATTCACCTAACACATGCATGTCTTTAGACGGTGGGAGGAAGCCGGAGAACCCGGAGAGAACCCACGGTAAACACGGGGAGGACATGCAGACTCCACCCAGAGAAATCATGTGATGTAATGTTCGCCCAGGAATCGAACCCATGATTTCATTCTTGGGAGGCGAGAGCTCTAACCGCTCTGCCACCGTGCACCCCAGTGTTTGTTTAAATTATCATACTCTGATAATTTTACTTTGTTTTAGTTTAGGTCTGAAGATGAAAGTGTAAATTGGTGCTAAGTTGTACCTTAAACCCATATTTCTGTTCATAGATTGTCTTTCTTGACATATGACATATGTATGTCTTAGACTCTCAAAGCACCACTTCTCCTTTGCTAGGATCTGTACTTCACAATCAACAAAGGAAGAAATATATCCACTCTTACGTGAACTACCAGGGGTATAGGGGCGAGCATGTTGTTGTCTTTAATTTTATTTCATTTTATTTAATTTAATTTTATTTAATTTTATATCTTATTTTATTTTATTTTATTTTTAATTCAATTTTATTTTATTTTATTTTATTTTATTTGTATTATTTTATTTATTTCGGTGCATATTAATAAAAATGTCTGTAAATATGCCAGATTCAACCAAATATTTGTTTCTATTTTTCAACTGTAGTCCCATGACCGCTGTTACAGTCAGCCTAAAACAGGGAATGAAAAAACAACATAGCTTTACATAGAAGTTAGAAATATATATATACTATTTACATTATAAGACACAGACACGTCAATCATCCAGGTACAGACCAACAGACACATAAAACAGCAGATACACACCTTATAGAAAACCAACACACACATACACACACACACACACACACACACACACACACACAGACACATGCACGTTTAATAATTTTATAATTGGGTCCACTCATATTACACATTTTATCCAAAATTTCAGAGGAACTTAAAAAAATATAAAGCAAAATAAAGATGAAATGTAAAAATACAATTATTTTGTGTTGTTTCCTTGTGTACATACTCTTAAATGAAATGACATCATATCCTTATTTGTCCCATTATGGATTATTTGTTTTGAAAGCTTTGAACAATAGCCGAGCGGTTCAGTGAATGCGGCATGAATGGCCTCTTGAAAATGCAGCGGTTGATTAGACCTTTATTAAGACGGCCTTTTGATGAGAACGCCTTTTCATATTGAGATTACGGAGATGAGAAAGGAGGAGAAGAAAAGATGCGGTGGTTTTTAAAGAGATTTGCCAAAGAGGTATAGACTGGACCTTTAGACAGAGACAGAGAAACAGGAAACAGGTGCACTGCCCTACCTGATCTACGGACTGTACACAAAAACAAGCAAGCAATTATATCTAGACAAGCCTTTGGTATTGCTGTTTTTACTATTTACCGAGCCATTGTTCAGGTTTGTGATATTGTATAATTGCAAACGTTTTCCTCATTTTCCTTCCTCATATCCTAATTATTCACAGTAATGAGTTTATAAGTGCTTTTCACTACTTTCAGAGGACAAAGTGGACGCTAACAATGCACCAATCCGATCCAACTTTATTTGAAAAGCCCATTTTGTAAACATCTAACAGCATTACTTCCTGGTTAATGGACAGCACACAATGATTTATTTTTACCCTAAGCGCTAACATCGGTTCAGGCCAGACCTGTACGCCACCAGTCCTGATGGAAATGTCTTTTCCAGTTAGAAATACGTGTAAAGTTGTGTAAAGACATTCAAAAACCTCAATATCTGCACTGCATTTCCAGTTGCAGTGGGTTGAGAACACATTTGATTGAACATGCCATCATACCAACATACTAATCCAATATGAATGTCTCTGATCATCTCACCAGTTATCGAACGTTGGGGTCTTCAGATACTGGCGGACCTCTTCTGACACCTCCAGGGAGCTGAAATTAGAGTAAGTAGAAGTAAAAGCAGTCGAGATAAAAGCTTATGGACATATGGTTTTAATGCGCTTGCCTCATCTGAATGAACTTCTCCCGCACATGCTCACACTCTTCTCTGGTCTTCCTCAGGGTTCTCTTGTGGTAAAAAGGAGAGGGTTTGTGTGTTCCTTCAGACAGGTCTTTGAACAGACCCAGCCAGCTCAGGTGCTCCACACTCTGGGAAGCAAATACAGATACAAAATAAATACATTTAACAGTGTAATATAAAACATGCTAGATAAATGAGACGATTCAACACAAGTGAAGCACAGGATTTTGAGTTGGGATTGATTTGGTTTTATTTCAGTAGCTTTTATAACTGAACCCAGTTGTTATCATAATAATTACTGTAAAGATAAATGAAGTGTTGGCCTCTGTCCAGGGTGTATCTCGCCTGAGGCCCAAAGTCACTGGGATAGGCTCCAGTCATCCGCAACCCCCTTCATCTGGTTAGCTCTCAGTGTGCAATAGAAAGAAATCCTTTGACTAGTTGACTAATGGAAAAAATAATGGCTGACTAGTCGACTACTCAAACAGTTGTTAGTTGCAGTTATAGGGCTGGCTCAAACTCTAAAAAGGTTGCTATTGTAACTAGAATCTTGAATAAGTCTACTCACCTCTAGTTTCTCTCTAAAAGAATCCACTTGTTTTTTCATTTCATAAACAACAGCTGGAGTCTCACCACCTTCTATTAGAATCTTCTTCTCCAAGCCCTGCAATCTGACAGCACACCACTTTGAAACTAAGAAACCGTTTTTGTTCCAATGCAACAGATTTGTTAAGAGCTTCAGGCCTCTACACCTCTACCGTGAGCCACATTTAAACATTGTCAGTTCTTTTTGTACCTTTTTTCCATGGACAAAAGGTCAAATCCCAAAGCACCAGCTAGCTCTTCTCCTAGCATCAGAACAACAAACATGTCAACTTGTAGAATTCACTACATATCCCATGATGCCTTAAGTTACCTAAGGGCTCGCTGTTGTAGTCCGCTGCCACCACTTCCAGTTTGTAGCAGGAAGTCGGGCTGTTGGGTTCCAAACTGGGAGAGATGTTGATGATGTTTCCTTTAGGGTTGTATAGTTTCAAAATGTCATGGGGCCCGGCCTCAGCGGCACAGCGGAACACATCTGGATAGTTGAAAACCATTTAGGATACAAATTTGAAATTCTTTATTTATATTGAGGGAAAGGCCTACAGCTCTCAAACATCAAAAGTAGTGGGGGACAAAAACACAACCTTGAAGGACTCCTCCAGATATTGATCCAAAACAACATGGCTCAGGAGTTCCTAACATGAGGATTAACCTGAAGCCAGTGCATCCAAAAGGAACCCACTCAAACACACAGAGAATGGACAAACTGCACACAGAAAAGGACTGCACTGTTTTTGATGTGAGATGAGATGCGAGAGATTATAAGAAACTTTTTTTTATTTTTTTATTTTTTTTTATTCATCAATCTAGCATGTATTCTATTTCTTACTGTGAGCTGTGTTGCCTCTCCAAAGGTCTGACTTGTAACTTGTGGTGCTACTTGCTTGGTGCTATTGTGGCACGTTCCAAACAAAGCTACAACATCGCCACGGAGACAAGCAGGTGGCGCCGTACCCTCTGCCAGAAAAGTTACATGGTGCGCCTTTATTCATTTTTCCCTTCAATAAAATAGCTAATTATATAGAACTGCATTATTCTTCTCATTGTTGGGAGTTAATTAAAATGAAACATAACATAACATAAGCAAAACAAAACGAAACAAAAAGTGAAACAAATTGGTCATGTAAGTAAGTAATCAGATAAGTGTACAAGTGCAGGACAAATGGAAAACTGATCTTAAGCAGTGCGGAGCTGTCAAAGGCAGCTGCGATCAGGGAAGCTTAGCCCACCCCCAAAACACTTCCATTCATTTGATTTTTGTCAAATGGAACGCAAACAGTCAGTGAAGTAACTCGAAATACTTAAGCTATAACCTACCTTGCACATGTTTAATAGGAGACATTTTCACAATTATTGGATCTTACTTGTGTGACGTACCTTTGAGATCCTGCGCCGGGCAATCCTCAGGGAACTCTGCCTGCTCTGGTCGTCCATTGACAGTGAAGTAGATGATTTTGGTCTCCATGTCCCCCAACCAGAAGCTCCAGGATGATTGATGCTCTGCTTTGTCTGTATGTTTACTGTTAGCCTACCTTCATTAACGCACGACACGCTCCTCCCATTGGATGGACGCGCCTCCTCGTTCATTACTCCTCCCGCAGAGGAGGACTCGGAGGGAGAAGAGGGGCAGTGAATATAGATTTTACATTTAAGTGTCAGGGCCCAAGATAATGTGGATGAATTGAACTGTGTCATATAAGATATTCATAGTGAAAATGTTAGATGTTCTCCCATGAATTTTGTAATCTTAAACAGTCAAACCATATCCAGAATAAATAATGGTTTAAATCAAATGTGTTTTTTTTTATTTGGGGCTCTACAATAGTGCATTTATTCATGTATGGGTGTATTTGTACAAGCAACAAAAATGTAACAAAGGACTATGTCCAAGAAGGTTCAAATAAAGCTATACCATCATGGGAGCCTAAATTGAATATGTGAAATTCATCCCTTGTAGAACGGTCGGATCCACTGACCCACCAGTTGGTGGTGCGATCGCAGCTTCCTCAGGTGTTCTTGGGCTTCACCCCAAGTGTCTGCGTACAACTGGTGTATGAATGTGTGTGTGAATGGGTGAGTGGTTCCTTGATGTAAAGGGCTTTGAGTGGTTCGTTTTTTCAAATTTGAAAGAAGTACAGAGAAGAAAATAATAAAATGGTTTAGCATCATTTGATCCTTTGGGGAATTTAAGTCGAGACACAACATGCTAAATTCATTTTTTTGTGTTTTGGTCAGTTTGCTTTCTCTGCATATAGGCTTTCATGTGAAAGGAACAAAATGGCACAATGTGGTCCTAAAGATGTTTTATTGCTTCATTGAATCCACTTGCATCCATAAATGTATATGGGACATTGCAGCTTCAGAGGCTATTTTACATTTTCTCTCATAGAGACTTAAAGTCCACCACTTTGCAGCTACACACCAAACTTGTACTTTTAAGATTTTGATGGAACTTACTGAAGGATTTCTTTATCTAATTCCAAGCTTCAAAAGATGAGCTGAAATTTGAATTTTCAGGCAAATTTTAAGTAAAATCTAGTTTACTCAAAATCGAAAAATGCTGCATATCTTTTTGTAACTAGTATCTCAACAAAATCAACTAAGTACAAGCCTCCTACTTGATAATTGCTGCATGGGTGATGATCTTTCAGCTGCAACACGGTATTTAAACCCAACCGAAGCAGTGAGTGACTTCTCATTTCTGAATCAACCATGTGGAAAGACAAATCCCGTGGTCACAGAGAAGATGTCAGTGTGTTTGAGAAGGGTCAAATCATTAGCATCGAGCAGAGAAAACATCTGAGGAGAAGCAGAAACTAATCTACTCCAGATCTGAACCCCAGTGAGAGTGTTTGGGACGAGCTGGAGAAGGCTTTCTGCTGTTGTCACTCTGTCCATCATCAAGATCAACTGGTGAAAAATAATGACACTGGATGGAAATAAATCTTTTAATATTGCAGAAGCTTATTGAAACAATGCCACAGTGAATGTGTGCTGAAATCAAAGCTAAAGGTGGTCTTATGAAAGATTAGAGCGTGTGCCTCTTTTTTCGGTAGGATTTGCTAGGTAATGCTTTAAATTACAGCTCACATAATAAGGTGCAAGCACGGGTAATAAGAAGTGTAAGTACTGGTAATAACAAACACATAATAAGGTGTACGTACGGGTCATGAATGGTGTAAGTACTGGTAATAACAAACACGTAATAAGGTGTACGTACGGGTCATGAATGGTGTAAATACTGGTAATAACAAACACGTAATAGGGAGGTGTACGTACGGGTCATGAATGGTGTAAGTACTGGTAATAACAAACACGTAATAAGGTGTACGTACGGGTCATGAATGGTGTAAATACTGGTAATAACAAACACATGGGAAAAAAAGCTATTTGGTTTTAAATCAATATTCCAACTGCCCTCCAGTGTTTGCCTTTGTATGATGAGTAGTACATTTTTTTTATAACAAATGATTTGGTTCCTTTTTTATGTTCTATATCGCTTAAATGGGTTTTTTGCAAGTATATAATGTTTATTTTTTCTATTATTTTCTCTTTAATTACATTGAGTTTATCCTTTTCAATTTGCCAATGCTACGAAACTCTCTGGTACTTAAACACAACAACTACAGAAACGCATGCATACAAGGCAAGGTGGGTTAAGTGTATTGCTTAAGGCTACAACAGTTGCAATAGAGCCACTGCCCTCTCCCTGTGGTCCCTGTTGTTACCAGTGTCTCCAGTTCAACCAGTCCAGGTACTACCAAGGCCTCGCCCTGCTTAGCTTCAGAGGTCAGACAAGATCAGGGATTGACAAGATGGTTTAACCGCTTTTACACGCCAAACTCTCAAGATATTGTGATATATTACTTTGGCTGTTTCTAAACCATGCTTGTGTAAATGTGATCAAACATTTGATATTTCTGTAGGCGCCGCTGCACAAGGTATCAATATTTTATAAATATCTCACTTAAAACTCAATTACTCACTTCCCCACTTCTCAAGGCACTAATTCCAGAAAGATTCACCCACCCAAACAAATTTTTTTTCTTTTTGCCATATTGAAATAGTATAGAATTTTCCATACAATATTGTGTGTATGAGCAGGTTTAGAACTTATGTAGCTGACACTATATCTTTGCTGTTCTTACAAATACAAAAATCAAATACTGTCTTTGACCATTCTCCACAAACACAAACACACCCAGTCACAGAAACTGATGGGAGGGGCTAAGTGCCAATGACCCCTCAATGGAAAATTACACACATGTCCAGATAATTTAATAGATCCATGATTACTGGCCACATAATGCATAAATGCTGTCATCTTCTCCCCAAAAAATGTCAGGACTGTAATTTGAAGCCAGATGGTTCAGAAAATATATAGACATGAGACATTGCATGTTTTTTACTTTGTGTGATGGCAGGTTGAAACATAGTTGTATAATCAGGGACGTGCACTGGTATTTTGAGGGACAATATTATAAAATATTATAGTCATAATCAATCAAACTTGAGCCAGATTCTGTTGAATGCTGCAAATGTAAAAAAAAACAACCCAAAAAACAGGTTCAGGGGTGTATTATTTATTTGAGAAAGTGCAATTTTGTGCTCTAATAGCAGCTTAACCTATGAGTAAATGAATTAAACCTAATGCACATATTAGTGCAATTATAATAACAAACAAATAAATAAAAAAATAAAAATAAATAAATAAAAAAATCCACATACAACGTTTCCCCAGCAGATGTCAGCAGATCTCCACTTTCCTCACCTTCCCCCCCACCTTTTTCCTCCCATTGCCATGCGACAGTTTTCCAAGTGCCAACATCATCCCGGTGCGGACTGCGCATGCGCCGGGCGATCCCATTCTTGTCCTGCAGGCAGCAACATTCCGGGTGGAGAGGAGAGAAAGACAGACACAAGAAGAGATTTCAGGCCGTGGACTACTGTATATTTACTGTGCCAGACCAGAGCCGTGTTCGCGAGACTGTGGTGGCTCTTTAGCGAGACATGGTGAGTGTTGAGACGGCTGGAAATCGCTCCTTTCCCTCGGCTTCTTGACATTACTTTGCCTTTGTGCCGCTGCTTGTAATCTGACGTTTCATTGAATAGAAAGGCTTCGCTTGGGGCTAGCTTTAGCCTCGATCACTCCACACCCACTTTGGAAAAAAAGGTGAAGCTGTTGTTAGATTAAAAGGTGAGCGGAAATATGTCGTAAACGTCCGTAAATGGTGGAAATCAAGTGCAGATTTTGTTGATGGCTTGCAAAAGTGGCAGAGCTGGGTGATGTTGAGGCTTTGAGTTAGCCTAGCAGCAGCTAATGTTGCACAAAAAGCAAATAGCTGTGTGTGCTGAAGTAGACAAGGATGACTGGGGCTTCAGACACCTATAATTACACTGTTATTGAGCCAATCTTGTAAAGACAATCCCTATTCTATTCTTCCATAATCCTGTGTTTGATTGCTGGATCCAGCCCAAAGATATGTTGTTTAGTCAAGGTGGTTTATAGTGATTGGGCTCATTTAAAACAACTAATTTAACATATTCAATTGGTAAACTTATTTTTATTTTTTGCAATAATGAATCAAATTAAGGTTGAATTGAATTTAAATTGTAAGATCTTTGTGGTCTGCAGCCAAAGGATCTATGTGTCAGTCAGGGAGTGTCAGATTTCTAACTGCGAAAAAACAGTGGTACAGTGAAATAATGTTTAAAAAACGATACCGGCAAGGATTAATACGATTTATACTGTTCTATACTTGAACATATTTTAGGAGTTATTCTAAGATTTTTGTCTCAATCTTTAAAAATGCTACTTTGACTTCTTTTGAATGAATAAACGTAAAAACATGTTTACAGTCCACATAACACAAGTACTTTTTGTTTCAGTTTTATTTTGCAACTACTAGATCAACATAGTATTTTATCAAACCATACCACAAGAACTGGTTGTATTAATGGTGTAACTTTCTGGTAAGAGTCTGCCACCTGCTTGTTCTGTTCACGGAGATGTTATTGTAGATTAAATAAACTTGAAAAACATGCTTAGTTATTTACTGTGCGCAGGGTCACCTCTAACTTGGCCTGCTTTGTCTCCACGGAAATTGATTCGTTTAATGCCATACCATGGAACGTGACATGCCAAACAATAACATCTCCATTAGGCCTGAAACACATTAATCAATTCATCGCAACTAATCGATAATTTAAATAATCATCAACTCATTTAGTATAACATGCCGTGTACAGAGAGAGGTTCCATGATTCAGACGGAGCAATATTTACTCTAAAATTAGTGTATTGAAAAAGAAAACAAATTATCTTTTACGTTATCTTAATCTAAAAGTAATAAATTAATCCCAAATTATCAAAACAATCATTAGTTGCAGCCCTAATCTCTAAGGAGACAAGCAGGTCTCACCTTTAATAGCTATGAATTTGTTTTAAAAGGTTTAGAGTTAGTTCAACCACCTTAGCCGTAATCAATAAACCTTTCTCAATAAAAGAACTCCTTTGCAACAGCACAAGATCAAATGCCTTCAAGTAATTTATCATTCAACAGCAAAAATGCCAGACGGTAAACCTGCATTTTTCTCTTCCTCTGTGAGTGTTTGCGCTCCACTTCCAGACCTAGGGCCATGATCTGAAGTGTGGCGGCCTGGCTGTGCATTCCTTCCTGCCAGAAAGAAGCGAGAGAAAGAGAGAGAGAAAGAACCCTGAAGTTATTTCAAGAGCAGTCAGTCTTCCCGGTGCTGCTCTACAAGTTAGTGCACCCTACAGCGCAAACACAGGGCCGTGACGTCAGCAGTGGAGTGTAGAGAACATCGGCCCCCTCAGCGTGGCTCCGTTTCCATGGCAGGAGCGATTGGTTTGGCATAAATTACATTGTAAGTGAAGATGGAAATAAGTTCATTAAGAGCAGCAGTTAAGGTGGAGAGAGCTGTTCAGTTGGTATTGTGTATGGATTGATGTTTTAGTCATAATCAATCAAACTTCAGCTGGATTCTTTGTTGAATGCTGTAAATATTTAAAAAAAAAAATCAGGTTCAGGGGTGTATTCTTTATTGGAGAAAGTGCAATTTTGTGTGCCTAGATGTTGCTCTAATGGCAGTTTATCCTGTGAGTAAAAGAATAAAACCTGTTGTACATGATAGTGCAATTGTAATAAAGTAAATGGTCACATTTATATACCGCTTTTCTACCTTCAAGGCACTCAAAGCGCTTTACATCAACATGTACGCAGACACTGGGGGCAAGGCAGGTTAAGTCTGGATCTGACCACTCAACAAGAATGTTTATGTGGAGAGTTTATGTAGAAAACTGTGAACCAAAAATGAATGTAATACTGAACATAGGGGTGACATTCAGACATGATTTGGGAGTGGATTTGGGGGGGTGCCATGATTTTGTTTGTGTTGTTGTTGTTTTGGTTAGTACTCTCTTGTCATTTTGTGTCTGTTCTATATTTGTTTGTTTGTTTGTTAAAAAAAATAGAAAAAAATAAGTTAAATGAAGAAAATAAAGAAAATTTGTTTTGTAAATATTTGTCCTTGGGTTGAGACACTTCTATAAACCTGTGTTGTGTTTGTGGGTTAGCAATAGGCAACAAAAACAAAAAATAGTACCACCATTTTGCTTGAGCCATATCACAATTTCTATGTCATCATGGTTCATGTACACTTGGTATTTTTCTATTGCCTATAAGAGGTATATGACGTCATCTGCTTCTTCTAAAAGTTCACACTTCACTGTGATTAACCTACAGTGGCCAACCAATAGGAGGACGTGGGGTGGAATGGTGAATCACAATATGGCCATATAACCAAAATTGCTGATTAACAATGAATTTTGAATGGTCAATGGCACCTATATAACAGGAAGCAGAAACCATTTGTGAATTGATCACAATATGAAATGTGAAAGAGCTGCTACAGTTAGATAACAAATATTAAAGTCTACAACTCTGCTTAATATTTATTTCGTACTTGACTTCCAAAAGAAGTCAAGTCAACATTTGTAGAAATCAGATAAACAGGAACACTGAAGGCTGTGCTGAGTCTGCTCACAATATCACTGATACAGACTTAGAAATCACGCTCAATTTAACTGATTACCGTTCTCTCTTTATCTGTATCTGCTGTAGCTGCTGATACCTGAGTTAAAACTTGCCTTTATTTTCTTCAAATAAAAATAACATGACAAAACTGGTCTAAATGGGTTTGGTTATTTATCATTTAACTAACTACAGAACAGCTTTGAATAAAAACACTTTTTTTTTTTTTACATGTTCTGATCCAACAATTGCCAGAAAATAGTCTTATTACATAAATTATATACATAACAGGACATCAGCTAAACTGATCACATGGAGCCGATACCTGATTTAGCAAATATTTATTGGTCAGCTGTGTATTGTATCGGCGTATCCCTACACATCCTACACATCCTTACACATCCCTACACATCCCTACACATCCCTACACATCCTTACACATCCCTACACATCCTTACACATCCCTACACATCCCTACACATCCCTACACATCCCTACACATCCCTACACATCCTATCCTACAATCCTCTACCATCCTTACACATCCCTACACATCCCTACACATCCCTACACATCCTACACTCCTTACACATCCTTACACATCCTTACACATCCTCACACATCTCTACACCACATCCTACACATCCTTACACATCCTTACACATCCCTACAACATCCGTACATCACCACACCATCCACACATCCCTACACATCCTTACACATCCCTACACATCCACTACATCTCCCTACACATCCTACACACCGGTACACATCCGTACACATCCCTCACATCCCTACACTTCCCTACACATTCCTACACATCCGTACACTTCCCTACACATCCCTACACATCCGTACACATCCCTACACATCCTTACACATTCCCTACACATCCTTACACATCCCTACACATCCTACACATCTCTACACCACACATTCCCTACACATCCTACACATCCTTACACATCCCTACACATCCGTACACATCCTACACACCCTACACATCCCTACACATCCTTACACATCCCTCACATCCCACACATCCGTACACATCCGTACACACTACACATCCTACACATTCCCTTACATCCCTACACATTCCTACACATCCTTACACATCGCTACACATCCCTACACATCCTACACATCCCCTACACATCCTTACACATCCCTCACACATCCTTACACATCCCTCACCTACATCCCCTACACATCTACAATCCCTACACATCCCTACACATCCCTACACCATCCTACACATCTCTACACATCCTACACATCCTTACACATCCCACACATCCCTACACTTCCCTACACATCCCTACACATCTACACACCTACACACTAACATCCTACACATCCCTAACACCTACACATCCTTACACTCCTAAATCCTTACAACATCCCTACACATCCTACACATCCTACACATCCTTACACATCCACAACATCCCTACACATCCTACACATCCCTACACACCCTACACATCCCTACACATCTTACACATCCCTCCACATCCCTACACAATCTCCTCACATCCCTACACATCCATCTACACCATTCTACACATCCTAACACAATCCCTACACATCCCTACATTCTCCTACACATCTCCTACACATCCTTACAACTTCCTTACACATCCCTACACATCCGTACACATCCCTACACATCCTTACACATCCTTACACATCCTTTACACATCCTACCACACATCCCTACACATCCTACACATCCCTACACATCCCTTTTACATCCTACACATCCTTACATCCCTACACATCCCTACACACATCCCTACACATCCCTACACATCCTACACATCCCTACACATCCTTACACATCCCTCACATCCTACACATCCTACCATCGACTACACATCCTACACATCCCTACACTCCCTATCTCCACTAACACATCCGTACAACATCCCTACACATCCTTACACATACCTTACACATCCTCTACACCACATCCTCACACATCCTACAATCCTACACATCTCCTTACACATCCTAACATTCCTACACATCTCTTAACACCATCCCGTACACATCCGTACACATCCCTACACATCCCTACACTTCCCT
The DNA here is from genome assembly GCA_015082035.1 of Chaenogobius annularis. Classification (NCBI taxonomy): domain Eukaryota; kingdom Metazoa; phylum Chordata; class Actinopteri; order Gobiiformes; family Gobiidae; genus Chaenogobius; species Chaenogobius annularis. The sequence continues at coordinate 88,667 of BJKM01000136.1, read as the reverse complement.
ACACATTCCTACACATCCGTACACTTCCCTACACATCCCTACACATCCGTACACATCCCTACACATCCTTACACATCCCTACACATCCTTACACATCCCTACACATCCCTACACATCCGTACACATCCCTACACATCCTTACACATCCCTACACATCCTTACACATCCCTACACATCCTTACACATCCTTACACATGCAGTCAGAAAGTTCAGTGGCATTTTATCAAATTAAAATGATGTCAGCGCATAACCTCTAGACCAAAAATGCCCATGGACATTTTTGTAAAAATCTTATACAAACATGTACTATTTCCCTCTTTCTGTTTCTCCAGGACACACCAGGCCAGACCCCAAACCCAACTATGGAGCTGTGAGCCTTCCCTCTTCCATCCCTTCGACCATCCTACTCCAATTTACAGCTGCTGCCCGGAGCCAAAACCACCTCTCCTCCTCCTCCTCCTCCTCCTGGTGCTGCTGCTTGCCCTGCTCTGGCGGTTTGGCCCGGGTCCTCCTCACTACAGCCCGGAGCAAACCCACGAGGGGAGGGCGCTGTAAACTTCCCCCAGCTGCTCTCCAGACACATGCTGCATTGCTACCATTCCCCGGCCACTTCAACATCCGCCACTATGACAAAACCGCTAGCCTTGTGAACTAGCGCCTGGCACATTACGGAAGTCTATCCATCTACCATCGAGGCCGCACACAATCACATATATTTGCTTCAAACCTAATTCCTTCCCTAGTAAAGTTCTCATTATCTAAGGAAGTGTCTAGGCTGCCATGATGGAGCCCAGTATGGAGAACTGCTTGACGCTCGTGCTGCAGAAAGATGTGGGCAAAAGACTCCAAGTGGGCCAGGATATTATCGACTATATTCTGGATAAGGACAAGTCACATGACCTGGAGCAGGACCAGACAGCGCTGGACAAAATGGTGGACGGCATTGCAAGTGCCTGGGTCAATTCCAGTAACTTCAAGGTGAGTGTGATGGAACAGATAAAGGTTGAAAAAATAAAACAACTGGAATGAAATAACGTTGCTCTTGTTGGATTATGTTGGCCGTAACAGGCTGTGTCAGTCCAAGTCAAATCGGATAAAGTTGATGAAATTAGCCGAAATGGGATAAAAGGATGTTTACATGGCCTAAAGCTCCTCTCGACACTTGCTGGTGTTCTGGTTTCTTTTGAAGGGGAACAATCAGTTTTAAGTATTTATCATCAATCAGTCAATGTTTCAGTTACAATATTATCATAATCCTTTGACATGTATTCATCTTTTTCATTTATACAATCTAATACATGTTATTACTAGTTTCTTCTGATGATCGTTATCCAAAGCGGAACTTAATATTGGGAATTTGGCATACTTTAAATAATGGATTTTTGTTGTTGTCTTGGTGTTTTTTAGATTTTAAATTTATTTCTTGAAGACTGACTCGGCAGGAAAAACATGCTGATCCTGAAAATGTGTCAGAACACTGCAAATTTCACAACATAATTTATAGATTTATTCACTTAAATCTAGACAAAGACTTATCTTGTTTTGCTATTTCTAGGTGGCACTACAGCTTTCTAGTTTAATCAGTTCTTTTGGTTAAGGAGAACTTTATTGAAAATGTTGGGAAATGTCTCTTCTGCGTTTGATAGTCTTAACTCAATTTATCAATCAATATATGACAGATGGAACAATAGTTTTTGGGGCTCAATATTTTTTGTGATACAAACTCCCACAGGTTTAAAATGAAACTACAATGAAATTTGAATCATTTTTTGTAATACAATTAAAGGAGAATAAATGTAAAAAAAAGTGTTACAGATTAAATATAGTTCAATATATATAGTTCAAACTTCAATATGTTTGAAATAAAAAAATTGTTATTGTGACAGGCCAAGCATTCGACCTATCTTTTATTGGCATTTAAACAACTTCAAGCTGGAGAATTATCCTATATATTTTATATTGATGGGGACCTTTCTGACTATTACGCATATGCATGGTTTTTCTATCTCCTTTGCAATCAAAGCTAGACAGGTGTCTTGAGTCTTGAGTACCTACATTTTCCTAAGTACCTTCACTTTGATATATCATGTTTTGGAAAAAAAAAAAGTGAAAAATGCATGTCACGTTGGCTTTTCCCCTGTCATGAACTGACTTTTGGCCCCGTCTACTGGCTGTAGAGGGAATTACATAGGTGAGATGAATAATTGCTAGTGTTCCTCCAGCTAATGTTGCCACGCAGTTGTAGTGATTTGACGGCAGAAATGCTCAGAAGTCTGGAGATGATTTATGGACTTAAAAACAGAGCAGCAGATCCTGGAGCCACGCCATAGGTTGAATATGACATCACAGATCGTGGAAATTTAGAATGGAGTGTTTTTGACGCTCGGAGGGAGAGGACTTTGTAAACAGGATTAGTCACACTAGTTTTAATAAGGCTAAATGCAACTGTATGAGTTTTGATGATGTTATAACATCATACAGTATATTTTGCACATGTGTCGTGTCATACTAGTCATACTAAAAGAATAATTTACTTTTGCTACTACAAAATATTACCTTTTTAGCTCTTCAAAACACAACCATTCCATTTGAATAGTAAGAAAGTAGCTTTGTATTACTTGTGGTCGGTCACAAAGCCCGTGTTAGACCTCTTGAATGCCGGTCTGTGTTAGTGCTTGCCATGTTTTCACCTATTGTTCGTCCATATAATGCTGTATATCAGTTTGTTTAAGGAGGAATTTTCCACTCCTTCTCACAGTTCCACCGACAGACTGCTCTGTTGTTGTCCTATTTACCATCCACCCACAATCTCTCTTTGGTTTTATTTTGGATTTCACCGTTTTATCTGAAAGCGATGGTGTTAGCAACGGTGCATGCTTTCTTTGGTATTCGTGGGTATGCCCTGTTTACAAACGGCTTCATCGTGCTGCTGCCTGGTGTAGATCGGAAAATGATCAGTTCCTGAACAAAGCCCGGCCTGCCCCCATTGCCCTACATACAGCAGCTCATGGGTGGGATTGCACATAGATTTTCTCTCTCACATTCTCCCTCTGTGTCTCTCTCTCTCCTCTCCCCTAAGTTTAAAGGGGGCACATTATGCAAAATCAACAGTAATGAGCTTTTAATCTATTTACAAGTGTTTCCGCATCATTAGTGTACTCAAAGTTGTATTTAGATCGACTCGTGCATGTTTGAGTAATACTACAACTACAACTGAGACTGGAGTGGCATGAAAATTCCTGTTTTCACCTACCCCGTAACCCCGCCCACATCCCAGGACTTTGTTGCGATTATTTGAAAAATTTAAACTCAAAGTAATACATGTAGGGTTCAAAATGTCATGCCACTTTTCAAAAATAAAAACAAGTAAATAACAATTTGTTGCTTGTTAAAATGGAACGTCACCATGAGAGGCGGGGCTTATCACGTCTGCAGTTTTGAACAGGAAGTTAATGCAGCTCTTTCTATTACTAAGCCGTTTTAGATCAATTTTGCGGTTTAAAATTAATAAAATGTAAAAGAATAGCCTACTTATGTTATAGTTCAATACCAAGCACCTGAAAAAATACATAGTATGTCTCCTTTAATACTGCTGTAATAACCACTGCTGTAACTATCGGTGCTAGAACTGCTATTATTAAAGGCTTGTCATGATACTAACAATATCAACTTAAATTATTTCTAGAACGTTATGTTTTTTTTTGTCAGTGGCCTTAAAGTAGTTTCAATATTATTGTTATACTTACTATATAATTATTGTTATTGCAATAGGCCTACTACTACTACTACTACTACTACAACAAAGGCTGCTTCTTCAAATATCACTACAACACCTACTTCTGTTGCTATTACTACTTCTCCTAGAACTGTAGATACCTGTACCTTACTATATATATATAAATACTGCTACTCCTGCTATTATTTATTTATTATACAGTACTTTTATTTATCCAGGAAGTCCTATTGAGCTTCAGAACTGTTGTTGCTACAGTTACTATTACATTTACTACCACATTTGTTCCAGCCGCTCAGTACTTGGTAAACCTCTTCTCTGTGTGTGTATCCCCAGAACAGGCTTAGCTGATCACTTGGCAGCTAATGTGGAAAGTATTCAGTTTGAACTGCGTCGAATGAGAGACGCTGGATTGGCCATAAATGGAGGTTTGGTGCTAGGTCTGTGGAACCAAGAAAGGACTGTTCACTTCAGGGGAGAACCAAAGTCTAATTCTTACTTGTAGCGTTACTATTAGTTTATTTGGTGTGGACAGCTGTAAACACGCCGGACTGTAGCCGTGGACCCTCAAAATCACACTCCCATTCATTCAGCAGAATACACAGTCACTGGAGGAATGGGAAGTGAAGTGTGTTGCTTAAGTACACAACAGTATGCACTACAGCCACTGACATCCATTTGTATATGATGCCCTAAAAATGGTAACAGGAATAATCACAATCCTGGTATTTTTTTCTTTTTTGTTTGTCAAAAATATATATACATGATATTAATAAATCTTTGACAAATAATCTTAAAGCCAGATTGTCATTCTTCTTTAGAAATAAAGAATGTTTTCCTCTTAATTGTAGAAAACAGTTAATCCAGGCTACATTTCTTTCAGTGCTAGATTATGGTGACATTATATATATGCATTCTACAGTAAAAGTGTTAAAACCTCTGAACTCGGTTTTCGTTCAGTTCTAAGGTTCATTACAGGAGAAGGACACAGAACTCACCACTGTGAAGTATATTCTAAAGTAGAATGGCAATCATTGGATGCACGAAGAGACCAGCACTGCCTTTTGTTTGTGTATAAAGCTCTTGTTGGCATTTTGCCTGATTATTTATCAAGTTTATTGCAAATCAGATCAGGTATTCACAGTTTGAGGTCTCAGACATTTTTATCTTACAATCCCATCGTTTTAACAAAGCCTTTCATCGACTTTGCTCCCTCCCTGTGGAACACAGAGACCTTTTAAATTAAATCATTTTATGCCTTTTAATGATTATAAAGCCCTGGTCAAGGACCACCCGCTGTGCTGATGCACTTGTTTTATATCATTTGATCTCATATTGTATGTATAAATGTGTTTTTATGTATTGGTTTATTTTATTGAATGTTTTATTTGTGTTTTAGTATCCTGTGTTTGTTGTTAATTTTGTGTGGTGTTTTAACAGTGTACCCATGAAAAAGAGACATTTTCTTATTGGGTTTTCCCTGTATAAATGAATGAAATGAAATGATCCTCTACTGTTGAAATAATAATGGGAAAGTGCCCATTTATTGCATAAAAAAAGTACTTAAGGTTGGGTTTAAAACTTCTCAAACCCTAACTCTAACTTTGACCAACTTAACCATGCAGCTATTGTAAAGGAATTAATTGTTCCCAGTAGGGGTGGTCGATATTGAGAAAAAGGAATATCTCCATATCTTTTTTGAGAATCCCAATAACAGTCGGATGCTATTATGTCTATCCTGTCTTTAAACACATTAGTTGAGGTTTAATTATCAAACAAATGTGAAATGTCTGTAAAATGAATCTCAAAAGTGCAGAAATATCACCCCCCCCAAAAAAAATTGCACCGGATGTGACAGCGTACAGCAGATAGAGTCTCCTGGAGGGCTTCGTGGTGGGTCAGTGCTTCCTGAAGGTGTAGGAGGGGATGGAACAACTGTGTGTGTTTTCAGCTTGCAAATAATCAGCAAAACATTATGCATGTATAAAACAAAACAGAACAACAGAACTCCAGGTATGTTTTACTTGCAAGTACTAACAAAACAAAAATCAAAACACAAAATATGCCTTCTTTCATAAGCCTACTATAATACAGTACAGGCTGACTGGTGCTATTTGGTTATGTTTCCCTGCTTGCCGTTTATCACAGGAGTTGTGCTAATACTTTTAATCACATTTTCTGCTTTTACACTGTGTCTTCCTTTCTTTAAGTGAAAAACAAAAAAGATTCATAATTTTTGATGTTACAAGTTGTGCTGAATGTCCATAACCTACCTCAGGCAATGTATTGTTTGTACAAAACGGATTCAGTAGTATTGTAGTTGTTTTGCATTTGCCAATTTGAATACTTGGCAGTTGAATTGAGGAAGTTAAAGTAACCATGAATGCAAGCATGACATGCACTGTGCTTAAAGATGCATTCTGGTCTGGTAAAGGTTTGCCACTTGCTTGTTTCCGTGGAAATGTTATTCAGTGGAGCCTCCAGGATTTGGGCCAGATTAGGGGTGGGTGTCCACCCCCAGAAATGTTTATATCAAACCACAATTCTGGTAATTTGGTGCACTTTTAGGGTAATTTTGACTATTATAGTCAAGATTTATTTAAATACTGTAATACAATATAGATTTGATGTAGTAAACCAGCTCTGATTATAATAAATTTCACCTGAATGTGTGAAGAATGATCAGGTAATTCAGCACCTTGCCGTGTGAGAGAGCACAGGGAAAAATGCATTTGAATGCCCATTTTACCAGTGGATCAGACATGGCCAGACCACTGGGGGCTATTCAAATTTCTGGGGTGGTCCTGCTAGCCCTTGGAGGTGCCCCTGATGTAACTGCTTTGCCTGCAATGTTCCACAGTATGGCATTAACTTTATATCTTGCCTCAATTTTACTACATCTGTTTTTATTGCTGAGGAAAAAAAGAGGCTGACTGCCCTAATGCTGATTGATTTTGATTAATGAGGCACTGCAAAATGTCTTCAGCACTGACATTCCATTTGATTTTACAACTACCGGCATGTATCTGGGCCATAAAACTCCAACAATGATTGAAATGATTGATGGATACCAGTGGAATGTACTTTTGGCTGCAGCAAAAAAAGCAACAACAAGCAGATGGATGACAGTGACAGAGCCAAATGTCAAGGACTGGACTGAAATAACGTACGTTTACTTTGAACTTGAAAATTGACACATTGACAAATTGACACAAATGGGACCGATACATTAGCCTGACTGACATTTTATTTTCTGATTTATTCTTTCGGCTACTGTTATTTAGTTTATCTTTTCGCTCTCTGGCCTTGTTCTGTATGTTTGGTTTTTTTTTTAGGCTTGTCTAGACACTATGACATTGTTTTGATTTACATTATTTTATTCGATTTGGAGAAAAATTGGGTCAAAATGTTGGCACCCGCATCCAATATTGCGGTGTCACTCACATCAGCCGAGGTATGTAATGATGTGACATAGTGTGATTTCTTCCTCTTCCTGCCCCTCGGACGCTGGTGTGGGTGTTGTCTGAGAGCATTTATCAGCTCCACTCTCTCCACTCCATGTCTGGTCTGTGTTTACGTCGATGGAGGCTGCTGTATCAGACAAACTGGGGCCTTTGCAATTAGATTATTAACAGAATCAACATTTTTAAAAGGCAGGCATGTTAAGTGATATGTTATTAATCTATATGTGTTATAACAATAATAATTAAGTTTCTTCTGAACCAAAAGGATCTTGGAATGACTTGCACTTTGCTCCCACCACTTTGCTTCACGGTCCAACAATATTGGATTTCGATTAGATTTGCGATTTGTGTTTTATTTAGTTCACAATTCACACTTCAAACGCATCCAGGGAAATTGACATCGACAAAAGACGGAAATATGAACTGCTAAACATCACAATAACATTAAGAACAACACACATACATTTCAGAACGTGGTTGTAACAGGTTTAATACGTAATAAGAGAGACATTGTTACTTAGATAATTGCAGTTGTTCTTGCATCTCTTCCAATATTTGTGTGTCATGTTGTGCATTCAGATAGGGGCAGGGACTCTCCAACTGTTGGTGTACTGATGAAGCAGCTCAAATGAGGCTGAATACAATAGCTGATGGCTTCAAAGTTGAGATTCCTATTGTCAGAAAAGCTGTAATGATTGGCTTGGTTTGATGAAGGTGAACAGACTTTGGAATTTGGAGGAGCACTTCCTGTGTTACCACCTAATGATGACACAAGTTGGCACAGAGTTTGACAAAATATGAAGAATAACTTAAAGAATGAAAAGCACAATTTAAATATGTTTTTGATGAGGAAACAACATTGGCAGAATGTGGAACTTTTAAGCCCCCGTTACAATGGTATAAACGCCTGTATAGTCACTGCAAATTTAGCTCTTTCACCCTGAACTATAGTTTTACCACCTATACTCCGTGTGTGAAATATGTGGTAATTTCCTCTGCTGTGTACAGGTCCACAGATTTATGGTTACGGATGGTGAAGGACTGACCACTCTTGGGTTTAGCCGCTGCAGCCGTTTGGCAGCTTGTGAAATTGGTCTTAGCTTTTGTTTACTGTTTTTGTTTCTCAGTCTGCCCATTGGGAGCCATCCAGGGTGCGAGACACTTTATTTCAAGCAAATGTAGTTATTTTGCGGGTTTTGGTGGCATGTGCTCATAAAAGGAGACGGAAAGGCAATCATTCTGAACAGAGGGTAATCGAATTTTCTATTAAAGCTGCATTACCCGATTTTCAAACCGCGAACAGAGGAAGTATATGTATTTAAATCTATCTAACAAGTACAAGCTCTCACAAACTTCTCAGAGGGTGGGAATCCCAGAGTACTTCACAAGTTGATTACAATAAGATGTGATAATGATTCATATATAACTACTGGTATTGTCATCAAAACATATGTCAACTGCATTACATAAAGTAGTTTTTCTTTATTTAAAGTATATAAAGTATCAGAGTATCATATATTTCTAACACCTCTTATTGTCATTCTGGGCTAGTTTAGTCTGGACAGATGATTAGCTTAGGGCCAGTGGGCAGTACAGACTTTTGGTAGCAGATAAATGACTTTGAAGTTGCGCTCGTAAACTGCTTTGCTATGGGCTGTCGAGATTTAGCATTCCACAAGCATTCAGAAACACTACAGTTATATAGATGTCTAGAGGGAAATACAAGACATTTCTAGATGAGCTTAAATGTAGTTTGTTTATGTAACAAAAATGACATAAGCAGGTGTTTGGCAGCAGACTGACTCACTAAAGGTATTTCTGGCTCAATCCATATTGAAAGAAATGGCAACTACAGTATACTTTGTTGTACAGCTAGTAGGGATGTCAAAAGTATCGAAGTATTGAAACTAGATACTAATTTGAACAAGTATTGATACAAAACAACATAAAAAGAACTAAATGTGGCCTTTCCAGAACAGTTTAAGAATGGTCTTGAGCTTTAGCAGAACTAGAACACAAAGCACTATTAGTTTGTGTTGACAATGTCAGTATATTGTTTTAACCTTGATCTAAACAAGAGCATTTTAAGTTCTCATCATTTTATCGGAATTGGTGTTGAGAATCGAGTAATTTCCTTAGTATACTAATCGAGTTTTACATTTTAGACTTGTGACAACATTAGCAACTAGTACTACGCACATGTAATAACAATAACCTCTTTGAAATTGGTTATTCAGCTTAACCTGGCAATATTTGACTACCACAAAATGTTATTATATTATCTGTGCAATGGTAGATTTCAAAAACACAGAACTCTGTAAAGGGTGAGTGACACATGTGACATGTCTCTCTCTAATGCATTGGATTAATCTGCATGAAACAGCTGAGACCATTGTGAGTAATGCGAGCCAAACAGGTGGAACATTGAAACACTTACAGAGCGAGGCTTGTGAAAGTCCAAGGCCAGAGGAGGACTTTGATCCAGAGTTAACAGCTAACTAGTACTGTTATGAGCCGAGAGCCAAGTCAGAAAATGAAGCAAATATAACATACTTTTTATGTATATACTGTATTGACCCTTCCAAGAGGGATGTGTTTAGAACAGATGCGCACGCAGCATGGTACTTAAGTAAACATTCTGTCCCATTCATTTTATAAATGCAATAAATAAAAATTATTTAAAAATATATTTTGGTTACATTTGCCACTGAGTAATAACTAACTTAAACCTCTAGTTTCTAAAGTTGACTTATTACTGCAGGTTTTGTGGTGCTTGATGAAACTAAACAGACATTTACTTTGGTGCATTATAGTCCAGAATAACATTAGATTTAAGATTTTTTTTATTACAAGTTTATGACGAGGTTTTTAGCATCTAGGTTGCACGCTAGCGGTACACTAATCACTAACCTTAACAATCTGCACAAAACACTTCTACATGTGTTAATGTTTTCTGTGGTCGAGTGGTTGTCAGCCGCCAAAACAGAATTAGATTTTCATAGTTTGCGATGTTTGGAGGCTCACACTAACTCTCCCATTGAAAAAGCATTGGCGCTAACTCGTGGAATGGTACCAACGAATGGAAGTCATAGATACAGTAGATAGATAGACGTTGTTTGTTGCTGTTTGATTTTTATTTATTTTTTATCAAGAGGTTGGAGATATATTGAACAATTGTTGACGCCGCAATTGTTTTGCACACATGCAAAAGTAGAACATTTTGTATAATATCTATGATACAAAACTATAAACTAGAACTGGTTAAATATAATAAGAAATAAGAGGAAGAACAGAAGCTTGCAGTGTAATCTTTCAAATATGGGTATAGAGTGATTATTATTACTGCACAATTCAGTTTAATTTTGCAGTACATTCACATTTCATGAAATACAGGCACGTTATAGCTGGTCATCCGGCTTATCCCCTGAAATATTCAGATATTGGGGGATTCTAATTGTATAATTGAGGCTAATATTGGTTTAACTATAAATCTGTTGGACTCGCTCAACTGCTGTGGACTTTTGCATAAACCATTCCTTATCAATCTACAAAACCAAACACTGCAGATGATTTGCCTTACTTTCACTACTAGAGAGTTGGTCGGTCCAGGTTTGCATATAGATAACCTGCTCTGTGTGTGATTGCACTTTCTGTTTTAGTTTTACCTCATTTTCTTTACTCCAAATTAGGACAAAGGGCAAATAAATAAAACATCTCAACATTGCAACAATTGCTACAATTTGTCGTTGGATTGTTTTATATTTGTATGATATTCTATTTAATTTCAGTTTGGCACCCTTTATAACAGGGCTATTCAACTTACTTTTCCAGAGGGCCGGAGGTGCACAACTCGCCACTACTGTATTTTGAGTCGCAAAAAATATCCCCAACACTATTTCAATAAATTGAGTTAATGCAATAAAATAACTACTGATATATTAGTTTTTTGTGCGAAATAACATACAAAAAGATTTACCAGCAGCTTCACAATTGCCCATCCAATACTGAACCAGAATTAAACTAGGAGGAAACTCGTACCAACCAGGTCTGAACAAGGACTAACCCAGAATCAAACCAGGTCTAAAGCAGAATTAATCAAGGACTAAAGCAAGACCAAACCGGGTGTAAACTAGTGCTAATCCAGAATTAAACCTGTAAACAAGATTTTTTTGTTTTGTTTTTATATTTGGAAGATGAGTCATGGGCCGGATTAAATCACTTGGAGGGCCTGATTTGGCCCCTGGGCCTGATGTTGAATAGCCCTGCTTTATAATTTGCCTTTTCAAATTGCAATTCATCCTACAAAGAACTAGGATAGGTATGTTACATTACTGTTCCAATAGCATGTGACCAGCTTTAAACTATCTGAACGCAAAAGTAAGGTTTTTTGTGCCACATAAAAAGCACTTGAGCATTTAGATGTACTTTTTGGGACGTTTTTGGACGTAATTTTGTTTCTAAAATTGGCACAATTATTAGTTCTTAGTTCTAACGATTATATAGAGACCTGCGTAATTACGATGAACCGAATAATCTTGGCATCTCCAGTCCGACATTACTCTCTGTTGCTCTTTTTGCTCTTATCTAAAGGCAGAATTTGTTCATTCAAGCTTTCCAATCTTTTTTCTTGAACCTTATGTTTAATCCCACCACTTTGATCCCTAACATTCCACATATTCTACAACCTCAGACCTCATTCTATACCACCACTACTGCATAAACCAGCCCCTTAATCTGATGTTTTATTTAATCTTCTCAACTCTAGGATTATTTTTATTCCCTGTCTCTTTCTAAATTAATCTTTCAATCATGTCGCGCACCATCTGCTTTTCAAAATTAGCAATCCATCAATACTGTACTTTCTTGAATCGCCGGTGTAGGGAAATATTTGAATGTGAATTGAATTTGAAAATCTTAGAAATCCCTTTCGTAATTAAGTGTCCGGCAGATGGAGAGAGTAGATAGATCTGCCTTTTGCAGTTCAGTGCTCTCCCCAGAATCTTTTAAAGGGATGGTAAATATGCCTCATATGGGGTTGCATTTTCCTCCAAGGATGGTTTAATATACTTTCATTATTTCCAAAGGTACATGCACCCTAAACATACTATTAACACTATATAATAATATTAATAATAATATTAGATTATGTATAGACGTGCAATATAAAGCAGGGAAGAGAAAATCTGTTAATTAACTTGACTAGACCCATTCATACAGATGACTATTTTGAAATATTAGAAGGTTGAGTTTATAATCACCTCACTTGAAACTCTTTTTAACTATAACATTAGTTATTATAATAAAACAAGCTCCATGGTAACACTGGGAGGAGGGGCTTGAGACGTGTTTTCGGCTTGCTCGCGCCGCGGTGTGCTCCTTCTGAAACTCACTGAGAAAGCGGACAAAATAACAACTGTAGGCTCTGTGTATCTGTGTAGTGTTACACATGTTGTCTTTTGACCTAGTCAGGTCTGGCCAAGAAAGTTTAATTTCAATGTGGCAGATCGCCGTAATCGCACGTGCGCGCTCCGTGTGTCTTTGTATTCTGCCACGTCTACATTCACTTCCTCATTAAACAAATTTCACCGTGAATATGAGTCTGATTGTAAAAAAAACACAAAGCATTTTGTAGTTTAAGACTAAGCCTTATTTATTTGGAGTAGTATTTTAATGATGGCGTTTCCTAAAATATGAGATGAAGTTGAGTTCTAGGGATGGTTTATTTTCCCACATGTCAAAACGGATGGCGGACCATTTGATTTATCATGTCAAGGATGGCGGCCCCGCCATCCCTGTATATACATAGCAAGACCCCTGCAGTTGATGCTCTCATTTGACGCCCAGCGAGAGATGAATGAAGAGATGGTGACTCCCATCAACTGCTGCACATGGAGTCGGCACAGGCTAATTGCTGCAAGATTCTCAACAATGGTTAAGTTTGTTGCCAGGAAAGACAGCTGGAGTTAGCATAAATGTTCTGCAGAGGTCTGTGTGTGTTGGCGTAATCTAATACAAGCACTGTTAGGATCAACCCAAACAAGTGAAAGTGGTAATACGAGTAAGCTGTATTTTGATGTAAAAACTCTGTCCATAGACGTTTAGTCGGACAATGAAGTTCAAAAAGTTCCTAATGGGAGGCTTGACTTGATTTAATTCCAGTTCCATTTGTCCTCTGACGTCAGAACTCGGATCTCCGGAGAGTTGTTTTCTCCGAGTTTCTATGTTCCAATTGTCAAATCCGATCTATAAGCAATACATTAATGACTCAAATAAAATAAGAAAAACCAGAAAAGTGCCATGTTGGATTTTCTAACTCGGATCAACCCGTGGGTTCGGAAATGTTGCAGAGTTTCCAAGTAGGAATTTCGAGATGCAAGTGTGTTCCAGTGAAAATTTACAGAATTCGGAAAATCCGACCTTGAGGACAACTGGAACGCAGCTTTAGACCCCAAATTAAAAATAACGTTTAAAATGTGTTTATTTATAATCTATAGTTTTGCGTAGTACGCAAAATAAAAAGTGTGTTCACTGTAGTGTTTACTTACTACGGAATTTAGCAGAATTACAGATGAATTAGGAAGCATTTATTTATAACCGCTAACTGCTAACCACTAACTAATGAGCTATAATAAAATCTATATCATAATTCATTGAACTGCTAACTGCTAACCAATGAACTATAATAAAAGCTATATCATAATTCATTGACTACTAACCTCTAACCTCTAACCCTCTAACCTCTAACCTCTAACCTCTAACCAATGAGCTATAATTAAAGGTATATCATGAATTCATTGACCCCTAACTGCTAACCGCTAACTGCTAACAACGTTTTAAGACTGGGCAGTGTATCGAAATAAAAAAACATTGACTGTATTGACCTCTAATCTTTATTTACCTTTTTTAGCATACTTAAATGTTAGCAATATTGCATTTTTCTTTTAAAATGTACAATTACTTTCACTGATTCAACCCTTGACAGTTAGTCTTCTGAAAATGTTGTTTATGGTCATTTGAGTTTTTTTCTTTTTTAATAATACAAGTAAAAATGATATGCAAATGGTACAATTTGAACCATGTCTTTGCGGTGTGTTGAACTCTTCTCCTGGCAGTGTTACATAAGCAGAACCATCAACACGACAGCGGGGGGTTTACAGGGGAGTCAGCCCGGTGAATACAAGGCTTACTTTATACTGTGGATCTGAGCTGTGTGAGCTTGTGCTGTGCTGGTGAGAAAATGCGACCTGCAGGCATCGATCAGCTGAACATCACTAGCTTTTTTTCGACAAAAGCTCCACCTAATTGAGCAATAACACAGTAAACAGCAAATAGTTTGAACAAGTAATTACACTACAAAAACAGAATCTAGTCTGTTTAAAATAACATCAATACATTTCTATTACTGCGCCGTATTTTTTTCATATTTGTTTTTCACACGCCCTGGGAATTGTACCAGTAATAAATATTTTTCAAAGTTTACAGTCAAGAGGCAGTTTGGGAAGAAATGTTGAAAAAAACAGGAAATAAAGCTGAGTTATAAAAAGGAGTCCCTCTATCTATGTCATAAATATACATAGTTCCATCCAAAATAAACGTCATGGAAGTACCGTATTTTTCGGACTTTTAGCCGCTCCCCTATATAAGCCGCATTTGCTCTATTTTTAAAAAAACGATAATAAAACAATACATAGGCCGCACCTTTTGTATAGGCCGCAGAACTCTTTCCTTGACTTTTGGCATCGCATGAGCTCTCCCCGCTGTCCCCTCCGTCCCCTCCAGCGTCTCACGTACATTCATTGATGTTAAGCTTGCGTGCAGCCGCGCGGTTTCCTAGCAAGATCGATGGCCTTCAGCTTAAAACTTGCTTCATACGAACTTCTTCGTTTGGGTTCCATAATGATGGGGCAAGAATTTGAAAATAATTTATAGTTGGTAATTTGTCGTCCGTGTTCTATTTGCTAGCTGAATAAAAAAGCAACATCTGCTTCTTTGCTTAACTTTTCTGTAGTTCTGATTCTAATTCCGGTTAGTGCGCCGGGTTAGTGCGCCCCTAGCGGTGAAAGAAAAAAAACCACAGAAAAGCCGCAGCCTCTAAATAAGCCGCATGGCTCAAAACATCTGACAAAAGTAGCGGCTAATAGTCCGCAAAATACGGTACCTTTACTCATGTCACATCTCACAGCTGCAAAATGAATAACATCACAAAAATGAATCAAACTAAGTAAAACAAAGCAAGTTTTTCTATAAAATCCTAATTTATAAATACCTTAACTTGATTTGAGTGAAATCAGTAGTCTAACCTGCCATATGCAGGTTAATCTCGACCCGTCCCTCCCAGCACAAGAACTGCTCATGTCCATACCATCATTTTCCTTTGACACCAAATAAATTAGCATAGTTTATTCCACTTTTTTTTTTTATGTATAATTTTTTTAATACATGTTTTTACTTTTTAAATCTTTCAAATTTCATATTGCTAATTGCCCATTCTCTGCTCTTTGTTTTGGTCCCATGAATTGTCCTGGACTTTGAAGTTGTCATTCATGAGTCCTATAGTCCTTTCATATGCTGCAAACAAGTTTACGGCAGATAAGAAAGCACCTCTCATAACAGCCGTACAAAGATTTACGTAATATACTGTACACACATGGTCGTGCCCGAGGTGACCTCTGCAAATGACAAGACTTTGGTTTGGTTTATTGTTTTAGGTGGAAATACCTGTAAGCGTTTGAATGTACTTGTCATATACCAGCAGCAACTCATTTGATTCCCTTTTTTCATCCATAAGATAACTGGAATTAAAAAATAAATTTAATTTATTTATAAATAAGCGTTAAAGGTTCTTTTTATACGCCCAATGTTTTCAAGTAAACTTTACTGAGAATCCTGACGTTTCACTTTGTTCAAGTCAAATATCACTTTACGTATTGGAAGTATAATTTAGCTGTCATCACATTTTCTAGTGTTGTCTCTAAAATTGCTAATACAGGTGACAGTAAGAAATATTTGAATTAAATGGTGCAATATTATCATAAATTATATCATACTAAATAAGATCCGTTCTGTTCCCACAATTTAGAGCCAACGATTGCTTAATTTCATTGCGACTATGAAGACAAATCTTTTGAAAGACAGTTGCATTTCTTCAAATTTATAAGCCATGGTCCTGATTTTAAAAACATTGCATCTTTCTGAATGCAGGCGTTCTCTGCACACGTGAGCCTGTCAGCAGTAGTGGTCTGATCCTGCATGTACTGTAAAGGGAGTTTACAGTACAGTCCTTTGATCAGCCGGCACCATGTCATTCCCCATGTGGGCCCTGTGCAGCGCTGACAGCCATATCGTGTTATCACTTTGGCCATTCGCTCTGCTGAGTCAGGACAGCTCAGGAAGGAAGCTCATCCGATTATCTCCTCCTTCACAGACTACAATGGATTCAGATGGCGGGCCGGTGTCATGTGTTGTTTACATCTGCAGAAGAACAACATCCCACCAAATCAAGAGGCATTTTTATGTACAGTACATACATGGGCGATAGTAGGAGTGGGCAAAAAAAGTAATCAGTATTCCGATAACTATCAGACGATAATATTTCAGTCCAACAAAAAATGTTAAAGTGAATCACAAAAGTGCTTATATATCCCCTTATGCCCATAATTTGAAAGTTTATTTTAATCAATTCTTTTTGTAGAAATTTTACTACAAACAACATACATAACACTTACCATAACCTCTATATTTTTGATATATTGCCCAGCTCTTATTCCATGCAGAGGTGGGCGATATATCAAGAAATCACGATTGTTTGTTGTCTATATTAAAAATACTCAAAATCACCTCAAAAACAGACTGGTATAATCTCACACACAATGGTATAAAGTGATAGTTCTGGCCTTTTTTATGGTCCATTCACATTTCCCGGACATTTTGAGGCACATTTAGCACATTTGTTATGTACTGTTAGAAAATCTGAAATCTGAATATCCGTCCATTTGATGTTAATTTATTGTCAATATTGCTCACTTCTAATCCCCTGTCTGTGTAGCTTTGAACTGTTGTTTTTAAAAAATGATGATGACTTTTAATTCTCCTAAAGATAATGATGGGTGTTGGTGCAGCTCTTTGAATGCATGACAATTTGTATTTTCCCTTGTAAAACTGGTAGACTGTGTGTGTGTGTGGCTGAGTGACAGTAACCAGAAGTGTTATAGGACACCTCCCCTAGTCAAGAGAGAGTGTCAAATTTAAGCTTAAAGCCCTGGTAAATGTGAAGCAAATAGGTTTGTTTTTAATAATATTCTGGGTCCCAGAAGCCAGTTTTAGCCTATTTAATGTTATTGTCGACATGACAAACTCGACTTGACAAAGCCCATAGCCAACATGTTTTTCTGTCATAATGTGTGTGTATGAAAGAGTTTTAAAGTGGTTGGTTCCATTGTTGTAAATGTCAGTTTACCAAAGTCAGAACAATGTAACGCGGAAACTAAAGATAATACATTTGATTTTGAAATGTAAATGCTTTGGACAATTGCTTTGGAATGTCAAGATTATTCGGTTAATGGTGATTTGTTATGCTACAATTTAATCTTAAGAACTAAAAGCTAATCATTGTGATTATTATAGAAGCAAAATTAAGTCATATCAATTCAATCATGTGTCAGTAATCATTATATTGTGATGTTTTTTGTCATAACAATCGTAACTCAAAAATGTTATATTGTGATACCCCTACTTTGAATTGATTTATTAATTATGGATTCATTTAAACTCCGACTTCTTCTTCAGTTCAATTCGTTTTCTTTTAATAGTTAGAATTTATGAAAAAAAAAAAAAATAATTATACATTTTGAATATACATTTTGTTTCCATTGACTAGCAAATCATATCTCACAGCTAATGCTAACTTTTATTAAAACGTAAAAAATATAAAGAAACAACCAATTTTAAATATAGACTACCTGATTGTTTTATCTATAGATTACTTCTGTTTGGTAATCAAATTATTTTTATTTTTATATTTATTATGCCACAAAATTAGCATCAGTATGAATAAACATCTCTCTTTACAAACACAGAACTGTCTGCCGGGGAATTTTTCGCCTCATTTGTAAAGTCTTAACATGTCTGTGACATCCACCTGAAGCACACTGTCCACTGTGTGGTCTTTAAGTATTTACTGTATACATTTTAGTGTGACTTGCCCAAACCTCATAGAGATAGAATTGCACAAGAAGTATTTGCGCTAACCCAGAGCTATCCAGATGCTGTAGTGCACAGAGCCCATTGAGAAAAGGCATATACACTCATTATCACTAACTTCGTTAACTTTTGAAGACTCTGAAGTCTGTCAGGTGCTCAGTGGTGCAGACCTGTTAGTTCTTATGTAACCCGAACCCCACTGCGACGACCTTTCCTAACATGAGCCACCTTCACTTTCCATCTTGGCGTGCATAAGCATTTTTTAACAATGGCCTCCTGACTCAGCTGTCCATTCATTTCAGCGTCCTCTCCCCGTCCACTCGCCTGTAGTGTTGTACTGACTCTACCTCTTCTGGCAGGTTGCCCCGGGAGATGTGTACAGCTAGGCACAATGTTGGTTAGTGTTGTTTCCAAACCCAGCGAAGCACTTGTGAACCATGAAGGAGTGACGACGGGCTAAAGCGCTCTCTCAGCGGGTGGCCTTGTCCCGACTTTGAACTCTTGTTAGACTTTCATGCTGTGTGAAAGGAGACATGAAGGACATTTTAACAACACATTCCTACTGATTAATGCTGATTTCATGAAACTATTTTGGCTCATTGAAATTACACAATAACAATGGTGTGTTAACGAAATCGTTGTATTTTTGGCACCACGCTTGTTCATGAATTCGACTAAAAAGACTTCTGGTGGTGAGAATACACATTGCAATTATTTTTTTTCACAAGCATTTTATTTGCTTCATTTTTTAAAACATTTCAGATGGATGGCATGGACCACTGTTACTCTATGGGTGAAAATAAAGTAAATCAAATATCCAAATATAAAATTCCACATATCTCATGTTTAACTAAAATTGGATTTTATATATATTTTTAGTTGGAGATTGGGTCAACAAGTTGTTCATCATGTGACTAGGGTTGTCAAAAGTATGAAAAATCAGATATTAAAACTGGTATCGAAAATAAATATTTGAAAAAGTATCAATACTAAAAAGAGGGACAAAATCGGGACAAAATCTGACCTTTTCATGTGCAGTTTTAGAATGACCTGGATCAAAACTAGTTTAAGACTACATAAAGAAAGTACTGTTGTATGTTTGTTGTTTTGAAAAGGTCTATCGCGTATCGGTGGCCAAGTGGATAGCTCCATGTTCTCGACAGTTTGCTGCAATGTCCTTCCCCAGTCTCATCCCCATTTCATCTTGTCCAATAAAGCCTTCGGGCCAAAATATACGCACACAAAAAAAAAAAAACGCTCTGTCGCTTTTATTCTCATTGTGGTATCAAAGTTGGTATCAAAAGTCGAGTACCAAAATAAAGTCAGAAATGTTAGTATTGTGATTTAATAATTGGTTTACAGAGAACTTAAATAGCTACTTGTTGCTAATATCACTTGCAGATTGATAAGACAACTTTGTACCAATGTACCACCTTTGATTGCAGAGATATTGACTGTTCCATGTCAATTCTACCCCTTTTAGGCTCTTTCGCAGTTGAATATTGAAGCATTTAGCTCATAGAAAGCATCTCTGATTATCTGTTTACTTTCTCATTCCGTTCCCATTTGTCCCTTGCTGCTTTTAGTTTGCTGAGCACATGGCGGAGGCAAGCCGTTAGCGTCAGTGACTGGTCCCATGCTTACTGCCTGATAGCCTGTGTCCTTCCCTCTAGGATATACTGCTGCTACTTAAAACCAAATAAACTGATTTATACCCACATTATTGCAGCGTTATAGCATAACGGTTGCAATCGTTGGTCTACTTTAATGGGTTTAATAATTGGATCTGCTGCACATATAGCTATACATTCATTCATTTTAGATTATAGGGACAAGTTTATGGCTCTGAGAGTTTTCCATAAGCCCAAACGAGAACGACGTCGTATCACATAGTAGGATTTTGTTTTTGGTCCCCGGTTTTGTTGCGAGCACTTAAATAAATGTATTAAATAGGCAAATGAATGCTACATGTAAACTGGACAAATAGCTATTATGTATTTTGGTATGAGCAATATCACAGTAACAGCACGTGTAGTAAATATTTTCGTTAAAAATGAATGGACTTGTTATGGGTAAATACACGGCGACTGCAGGTTTCCATCTGGTGCACCTTTAAAACAGCCTCCGGCGGTTTGTCTGCCTTACTTCCTGTCTGTGAAGCTACCGTTTTTTACCTTTACCTACATACCTTTTCTCAAATATTTCTCTGTATGCATCTAATGAAAGGCATCCACTGTTGTATGCGTGTGTTCTTTGGATTAGTGTACGTAAAAATATATAATTATGAAATATGTGATGAATCAAATGTACTTGGAACATTAAAATATGCATAGGAAGTGACCCAATTAATCAGTGTTACTGTATGTGCTAGCATGCCATATTAACACTTAAAAACCCATGTGTTACTATTCCGTCAAAGAAATATGCTAGTTGGCCTACTTCAGGCCTATTCAATTTATTTTTCCCGAGGGACAGATTTTTCAGAGGGCCATGGTCTCTGGGCCGTAGGTGCCCACCTCGCCACTGTTACATTTTGGGTCGCACAAAATATCCCCAACACTGTTTATTAGTTATGAGTTAATACAATAGAATACTGATAGATTTTTGAGAGAAATAACATTTTTGCTTTGCCAACATTGCTTTACAAAATTGCCCGACCAGTGCTGAACCAGAAATTAGGACTAGACTAGGACTGGGTCAGAAGCAACCCAGAATCAAATAGGTCTAAAGCAAAATCAATCAAGGACTAAACCCAGACCAAACCAAATCTAAACTAGTGCTAATCCAAAATTAAACCAGTAAACAAGATTATTTAATAATTTTTTTTAATGATTAGAAGTCGGGTTGTGGGCTGGATAAATTAATTTGAGGGTCTGATTTGGCCCCCGGGCCTTATGTTGAATAGCCCTGGCCTACTTTATTGACATACATAAAATTGACAACGAAATGCTGCCCGGTGGTCGAGTGGTTAAGGCACAGCACACGTATGCCAGGCAGCCGTCGTTAAAATCCAGACTCCGACAATTTACTGTATGCCCTCCCTTCTCTCTCATTCTCCATTTCACCCTTACCTTACCTAATAAAGCCTTCGGACCAAAATTCTTAAAAAAATTAAAATAAAAAAATAAAAAGCTAATGATGCTACTTGCTAAATTTGTGTCTTTCTAAACTAAATTTACTGACGTTTGCTAACTTTTGCAATACATTTTGGTTAATTAAGAAAAAAAATGCTAGCTCATGTTTTGTTAGCATGATTAAGTTGGCGCTACCAAGAGGTTTTTATGTAATAGAGCCTGAGACTGTTCCATCACACATCAGAATTTTCCGTTTGCCTAATGTTAAACCAAGGGAGATTTTAAGATGCTAAATATGAAACTCTTTCAAAGGTATTCTGATGCTATATTGTGATAAATGTATTTACCAGTCACCCAGTTGTTTCACCGCGCTTTGGTTTTCTTTTTATATTTTATATCTTTTATATTTTTATGGCTAATGATGTTTTTCACTGCAGCCTAAAAACACTTTTTGGCATTCTATTCAGAGCTCTATTGCTCAATGAATTCTTCTTGCTAATCTTGCTAACAATTCATGCTACTTCTGTCCTTTACTCCCCCTACTGTTTTATTAAAAGCTTTACACATTTGTGTCATGACTACAGAAAACAGTCTCACAAGCCATGGAAAAGATGCTATTAGTATCAGTAGCTATTTGTCTGGAGGAAATACTCTGCTTTCTATGTTTTCACCGCAGCTAGCCAAGCGCAAAACATCGTTAGCATAGGAAGTGAACCGGAAGAGACAAAACTACTGATGCGTGTTGTCTTATGGACACATGTTACGTGTCAAAATTTAAACAAGTAGTTGTTGTAGTGGGTATTTGTTGAACTAAAATGCAATTAAGATAAATATATTTACGCAAAAAAAAAAATAATTAAATGTAGGAAATTAGCCAGCCTCCACTAGGCCAAAACTCATCTAAGGTCACAATTTTTTTTAGTTTGACAAATAAAAATAAAGGAGAACACCTTTATTTTGTTGAATTAATGTTTCAAGGGACAAAAAAGCTTCCTACATCTTTTTCAACCACAAATGGCTGCTTGATTGGTGTAAAATTAGGTATAAATACACCAAATAAAGTCCAAATAAGAAAATCTTACAAATGTGTCCACATGCACTTTAATAGCTGGTCTTTGCTTCTGACTCACGGTTTGATCACGGCCTAATCATTCCTCAGCGATATGCTAACGCCACTGTTGCTGCTGTCTCTTAGCGCAGCCATGACTGTAGCATTACTCATCACCGTGGCGTTGGCTGGCAGGTCGTTTCCAAAGTGCCCAGCCCTACTATGCATAGTTTGTGGTTAGGCAAGTCCTGTTTTGGTTATGGACACTTAAAATATACAGGCTCAGAAAACTTGACCTAAATTGACAGGTGTGAAGTGGCAGGTCAACAAAATGACACTAAGATAGTCTCAAGGACGCAAACGGAATGTTGCTAAACATGACAATACATTTTGACTGGTTCTGTGCAAATTAGCTCAGACTACACAAATATGCAGTAGTACACAAATACTAGCTAAATATATCAGGCATGTAAAATGGCCATACATAGATACAACAAAATAAAAGTGAAACATTGTCATGATAATAATATGCTTGTTACAATATGAAAATGGAAAATGATGTTTGTATCTCATAGTGTGAAATTTAATCTCGTAAGAACAAATGGTGTCTAATACAAAAGGATTATCTTGTTAAAACATGTGGCATTACTGACTTTCTAAGAAAACTTTAGCTCAACAATATTCTATTCTTATCTTGGTTGTTTTTTTATTCTGTTGAAGTGAGTCTGTGATAACATTTTCAAGGGAACAGCATTTGGCAGTGATACACAGTTTACAGACCTTTATAACATTTACTTTTCGTACAGTTATAGCTTGTACTTTTCACGCTGGTCCGACACAGTCATCTGCGGACAAAGCCCCATTCTTCTGAGGTTGCATACTCAATGAATAATGTTCAATTAGTGAGCAATGGAACCGTTTAATGGGCCACACTTCAAAGATGACCATCCATCATCCCTCACTGCAGGCTGACAGCAGAAGCCTCAGGTACTCTGCATAATCACAGGCACTGCGCAGTAAACGACAGCTGTCAGTTCAGAACAGTTCACACACTTATTTATATATTTGTTTTAATTATCAAAACAGGGTTTATCTTCTTTCTCTTTTTTTTCAAACGTTCTTCCTCGTGGTTAGAAGCAGCTGTTCGCCTTGTGGACTTTCTGATTTCAGTGGCAATGAGATTACAGAGAGGGAAGCAAGAGACACGTCCTTGATTTTATTTCAAAGCTTCTCCACATCAGAAACACATGGAGAAAGTGGAGATGTGGTTGACAACATTTAACATACAAGTCAGATGTTTACAGGGAGAGACTCATGTACTGCGATGGGAAAATCAGTTTTCATTTGGCTCGAGTTCCATTTCAAGTGGTGCAAAATAAACATTGCTTACATTCCTTGATTGATCAGGTATTTCAGGTGTACATTTGTAAACTCCTCAAAACTGTTTGTTTTGATAAACCTTGGTGTAAAACAACAGTGGGAACTATTAAGACTGTAATTGGAGTGATCCTTATACAGTGAGAACAGCAATGTGGGATTTCAGTATTGTTTCACCTTAAAGTACACATCCTTGGGGCTGAATGCTAGTTATTGGGCCTTTTTTTTCTTTTCTTTTTTTCTCTCAGTACATTGTAATCCAATTGTACATGTTCTTCATTGTAAATCGCAATATTGACCTAAAACGGCTTAATAACACAAACGGGTCCTTGACTTCCTGTTCAAAACTGCAGAACTGAAAAGCCCCACCTCTTCGTAGTGACAATTTACTGTAATAAGCAGCGGATTGTCCTTTTACGTGTTTTAATGTTTGGAAAAGAGGCTTTGTAACATTTTAGGAGTCTACACGTGTCACTTTTTTTTTTTCACGTAATCGCAACTAAGTACAGAGAAGTGGGCGGGGATAGGGGGAAATTGTAAACAGGAATTTTCTGAGCACTCAAGCCTCAGTTGCAGGAAAATATAGGATTACTAAAACATGCAGGAATCAATCAAAATACAACTTTGAGTAAACAGGCTAAAAGCGCATTAGAAGTTGAAGATTACAAGTTGATTTTTTTACATAATATGTCCCCTTTAAATCTTTTTTCTGTGTTCACAAAAAACATTGAAGTTGAGCATTGTTAGTCGAGTACAATTTTAGTTTGGTGGTCACTGTGTCTGCAATGCATTTTTACACTCTTCTTGAATGGTAACTACTCATACTACATGGTAAATTCCGATTAAATTCACGTTATATGCAAATCAGGTAGGGTACGTTTTGCTTTAGAACTCCAGTGCTGCAGGTAAACAGTGTGCACATTGTACCTGTGTGTGTGGAGATCAGTGTGGGCTCCCGCTGGTTCTAATGGCGCAGTTGAAATGTGGGTTCAGAGAGGATTTGAAGGGGATGATGTCTGGGAGATTTGCAAATTTAAGAGGAGGGGGTGTGCGTGATTGCGCCTTTGCTTTCGGGGTGGGGGGTCGGTGCTACAAACAAGGACGCACCTATTTACAGCAAAAACAGTAAGAAGTGCTATGGCACGTATGTAAAAGAAATTGTAAAAATATACGGATTGTGTTGCATGTCTTTGTACATTGAAACGGGTTTATTAAAAGTGTTTTTCACAATAGTGTTTTTTTCTATTGTTCAAGTTTGACGGTGTCTGTTGGTCCTGTCATCACACTAATGACTATAATACCAAAGGTGCTACGCTAGGACTGTCAGTAGTCAGTAGACCTCCGGTGAGAACTAAGTGACTGCATCTGGAATTTGGCCAAAAGGTGGACTTCAAAGAGCCTTGTTAGTATTCTGGTTTGGATTTCTGTGAACTAGAAAAGCTTTTTGTAGGTTACTTTGTTTAGAACTCCACCGTGATAAACAAGTTGGCGAGTGTTAAGGTCGTCTACATTCTGGGTGTTTACCTGCAATTACCGCTGTCGTGCTAATCGAGTGAGTGACAAAGAGATTATTTTTAGCGCCCAGTCAATCCGCCATACGTGAATGAATTGTCTTTGTGGTGTAAAATAACTTGTATTTGGAGTTACTCAGCTAAATGTTGTAACTATCACATGTTTCAGCTGAGCAAAAATATATATTAGTTTATCTGTTAACTAATTACTAAAAGTAAGGCAATGATAGGTTTGTCAAATATTCGAGAATAAATGTCAAAACCAATTACATTATTGTCAAAAGGCATTATACATGATTGCCAGGGGTGGGTAGTACAGTGAGTAACTTTTTTAAGAGATTGTACTGTTTTGGAGTTATTTTCAGGCTGCAAACTTTTACTCCTATCAAGAGTAATGTTTAGTTTGAAGTGAGAGTACTCTTACTTGAATAAAAGAAGTTGCTGTTCCTCTTCCTACTGCAAGTAACTTTACAAGTGAAAAGGCTTTATGTTGATAATATAAAATTATTAGTGTTTCTTGCATTGCTCCTTCACATATTATTTCGTTTTCTCTCATTTTTGTGTGTATCCTTTGAAAATACCAGATTTTGTACATTATTTATATTATTATTATATTATAATTTATATATTATTATTTAATAATATAGCAATAAATTAGCATTACTCTTACTTTAGAACAACTCGCTGCTCTTCTTATCTCAGATTATTTCCAATTCAAATCTTGTGTGAATCATCTCTTGCACTTCCCTCTGCTGCCAGTAGATGTCCCCGTCGGCATTGAACACGTTCAGTCACGTCCTGCGTCACTGAATTATTGTTCATATTTGACAGTGTTTTAGGGTTCCAAAAATTGCACCGTGCCAGGGCCGGAGCCCAGGTGATGCGTAAGTGTTGATATGGTGTCAGCAGGGCTGCTCTCACTACACGTTCATTGAGCAGCTCACTCACCCCAAGACAAGGAAAGTTAAAGTGGGAGGGGCTTCCGGTGCTTATGCCTGCTCGGTGCTAGGCTCCTCGGTCATGGTGCAGACTTTGTGAATTTAAAACCGATCTTAGCCTTGTTCTTATGTCCGCAAACAAATCAAACTACACTGCTGTTGATCTTTTAACAACGAAGTTTCTCATGTATTTGTTGAAAAAGAATGTAAATAGAAAAATGTTGTGTCTACCCATAATCCTTTGCAAGCACATATTCAAAATCGTGCTATCATCAAATAGTGCGTGCTCAGAGTTTAGTTTATTATTGTATTCGATTTTTAAAAAAGTTTTCATTTATTTTAGACATTATTTTTGTGGCAATTTGAGATTATTTAGATTAGTTTAAATTGTAAACTAATTTTCCCTTCTCTTGTGTGTCCACCAGGTGGCTCTGCTGGGATTGGATCTTTTATCTGCCTTAGTGAACAGGTTACAGGACCGGTTTAGGGCCCAAATAGGAACAGGTAAGAATTGTTTTTGGTAAATTATCTTTAGATGGATACAAATAATTGCAATTGATGTAATTAACCTGAATGAAATCTATATTAACTCCTAGATCAAACATTTGTATTACATCATCCTCTATTCTCATCTAAACTACAACAGATGTTTTTGTCTCATAAATGTCTCTTATACTTATGGTAATTATAATGTCTTGTATTATTGCTATTATTTCAGTGCTTCCTAGCCTTATTGATCGATTGGGAGACTCAAAAGATCAAGTACGGGAACAAGATCAAACACTGCTGCTAAAAATAATGGAACAAGCCGCAACGCCTCAGGTAGAGCCACAGAATATTTTATTTCTTCATTTATTTACAATGAATTCATTTCCCATCGTGCTTTGCTCTGTTTTGCAGTACGTGTGGGACAGAATGCTGGGAGGTTTCAAACACAAGAACAACAGAACCAGAGAAGGAGTGTGCCTTTGTTTAATCGCAACACTTAACACGTGAGTTTAAATTTGCAGCACTACATATTTTTTAACAGTTCACAGCCATTATTGTCTGTGTAAATAATGACTTTTGTTATGGAATACGCATTATATTAACCTTGACTTATTTTGACTCTTCTGTCGACTGTTTCTTTCAGATATGGAGCCCAAGGTCTCACTCTTAGTAAAATAGTTCCTCATATATGTAATCTTCTGGGGGATCCTACAAGTCAGGTACATCCTTCTTTATTCTTCATTTACATTGTCTTTAAGACTTTCGTATGTAAATTGATTCTTAAGTATAAGTAGAAGTCTGGAGTATTTTTTTGGTGTGTTTATCCATGCTTCCCCTGTCATGGTTTGAGCTGAGCCTGTTGTTGTGTCCAGGTTCGAGACGGAGCCATGAGCTGTCTCGTGGAGATCTACAGACATGTGGGAGAGAGGGTCAGAATGGACCTTACCAAAAAGGGCCTTCCACAGTCACGGTACAACACAACTTTTTTTAACCGGTTCAAATCTCACATGTTTGATTTACAGTGCACACATTTTTAATAGCAAACTGATAAGAAAAGGCTTTATGTCTGCAGTGATACAAAGCCTATGTTAGTGCTCCCTCTAGTGGCTAGACATATTAACCATAATAGCTCAACTATTTTATTTTTATGGTAGTTAAGGATTTGCATATTTTAATGCCAGTTCTAAGCCAATATTAACTATTGCCCCAATGCTCATGATAACCTAGTAATATAATGCTGTGTTCTTAACAAATATAAAAGTACATTTAACTTCATGCAAGCATTTTACAAAGTAATAATATACAGATTTGCGTGAGAAACCACCTAAAATATATTCTGATACAGAGTTGACTCTTCAAGACTCTATAGTGATGACTGTTGATGACTGTTTGCAAAAACTGGATCAGTCATCTGTAAAAGTTTTGTTTATTAGTGAATTGTAGAAAAAGATTCAGTTGTTCATCTGGACTCTGTTTTAGAAAAACAAAACGTTTCGACTCTCATCCAAGAGTCATTCTCAATCTGTGAAACAAGTCAGAGAACTCAGGTTTATATGGATAGGTTTGTTTTTCCAAAACAGTCCAGATGACTACAACTGAATCTTTTTTTTACAATGGAATACTCCTGGACGAATCAGGGATTACACCGACACGTTTGTTAGTGAAGTCTCTTCAACAACTTTGTTTTAACTTGAACAGACAGTAGAAGTGCCGCCAGATTAAAACCAGGTTTAACAGAAAACTCCAGTTTTAAACTATTGTACAGTTCTTTTCACACCCAGTGGACGACTAGAATCTGAATAAAATATACTTTCTAAATTTAGCAAGCAATAAAGTTGCCTCAGAACCTTGTGTACAAAATAGCCCACCCCAGGAGAACTACTGCTCATGGATAGAACTGAATCATTTCATTATTGTATTCATTTCACATAATTACAAGCCTAGGTAATGCATATGTGATATGGTGTCAGCAGGACTACTTTATCTAGATGTATCGCAAGACAAGTGAAAGTGGGAGGGGCTTCTTGGTTTATTTCACTGCTTGGTGCCGTGCCTCTTAATCATGGTGCAAAGCTTACCTCCTGTCTCTGCCCCGACGTTAAACATAGCAATACTCAGTGAATTTATGATCAAATTAAAACACAAAGAAAGTATATAAGTAATAGTATATAATATAATAGCTAATCTGGTGTAAAGATATGAATTTGTTTACGGTCCATGTTAAATAAACTCAACATTAATTATCTTTAAGTGCTCATATACTATTTAACATCTGTCGCTATACTTTTCAAATCTTTCTCGCCAGGACTTTTCCGACAGACATTACTTTTCGATTTGATATTGAAGTTGGGATTCCATTCACATTTTAAACTTGTTCAGAATCAGTACATTTGAGAGCAGACTGAAATATAACTATCATATATAACTAAACTATTCCAAAAATAACATACAGTCTTAGTCTAGCGAGGTCTTGCTACAGAGTTAGGAAAGTTATTTTTCACCAGAACATTTTGTAGTTTTCATCATGTAACTTAAATAATGCCATTCAAGTTGCGATTCGCGGGCGATCAGGGTTATTCTTGCAGTCCTTTACCAGAATCACCATTTCCCAAACAGCATTGTAGCTCCACTGACCACCATCATATTTCACACCATATGCTCCTCCTGTGATCGCCGCTCCCTTCTGGACTCTGATGCCAGCTCATCACCAGTGGACAATGTTTATTTTAGTCTTGGCCGCTCAGTGCGACCTTTTCACATTTGCGTGTCCTGTATAAAATTTGACTAATGTGTTTCCTTATTCTTCAGGTTGAATGTAATCTTCAGCAAATTCGATGAAGTCCAAAGATCTGGAAACATGATCTCGTCGTCAGGCTCAGGTCAGTAGGTCCTTTAACCATCTGCTGCTTGTGTTTACGAGATTGGTGCATTGATAAAGCGGTGGCTGGCATCAACAAGACGTGTTAATTCGCTTCTAAAGAGAATTATTTGTTGTTATTTTATTATATCCTCCCCAATTTGCAAAACCATTTTTAAAAATTGTGCTAATTAAAACAATACTCACTCACTGGTTACAGTTTGCTGATTTGACACTTGACTTGAGTGTATATTTAGCGTGTGCATGTATTTTAATTTACATTTAATTATGATAGGCCTCACACTTTTGGATGTTTTGTGGTACATCTACAGTATTTTCCTATATTTATGTCTCCAAGCAAATTATTAGTCATGCAAGGATGGATTTTGTCAGTTCATTTAGCTTTGCAGTGTGTCAGGAGAGAGGCATGAATGACCTGGGGCTAGTGGAGATCAGTTTGCACTTCAGGAGGTGGGCATCGACTAGAAGACATCCCTCTGTGAAGCCAGACAGCATAGAACCATAATGTTTTATCAGAATATTAGAGAAACAGAGGAACTTTATTTTATATGGCTTTTCATAGACTTACTTCACCTAAAAACAGACTTAATACTGATAATTTGGATAGTTTACATTTGTTTACATCGACAACTAGAACCAATTTGGGGGTAGGTTTCAAAAACGTATCAGTTAAAGCAAACTTGTAAGTAAAGGTGGCTCCTGTTGTTTTGGCAGATTTATATTATCATTTCCTCATTATGCAGTTGTGGTCAGGTATTATTCTACTTCTACTAGATTAGCACTAGTATAACAACTTTCAGCATGTAGCCTTTAGCTTGTAGCTTAATTATATTAAGGCTAGCCATTTCAGAACATGTTAGCGCTCTCTCTTAAAAATTATTTTAGCATATAGCCTTTAAGGTTCAATGCTAGAAGTTTTAGCAATACAAACTGGTTTGTTGTAAAAAACAATTAAGCGTTTCTATTCATTTAGCATTTCATGTTGCTAATCCTAGTCTGGCCATTAAAGTTGTATCTGTAGTAATTCAAGGCTATGACAAGGTTAGCTAGCGGGTGAGATTGTATAACTATAAAAACACCCTTACTTCACATTTACAGAGCAGTGGAGACTAGACACAATATTTAGTCATGACTCAGCCTTTTAAAATGTTAAGCAGCAATTTTCAGCAAAACGGATGAGGCAGCTAAATTTGTTAAGGTGCGAAATGTGTTGTGACAAGTGCTAAGCTAAAGTGCTGCTAGCTGCAAATGAGGAAAACAGTGACGTTATATGCACAAGGATGACAGAAACTGATTTTTTTCTGTTGAATTAAAACACAAAGCCATGAAGAATGACAAGCTATTGATTGATATTGTCCTGTTGTTTTGTTGTTTTTTCAAATCAAGATACCATGTAAAGCCATTCTGTTACTTTTAGCACTTGACTCATTTTTGCTAGTCACATTTGTAGCTAAACCTGGAGCGCTCACAGTGCTGATGAGGTGTTGAACATGACATAAAACTTTTCTGTCAACAAGCGGAGTGAAAAGGACAAGCCATGCACAAGTCTGACACTCTGCACCGTGCGTGTTTTTAGAAGTGCAAAGTAAATCGAGAAAACTGACAAGCAACTTTTATTACATCAAAGGATTCTGCTTAAAGTTCCAATGTTGTAACTTCGGCTAAACTGACCTTTTCAAAAATTGCAACCAATTCATAATGTTTCTCGATCAAAAACATGTGAAGAGTTGTGTTTTCGTTTGTTTGTGGAGGTTTGAGTAATCCAGTATTTAGACTGTGTCCATCTTGACAGGTCAAAACGGTCGTGCCCACCTGTTTACATCATTAAGTGGTAATCCAGGATGTCCTCTGTGTTTTTAAAGTCCATACACCTTTCTCAAGACTTTCAACTTGTACGTTAGAAGCTATATTTTAGCTTGGTTGCTTTAGTGTGCTAGCAGGCGGAGTGAAGCCTTTATGTGCTGTGGGAATTATAGTAAATAAAATTGTTCGAATTGGAAATTACACATCAATCCCCCATGTCATTGCTATAGGAGAACTGGGAAATCATTTTGACAACCAAGTTGATAAAAGAACATTTGACCACTCAACATGACATAGAGCAGCAGAAGAATTACAATTGACACTGACACGAATTGGTATTCATAAATTGTTTATATTTCAATTTAAAGCGTCAGTAAGTAAATAATACTATGCAATTATATTTGTGCAGATGTAGTGGTTATTTTTTTTTTTTTTTTCATACAAACCAAGACAAGACCAGAGAGAACAAATTAGAACAAATTATGAAGTGAGTCATCCATATGTAGTGTGTTTTTATTCTGTTTTATTTTGCTACGACCACGAAAGTACTTCTTCAAAACGCAAGTGGAAAGGATCAATTTGTCCATAGCACATGAAGGCAGCATTATGCCCTCTGCTGGTGGTTTGTGCATAAAAAAATCAGGAACTACATATTGTTATACACAGAATTCACATATACTTAATATAATATAATTTATTACAGTGGCTAGAAAGGCTGTTACTATTTCTGTATCATATAAACTTTACATTAGATTATTTACATGCAATTCTTGGCTACTACTTTATGTGCACCTACAAAACAAACGTCTATGCTATTTTTATTTTCACTTACGCAGGCTTTAACTTGAGGATATACTCCGTGTAGGAGTAGTAAATCTTACCGAAGGTTACTTAGAGAGATGAGGGTACAGATTAACCGTAAGGAGGAGAATATGAAACAATGTGAACCATTGACAGAATTCATCCCGTCTTAGCGAGCGTGGGTGCGGAGGGAGGCGACGCTGTCATGAGAAAAGAGGGCGCATGCTGTGGGAGAGTGCTGCAGAAGAGAGAGAGCGAGAGAGAAAAAAGAGGTAGAGAGAGAGGGAGGAATAGACCAAAACAAATGCATTGGTAGCAGCAGCAGCAGCAGTAGCAGTTCTTGGACCCAGAGGTAAACAGACCGGCGCAAGATTCTGCACCATGACGGCTGGAGAAGGTACGACTTATTCAAATTCGCCCAGTCGAATTCGAAACAGGAAGAAGTAGAATTATTTCATACCTACTATTGTGTTGTTTAAATATGGGCTATACATACATGCTGTTTAAGGATTTTAGCACTATTATGTAAGCAACATTTTGCAGCAAAACATACTTTTTCTCAGTTCTGAAGCTGTGTGTGAAGACTAAATGCACGTACTGATGTGTAAATACTGTGTTGAATGTAGTTTTTTTAATTGGAATAATGGGATTGGCTGTTGTTTTTGTTGTTGCATAATAAATGTATAGATGTACACATGGATGTTTATGTTATGTATGAGGGTTTGAACTGGCTACCCTGCAGTTGGTGGGTGATAACTCAAGCCTATCACAAATGATGCAACTTCTTCGTCACAATAATGATACAAATATTTGAGTGTTGATATCCAAGGCTGTAGATTATTTTCTTGAAACAAAGTTATTATTAAACTGATCCAAATATGATAACAGTGATTTTTTTTCAGCATTATATAATCGAAACGTTGCCATTATGTTGTTTCTTGACCTCAGTCGCCAGAGGAGAGTCATGTACAATTGAATGGCAAAACCCTTAACGACTATTTTAGATCGATAAAACACAATTTGGTGGCATGTTTATGGGTTTCAGGGTGATGTCATAGCAAAAAGCAATCCAAAACCAAATAGCTTATCTTTTGAATAGTGAAAAGTGCTCAAAATTGCATAAAACCAAAGTCTGTACAAGAAATCTCTATTCTCAGTATTCCAATATTCCTGGCACTTTCATTTGTCATCATTATTGTTATTAATAAAAAGTGCTTTAAACAACGTCTATTTAGAATCAGAATAAGAGAACGTTTTGTTGCAATTGTCAGAGAACAAAATTTACAAACTAGGAATGTGCTGCGGGGAGATTGTGCAACGTAAAACTAACTAATAAAGATCAATAAAAGGCATTCATGAAAGAAAGTGTTTGATAGACTAAAATAGTCTGAATCCTCAAACAAAACTCTATCAACACCAGTCTTTTAAATGCCACTGTGGTGTAGTTGCATGGCATCCTCCAGTCCACAAAAAGTCTACAGTTTCCATGCCAGCTGACGCTTTGTGTTCTTGTACGAGGGCAGTCAGGTGTCTTTGGCATGGGGGCACTGTGTACTCTGAGCGGCCATTTATAGCAAGTCAATGCATAATGCAAGAGTCTCACCAAAAGAGCCAGGAGTTAGCCAGCACCGCTATCCTCGTTTTGTATTAAATATAGTGGAAATAAATAGTGTCAGAAAGTCCCCAATTTGTCGTCGTTGTAATTGGCTGAGTCCCAGAGGTTTTGTCTCCAAAGCCGTCTGATCTGCAGTTACATAAACGGATGTCGTACTTCTCCGTCAGAAGAAAAGTGGGTGCAAACAGGCTCTACTCTGTTCCCATTCACACCCTTAATGCGTTTGGGTTTAGCATTTTCTGTACCGCTGGCTAACACGCATTCGTTGATATTAGCCAGTGTTATGGATACGGGTACAAATGCAGTTATATTTATTCATTTTCATTCACGACAGCTAGCGTATGGACAAAAAAAAAGTCATAATAAATGCTAGTATTGTTTTGGTAACAGTTTAACTTATACCACATCGGTTGTATGTGTCCTCTATAACAACACAAAACTGACAACTTGACTAAAACATAGACTGTAGTGGACAAAGGGACACCATGCTGTTCAGCTGGAGCCAATTGAAGCCCCTCGTGGCTAGCAGTTTTTAGCGGTTAATGTGGAGCCGAGTTTCAGGTTTGGAAATCCGAGTGAGCGAGTACAAATTAGGAGCGAATTTGTTGAAGGCGCTAGCTGTAAATCTTACCGGTTGCTAACACGAGCTGGAGCGGACCGTGGCGCAAGAAGGCACCTGATTGGTCAATTATTATAGTTCATGTCTTGATTTACGAAGACAGAGAGTTTTTTAAAACCTTTTAAGTGCAGAATGACAAGTCTGACCGTAGCAGTTAAAAGAAATTTGTTTAAATTTTCAATAGAAAGTGAATGGGAGCCAATTCTCTCTCTCCTGCTCACTTCCTATTCGGTACACACCCCCTCTTGGACTAGACACACAATGTGCAAATTTAACTTAAAGCGGCACCATGTAACTATTCTGGAGATGCTTTTCCTTTGCCTAGAATGTAGACGATGACACCAGGTCAAGTTACAGATCAGATCAGGGGTCAAATGTTGCGTCCACGTTAAGTTTGTCACCTATAAAAGACACATTGACTCAAAAATGGTCCCAACGTTTTTTTCTTTTTTTTTTTTAAGAATTCCATGTAACGTTTTATAAATGAGACCCCTGATCTGTGAACTTTTTCAATCTGTTCTTTTTAGCGCTTAAAAAACACCCCTTATTGAATAAATGCAAACGTACAGTGGATACGTTTGATGCAACACTGCGGAACATTCCAGTCAAAGCCATAACGAGGGATGCAACGATATGCAAATCAGTAAAAAATGATTCAATATATTATTTTGCGATTTTGGATTCAGTTTCTTCTCAAAATTAGCAACAATATCTCCATGGAAACAAACAGGTGAACCAGAAAAGTTACATACTGCACAAGTAGAATTACAATCGGTTGAAACTCTGCAACAATGTCCAAATCTCCAAAAAATGATCACAATATTCAACTATTTTATTACTATTATTATTGTGAGGAGGCAAATGCTTAAAAATGCGACTTTTTTTTCTTCAAAATGTTGCCGCAAACGCCTACTTCACATCATTTTCCGATTACGCTGCATTTGGATTATGATGTACTTCTATTTCGGTGCGTGTCTGACTGTCCGTAGGATATGGTTAAGCGCAGCAGAAAGGAGGATGGATACAGAGCAGAAGAGCCGGGGGAAGTCTTTTGATCACAGCCTCGCGCACATTCACACTAAATACAGGGCTCTGCTGGAGATAAGCTGCTTTATATGCATATACTCCAGCACTGGTGTGGCTCCTGCAGCAAACGTGTTGGAGGATATGAATTCCAAATAAAACACTATCTGTGATGCACTATATATTATGTCGCTGCAATAGGGAAAATGACTAACGCAGAATTTGTTAGTTCATTTGAGTTTTGGTTTGAATGAATAGACTGCAATGAAAGTATGTAATTTGGTTAGTACAGTTGGCAACGAATTTCCTTGACAATAATGGTATTCTAACACTGGCTATGCTATAAAAAGTATCGAAAATCAGATACTAATCAATACTAAAACTAGTATCAAAACTAGAAACACATTTGAGCAGGTGTCGATAAAAAAAAGTACATAATCAGGACAAAATGTTGGCCTTTTTAGGAAGTTTTAGAATGATTTGGAGCTTCATCAAAACTAGTGAAAGACCAGTGTTTAATGAAGGTAAAGTGTACTTGTTTTGTGTTGAAAATGTCAGTTTATTGTCTAAAACCTTGACCTAAAAATGGCATCAAAAAATCTAGTATATTCTTTAGTATCGTAATCCAGTTTGAAATTTTACGATAATGACAGTAGTTTACGTGCACACGGAAAATCTGATCATTATTTTATTTCCTGCAGTTGTGAGATGATTGAAATATCAAGTAAACGATGTGAGTAATCTGATTTCTTTCGGATTGTTCACAGTTGACAAGGAAAATGACGCAAACAAAGGAATTTAATGTGGCATAGACTAAAATGAAAGAGAAAACGTCAAACATTGAACAGAATTGTTTTAGAATTCCTTGTACTTTGTCTTCTAAATACAACAGTTACTCTAAAAATCCATTGACACGTTTTTGATGGTCAGGTTTCTCTTGGCCTTATAACCACACACCCAAATCCGATCTAATTATTGAGTTATCTGATTCTTCTAGCCACATAAATGTCATAAATATGTTTAATATAAGCCAACTTTATTAGAATCGACTAATTTCAATAGAAAAGTTTTGAAAAGGCCAGTTACTTACAGTGACCACTAAATTTGACTCTGAAGTAGAGCTAATTTGAATGACACTGTGCCTTGTTTGGACAATTGAGATTTAAATATACAAATCAATGTTTTTTACACACTACAGTTTGCCAAATTCAGAAAGGCTATGCAGTTTAGCTAATTTATCTTCAGTTGTGTTATTGATTAAACCATAACATTGGAAAACTCAATGGTGCAGATTTGATAGACTTGGCTCA
The DNA here is from genome assembly GCA_015082035.1 of Chaenogobius annularis. Classification (NCBI taxonomy): domain Eukaryota; kingdom Metazoa; phylum Chordata; class Actinopteri; order Gobiiformes; family Gobiidae; genus Chaenogobius; species Chaenogobius annularis. The sequence goes on along the minus strand of BJKM01000136.1, from coordinate 51,785 downwards.
GAAAGTACATTCCGTTGAAAGTTGTTTACAAACTTATAACTCCTCAATACTGTAGAAATAGTGAATGATGTGTATATATATATATATACATATATATATGTATTTACAACAAAATTTTTTTAGTTGTAAATACATTTAGATATGTTACTGTCTGAAATATTATACAAAATTCTTAAATTCATAGCCATTAGCCCATAAAGTGGTGTAAAAAAGACCAAATAAATACTATAAATGCTTATTTATTTGAAAGCTGGGCATGTAGAGAATGCAACAGATGAGATAACCAGCTCAATCTCACATAGAGCCACAGGAGGAGAAACTGTTGAGTAGGAAAGGTTAAACCCTCAAATTTCAATGACTATTTTCTCGTATTTGCTTTGCACCTTTGGCATTTATTTGGACAATTACATTAGTTTACTTAATGACTTGATTCGATATGAAGCTTGCATAAATTCAGCCTGGAAGACCTAACTCCACCCAATCAACGTCCAGTGCTACACCAGGGCCACCTGCTCTCCAGCCTCAATCAACCCTCCCAAGTTACTCCTCCCCGTTGGCCCGGCGCACCTCCTCTGCTCCCAATCAGCGCACATGCGCCTGTCCCATTTAGACCTTCAGACTGTACTGCGACCCACCACCTCCCCTTCTCCTCCTCTGCATCTCTTACATCGTCCTCATCATCCTCTCTACCCTCTCCCCACATCTACCACCACCAGTCTCCAGGCCCTGGGGGAGACATCTAATACAATTCTATTATGGTGCGCCCATAATCGCAATGTCTTCTGCCGGGGTCTAAGCGCCAAATAACCCATGGAATAAAGCTTGCTAAACGGTTCTTTCTGAGTCTCTCCTGGTTGATTTAATACAAAGCTACCTGATTTTCTAATATTCTTTTAAACTGCTGTTTTATTTTTATCACTCACTAGTTCAAAATGTGAATTAAATACCCCACACATGTTCATTTATCAAATACATATATACATATATACATATATCTCAAATTAAGATTATGAATGAAATTAAAAATAGCCATAGTCTGAGTATTTATTTGCAAAACAACTCAATATCTAACCTCCAGTTTCTAAAGTTCACCAATGTATACAGGATTTGTGATGTTTGTTGAACTCATGTGGCCTGCCACACGGCCATCATTGAGTCCATCCTCACCTCCTCCATCACCGTGTGGTACGCTGGAGCCACAGCCAGGGACAAACAGAGACTACAGCGCATTGTGCGTTCTGCTGAGAAGTGATCCGGCTGCAGACTTCCATCTCTGCAGGACCTGTACGTCTCCAGGGCTCTGGGACGAGCAGGTCGGATCACAGCTGACCCTTCTCACCCTGGACATGGTCTTTTGAACCACTCCCTCAGGCAGGAGGCTACGGTCCATCCGGACCAGAACCTCCCGCCACAAGAACAGTTTCTTTCCCTCTGCTGTTGGACTCATGAACACTTCTTAAACACCTGCCACTTTAACTGCAACTCTTCATCACTCACTGCACTGTCACTTTCTGTACTACATCTGTAAATTTAACTGTAACTCTCTGTGTACAATAGAATGCATATTTTCATTTTATACTATAGTAATTTTAAATTGTTTCTTAATGCATGCCCTTTGAATTGAATATATGTTGTTTTTAGTTGTTTTTATTATTGCTCAGTGTTTTATGTTGCACCTTAAGGCCGAGACAAGTTCCTATGTTTGTGAATTTTGTTCATTGACAATGGCAATAAACCCCTTCTGATTCTGATTCTGATTCTGAAAATTGCATTGTCAAACTCATGTGGCCTGCCACATTTTTGGTGCATTATTGTCTAGCATAACATTAGATTATGTGGTTGTTAGCATATATGCACACAAAACAGTGCTAGACGTGGTCATATTTTCTAATGAGACTCTTGTGTTACTCACGTGTGGTTGAGTGGGTTTCAGTTGCCAGAACTGTCTTGGTTTTTCATAATTTGCTGAGGCTAATGCTAACTCTGAAAATGCAATGGGGCTAATTTATGGCACAGTACCAGCATTTAGAATGTATTTGTTCGGTTTACAAACACTGGAAGGGCTTATACATCCCATATTCACTTCATGTTCTTTTGACAGAACATTTTGGTGATAGTCTGCAGTTAGAGTCCACATTTTTGTCCTTGTTTGAAGTATAACAATGGTGTAGTGCCATTCCCATATCTGCTTTAGCCCTGAAGACTGGGTCAGTGCACAATATACATTAACCTTATCAGGAGAGGTGTTTTGTACCAGGTTGTAGCTCAAGCTAATATCCACCTGTCATCACTGGGCAGCCTGATGTTATTAAGTTCCACTGAGGGGAGGAGCCTCCCTACATGTCTTTAGTGGAAGGGAGGAACCTATGCAGACACGGGGGAGAACATGCAAACTCCACACAGAAAGGCCCCATTGGGAATCCATCCCAGAACCTTCTTTGCTGTGAAGTGAGGGTGCTACCTTGCTGCCTTTTGGCTACATTTTAGATATAAATAAGCTACATGCACTCTTATTACATAGTTTATAGAGCTACCTAGCTTTCCATCATAGAATTATTGCTTGGTTTCGATTGGCAGGTGCCTGGATAAGCCTCAGCTTGCAGGTCCTTATGGTGAAGCTCAGCAAACATGTTTGTTGTGACATAACTGTGATCCGCAGTCATCTGTCTCTTATGTAATGTTCCTGTAGGCTGCTGGAGGGAGCTAGAGTGTGTGTGTGACCTGTGACCATCCTGGCCTGAAGCATCACGGCAACACCAGCTCAAGAGATTATTACACACTTTCATTCAAAAGTATTAAATTGGCAGGAGAAGAGCAATAGACTCAAAATGACCTTTTATTTCTTTGGTAGAAAGCTGAGATGGTTCTTCCTCTGTTGTGGTTTTTTACGTTAACATTAAGTAAACCTTAAGTTTTTATTTGCCCTTTTGGATTTGAAAAGAAAGTCTGGTAGTACACTATTTTTGAGAAGAAACTGTAATTGTAACTGAATTGTAATTTACTACTACTACTATTATTACTACAACTACAACAACTTCTACCATAACTTTGATGGTGATTTTAACACTACTTACTTCTAATCCTACAACTATTTGACTTCTACTAAAATACCATCTTTATCAAGCTTAATGATTAAAAAATGTCCATGAGCATATTATGATTTATGTAATCAAGATTAATTGTGAAATCGAGTAATACTTGCATTATTCCTCAGTAAGAAAGCAGTTGTGGGCTTAATTTTTGCAAACGGGGGGGATTTTGGTGTCTGTTTGTAACCAAGCCTGTTCTTTTCTATCCTTAAATGAATCCATCCTCCCTTTGTGCTTGTATTCTCCCTCCGCAGTAAATGAGAACGTCCTCTATTATGTAAAACTACTTTAGGGGGAATACAGGGGAATTTGTCTATATAGATTAGCTTCAGCAACTCTCTCCTCTCGCATCCGTGTAGTCTGGCCCCTACTGGACACACACAGTAACATCAGTTTGGCCTAAAGGTTTTATTTGTTTGTCAGGCTTTTTAAACTACCTTTAAAAACCAAGCATTGATACTTCTCATTTTACAGGTTAAAATGACTGCTTAAAGTTGCACTATGCAACATTTTTGTTGAAGGCCTCCTACTTGTCTGGAATTTTCCACAGTTTGGCATTAACTTCTATCAATCTTGCATTTATTCAGTTATGTCTTGTTATTGCCGGATGAAATACCTTTAATGGTGGTCCCTCTCCACATATCCAAACTGTAATTGGCCAGGTGGCATCTTTTTCTTGTCTACATGGGGATAGATACGAGAAAGATGCCATCGCCAGGTGCCGTACCCATAGACATATAAACGGTGGATGTGGCGTAATATGATATCATCACTTAGCAACTCGGCTAGTCCGGTGAGATTTGCACCGAAGCGGTTCCCTGTATTTTCCCTATAGCTCTTAGCATTATTCATTCTTTTTCCACCACTTGTTCCCATTAGGGGTCGTGGGTGACTGGAGCCTATCCCAGTGACTTTGGGCCTTAGGCGGGGTTAACCCTGGACAGTGGCCAGCTCGTCGCAGGGTTAACTCAGTGACATAGACACAGACAACCATTCACTCTCACATTCATTCACTAGGGGTAATTTAGAGTTGCCATTTTACACAACACGTGCACCTTTAATATGGGGATTTGCTTCACCAGTTAAATATTATTATGTCTGAGCAACGGGCTGAAATAGACAATTTTGTGTCTATGAATTTCTATGGCCCCACATATTGCACCTTTAACAACCAACAGGTATAGGACACTTATTCAATAGTATATATTTCAAACATGTGTTGACGGCTCAGAGAATTGCCCACTGCAGTTTCACCGAGGACTTAAAGGGCACACATCATGACTTGTGTTATATTGTGTTATATTGTGTGTATAACGTTGTTCTCTCATCAAAGGTATACTTAGCTTCTCTAACGCTAGTTTGGTGAATCCTGTTTTGTAATTCCTCTCCGCTCTGAGCCTCATAAAACACTCTGTGATCTTCTGTGCTGTTATTAAGTCCATAAATTATTGGCAGACTCGGTCTGAGTCTTCAAATAATGTTCATTACCACTGCGTGCCTGCATTAGCATGTCGGGGCAAGCTAGGTTTATCTCCCCTTTGTAATTTTCTCCACAGCCAGTAGATGGAGCTTTAACTCAGTTCCTGCTTTGAAAATTTAAGTATCAAATAAAGTAACATGTGCTTTTTGTAGGCCAAAGTACTCAAGAGTACTCAAGAGCTTGTTTTAAAGACAATAGCTATACAATGAATGCATAACATATGTCTTTTAAAGTGCATATGGCATGATCTTATGTTTTTTCTAAATATTTGTGCTAAATATTTATCATAGTCTTACGTCAGTCAAGTTTGCCGTGTGTGAAGAAAAACGAAAAAATCGAAGTAGAAAATTACAAGCAATAACGAGTGTAAAATCTTAAATATAATCATGTTCACTACGTTTTACTCAAATGTGTAGTCTAACCTGTCATATGCACTTTAAGCCGTTCAAATAAGGCTACAAACCGCTGATTACTTCAATGTTGAGATGAATCTTGGTGAAGACAATTTGGACACCGAAATGATCAGAACGAGATCGATTAAGGTCTTTAAAAACATGGAAGTGAACCTGAGCGCTTGGAGTCTAGGAAGGAAAATGTACTTGAATATTCTGGACTACTTTCTATTATTCAGTTCAGAATCTTGATCAGAGGATTCCTTTATGTGATCTATAGTATCTAAACAAATCCACTAAGCTAGCACACCTTTGCTAGCTAACCTCAAGCTCATATTTCCTTGGCAAATAGCTGTTTCTGTTGACAGAATGTGCTGCTGAGGGAACAATAGACCCCTCCCATAGTTGTTCATTCCTCTCTAAGGACCACGGCGTCATGCTAGTCTCTCTGACACACACACACACACACACACTTTATGCTTCCCCTGTACGCTAAAGGCTCTCCTGTCTGCATCCATCCCAGCCACATTCCCACACAGAGATGCCATTGGGAACACATTATGCTGAAGAGACTGGTGTGCAAGAAAATCTGCGCTTGTAAGATGGACTAGTTTAACCTTTTTTGCGTCTGGCGATTGGCTATGGTTTTATTTATGCGTTTGTTAATAGCTTGATTGTTCATTGAGCTAAACCTGTTGCATGCTGCCTGTTGCTAGCTTCCTTGTTGTTTAGTTTTAAGCAGGTAGCAGTGGTTATGTCTGCAGTGTCATTGTGATACATGTGTTAGCAGCAGGGAAAGCTAACGTTTTGAAAGGAGGGGTTGTTGTGGGTTCAATTCCAGCATGGGGAGTGTCAACAGTGGAATTTTGTGTTGTAGCAATATTTATGTTTTATTTTATTGATGTAGCATTATTGTTTATAGATTTTTGAATGCTTGGTTTGCCTCCTTTTACCGCAACTTGGGTATAAGTAGGAAAGGTAAACATCTAATCATTAGTATGTAGGGTTGTCAGAAGAATCAAAAATGAATTCAAGCAAGTATTGTTACTGGATAACATCACATTGGGCAGATTTGGGCCTTTACTGAATAGTTTGAGAATTGACCTATAAGAACTAGTATTAGACAACATGGTAATATTAATGGAACTACTTCATTACTTTGTGTGTATTTATTATTATTGTGGTTTGTGTCGACAATTGAGCTTTCGCTTTGTATGGGAATGAAGTTTGAAATCTTAGTATTGTGACAACACTAGTTTGTAAAGACTTTGTAAAGAACACAAGTTAAATGCACTGCTTTTGCTACCTTATGTTGTTATCACCTCCTCCAATACTACAAAATGACAGTACTAGTCTCAGTTATTAGTATAACTGTCACTGGTACCATTATTTGCTACTACTACTACTACTACTACTACTACTACTGCTACTACTGCTGCTGCTGCTGCTGCTGCTGCTGCTGCTGCTTCTCCTGCGTTACTACTACTGTCATAATTAGTTGTTGCATTTGTACGACCTCCACTTATACATTCAAATTACAAACATAACCTTGTTTTATCAAAATGTGCGTATGTTTTGGAACTATTTTTGTTCTTTAAGTCAGTCAAAGTGGGAATAACTGATGCACTGTGTCCTAAGTATTTACCCTTGTACTACATACAATCGGTTTGAAGTGATTCTGATTACCGGTACATTTAAACACTGAAATGATTATTTATAGTACATGAGTTAGCATGATTTCAGATCATTTGAATTGATTTGATAAGTAGTGGCCTGCTAAGGTTCATTTACGTGTCACGCATTGAGTATTTGACCTGTTTTCAGATTTTTCCACTTTAAAGCGAAATCATCTGTCAAGAGCGATACTTATTTTTTTAATATGTTATTGGAATTGAGCTTGTCCGAGCAGCATCGGCCCGGGGCTAATCCCTGGTGTGCCTGGTCATACCTCTGCCAAGATAGATGAATTATATAAATGTGCCCAACATACTGAGGTGACTTAGTGCGCGGATGAGTCAAGGGCTACTGGAATGAAAAGGATGATGTGTTGGACTGTGGCCTCAGAGTTAGCTAAGAGTGGGCTGATTGATGAGACCGTTTTAATGACTTATTGATTATTACCGTAAATTCGCAGCTCTTTTCTCACAGCAATTGATTGACATAAATAAGCACATCCGCCTAAACCGCCGTGTTTTTCTTTCTCTTCTCGGATTGCAGATAAAAATTTTGAGGATGAAGACTCAGTGGACGGGGGCCGGTCCTCCTCCTCTTCGTCCTCCAAAGCACCCGCGAGTGGCAGAAGAACTGTCATGAGCTCAGTGAGGAGACCCAGCTCTGCCACAGCATCCAAAGTACCAGGTAAATAGTGTAGTAAGCATTGATTGAACAGTTCAGTTTTTACTTCCACTCCATCAGGTTTTAGGGTTGATGACTCTAGTTTATTAGAGACATATTATGCTTTTTTCAAGTACTTAATTTTGAGCTGTATAATGAGATTAACATTTTACATTTTTGTTCATTATATACTTTGTAATAGTATAAATGTTTCTTGTAATAGAAACAGGTCTACTGACTTCCTGTTCAAAACTGCAGAACTGATAAGCCCTGTCTCTTCAGCACCAGATTGTTATTTATCTATCTTTGCAAAGGGGCTATGTGACATTTTAGATCCCTAATTGTATCACTCAGAGTTCTAATGTTTGAAATAATCACACTAAGTACAGGGATGTGGGCGGGGATAGAGGGTTGGGGGTAGGTGAAAACAGAGCCTCAGTTGCAGGCCAATACAGGATTACTCACACATGTAGGAATCAGAATACAACTTTGAGTAAAACTAATGATGAGCAAACACCATTGTAACAAGGTTAAAATTTCATTAAACTTGATTTTGCATAATGTCTTTTTAAGGTAAAGAGGCTGGTGCTGGTGCTGTTGATGAAGAAGACTTTATCAAAGCCTTTGAGGATGTACCTGCTGTTCAGGTGGGTTTGGTCATGGTTTTGCCATTTTGATTATTGCAGTGACCACAGGTGATTCTAGCCTTCCAAGTTTAGGGGTGCTCAGCACCCACGCTGAGCGTGTGTCAAAAATGCCATGTTTATGAATGCACAGCGCTTTCTTATGTCTCTGTGGTTCCTACACTATGGTGTGGTATAGGTAGGTGCATGTAGGGCACATGCTTCTTCTGGTGTTAAGGGCTTCGAGTGTAGCCTATGAGCATGGCCTCTATGGTTTAGTCCTCCTCAGTCCTTCTCATAGTTTAAACTGTACTAATACTACTGTGTAAAACTAAAACCGTTAACAAACCTATTCAGGGATAGTATTCGACTGTGCGTGTTCACACACAATAGTAAGAATATGTAGGGACAGCACTCTAAGGCTTAGTAGCAATATCACATTGCAGGTGATCTGACCAATGAGAGAGGCAGGTCTTTCTGTCGAGTTACGCAGCGCTACTGGCTGACACTGTGCACTGGTGGGTGAGGGGGGGGACGTGTCGGCAGAGAGAGAGCGAGAGAGAGATCTCAAATCAACTTAAATTGAAATGTTTAAGCTGCTGAAATTGGTCCAGTACAACAAAACACAGGGCTTTTGGGCACAGATACTGCAGTTTGACCTCTTCCCAGGTCAGATAAGATCTTAATTTTAGAGCTGCTGGAAATAGAATTGCCTCTGGCTGCGACAATGACAAATTACCATTCAAAAACTGTGTCACTCCTGTGCTGCCCGGTGGTCGAGTGGTTAAGGCACAGCACACATATATACAAGCTCATTTCAATGTGGATTGCATTGGCATTTTGATAATAATGGATTTAATATATAAATGATTGAGAATCCTTAAATTCCTCAATAGTTTAAACTGCTATTCTTTATGAAAGCATGCAGACATGTTTAGTTTGAAGCAAAAAGTGATGTGGATTTAAAGCTCATACAGTTAAAGGTGGGCTATTGACAAAAATGTACCGGTATCTCTATATTTTTTTGGGGAGTATCCCGATTACGATATTCAAACAGTATTTTGTCAATCCAACAGAAATGTGTTGTTAAGCCTCAATTAATTGAGGGTTAATTATCAAACAAATGTGAAACCTCTGTAAAATGAATCCCAATAGTGCAGAAATATCACCTTATGCCCTTATTTTCACGAAATTTGATATATTGCCCACCTCAATTAGTAGTTGTAAAATACATCTTCTATTCTTCTCCAGATCTTCTCCAACAGGGAGCTTGAAGACCAGCTGGCCAAGATCCGAGAAGTGCTGTCAGATGAAAAACATGACTGGGAGCACAGAATCGTGGCGGTGAGTCCTGCACTTTTTTACAAATCATTTCACATTCACAGTAGTTTGTCATGACATATTTTTGCTCTTGTTCCTTGTGCAGTTGAAGAAGGTGCGCTCCCTAATCCTGGCCGGAGCCCTCGACTATGAGGGCTTCTCACAGCAGCTCAGGCTCCTGGAGGCCCCTCTCAAACTGTCTGCTAAAGACCTGCGCTCTCAGGTGGTACGAGAGGCCTGCATCACTCTGGGGTGAGCAAGAACCAAATGTAAAACTAGTGAGCAGTGTTCCACATAAGATAATAGTACTTTCTTTCTTTCCGTGTGGTGTTATTGGAGACAAGTAGATGGCAAACCTTTCACCATAAAAGTAGTTTTTATTTATTTTTATTGGTTGATGCTCTAATGTGACTAATTCTGCTGATAGGCTAAATTCACTTGCTGCCCACATCCTCAGCAGCTCTGGAGCTACAATACGCATAGAATTAATTATAGATCCATGAGGTTGTGTCAGGAAATTCACAGGCCGACATCAATTATTTACACACAGTTAGGCTAACGCAAATAAAGATTCTTCAGGCAAAAAAATGAGCAAGAAATATCTCCATGATAAAACATTAATCCTCCAAATATTTAATTACCTTCCTGATGAGGTGGAACTCCAGATACTTCAGACTTACTTTATGTATAGTATATGTCTTGTGTAAATGTGTGTTCAAATGTGTGCGCTTGCAGGCATCTGTCGTCAGTGCTGGGAAACAAGTTCGACCACGGAGCGGAGAGCGTCATGCCCACTCTGCTCAACCTGGTGCCCAACAGTGCCAAAATCATGGCCACGTCCGGAATGGCTGCCATCCGCCTCATCCTCAGGGTAAGTCTTTGCTAAACGGGATCTATGGAACGGATTGAAAATGCAGTGGTATGATTTAATACTTGTATTTCTGTCCCGCAGCATACACATTACCCGCGTCTCATCCCCATCATCACCAGTAACTGCACTTCCAAATCAGTCGCTGTCAGGAGGTAAAAGAATACTGGACCCAAATGCTCAATTAAGTGAACTAATCTTTATAGACTTTTTCAACACAAATGATCATTTTTATTGTCGAGCATTGTATTACACAATAATACAAAGTTATCATATTAAACCCCACTTTTTAGCAAAAAAAATTTTAAAAGAAATTTTATGTATAACAAAACCTTTCTTTACTGTGAGCGGGCTTGCATCTCCACAAAACTGACTCCATAGAAATGTCCCTTTAGTAATAATATTCCACTGTATCTATCTCCATGAAGAATGTTCTGGTTCAAACATGCATTTCCATAGAATCATGCAGGTGACTTTTACGCTTACACGGTGACAGTGTAACCATTTTTTAAACTATTTGAAACAATATAACTAAAGTGCACATGATACTGAACTAACCTGAAGATGAATTGAATACTGTGAATTTGAATACAGTGACAAAGTTGTTAGCTCTTCCACTTCACAATATATTAGGATTTTCCAATAAGAAATTCGGCCTGAGAAGCTTGACTTTTACTGCTCTGAGCTTCTCGAAAGGATTTTAAAAACATTGCCAGCTTTTTCCTTCAGATTGAAAATGACGGTAAGGTGATACTTTACACTTTCATTTTACAGACATGTCACTTTTGTCTGAAAATGAAACCTTTAAAGACATGTTTTAACACATTTCTGTTGGAGCGACATAACATCTTCTGAATATTGTCATCAAAATACTCAGGTGAAAAAAATCGACATTTTTGTTTACATCGCACACTCCTGGATAAATGAGAGAACCACACACTGACTTTTCTGAGTTTCCTGTCAAGACAATACATTGACAATGATGCTAATCCTCCTGATGTGATTTCAAGAGAGATATTCTTTAACCATGCTTTTTCCCAATGCTGTGAAGGAATTACCTTGACCGTGATTTCTTTGCAGACGCTGCTACGAGTTCCTAGACCTTATGTTACAAGAGTGGCACACAAACACATTAGAAAGGTAAGCTATGGATACACACATAGCTTCGGCTTTAATGTAGCCCTTTAGAAACGTATTAGCATTTGAACTTTTACAGTATTTATGTTAGTTCTGAGCTGGGAGCGTGGCTGATGATGCCAGGAAAATAAATGACTCTTAAAAATCATCATTACCGAATCATCCAATCATGACAAAACTGACATAGCTTCTCCATGACGACCACGTATGAGGCTTTATATAGAGCTGGCGAAACGCTGCGGGTTAGCCTTATTCCCTGTGGAGCTTTCGACAGTTTTGTCAGACGGATGTGCTGAACATGTTTCCTTACCACCCCAGACATGTGGCCGTGCTGACCGAAACCATCAAGAAAGGAATCCACGACGCCGACTCTGAAGCCAGGTCCATCGCAAGGAAGTGAGTACCATTTTATATTCTGTACAACGACGACATGTTATGACACACAAGCAGGCGTTAAACTTATCTAACCGGGGCTGTAGATGGCTAAAGACGTTCTTACACATTCCTTGAGCATTGGTTATTTGTGACTATTTCACACTTAACCTATTATGCTTTTATTCCCGTTCCCAGTCAAATAATTAGTCAACTTATAAAAATGTTGGTTAAATGGACTAAAGGCCTACAGCCCATTACAACTCCAGTGGGGATGTCGTGATATCACATTTTAGTGTTGCGATTATTGTGAGGAAAAACATCGCGATTTAACGATTATTATTCACGATTATTGAGCCAGAGACCAAACAACAGTGAAATCTAGAATTTTCTTTCAATCCCGTGGTTTTAACATGTTACTGTTCCTCAAGTTTGTGACCTGCTTTATGAAATATTACTTTCCGAAAGACAAAATAAAGTGTGAAAAAAACAGCTAGATAAAAAAGTTTATTATCTATTTTTTGGATGCTAGATTGGACTAAAAAGACTTAATTTTGCTTTTAAAATGATCATATAACTATTCTTTTTTGGTTCTTACACTAACCCCCTAACCTAATAATTGTGACATCCCTAAACTTCAGTAATTGAGGCTAGTTTAAACACTCATTTTGAAAAATAAAATGTTAAATTCTGGTGGGGAGGAGTAAAATTGTATTTGGATGATGGCAAAATGTATTTGTTGAAAACTCGCATATTCTTAACTCGTAACACCTGATTTAGGGTTTAGAAGTGATCAAAAAACATAAACAAAAATAGTCCATAAATAATAAGTAAGTAGTGAAAGTCATAAAAGTACTACCTCTTGATCTTGGTTAAACAATGCTTAAATGACAAAGTGAACGAACGCTGTTGCAGATGTTACTGGGGCTTCCATGGGCACTGCAGTCGAGAGGCGGAGCACTTGTTCCAGGCGCTGGAGTCCACGTACCAGAAGGCGCTGCAGTCCCACCTGAAGAGCTCCGACAGCATAGTGTCCCTGCCTCAGTCCGACCGCTCGTCCTCCTCTTCGCAGGAGAGCCTCAAGTAAGTGCTTCCATATTTGACTCGCGTGTGGAGAACATATCCAAATGCAGATCGTGTTGTGGATGTTGTTTTGAAGATATGCAACATTTGAATATCGAGACATTTTACAAAAAGAGCTGATTAAAGATACAAATGAAAAAAAGATATGTTGTAAACTTTAATGTAATGGTGATTTTTCTGCATTTTTGTGAATAATTTGAAGGACATTTTACATTTGTCTGATAATTAAACCTCAACTGATGCATTTAAAGACATGTTTTAACACATTTCTGTTGAATTGACATTGGCAAAAATATAAAAATAACGATATATTGTGATACTAAATTTGGTGATAACCATTGAGTAGTATTTGGTATATTGTACTAAATTATTTTTACGACGGAGCTACACTTTTGTTGCTTCTTAAGAGAAAAGAAACTTGTTTATTCAAAACATTTGACATATTCACAGTCTCAATTATTAAAAGGGGTGTATTTCGTATTTAGTTTGTGTTGGTTGTGGTTTAACAAAGAAATACTGTTGAAATGTATTTGCTTCTTTACAAATAGTCGATTATGGCATGTATCGTTTCGAAAATATGTGATACTTATTTTTGTCAATATCGTCCACACCCAATATCGTTTTATTCAATGTTATTCAGCAATTTTCTGTGCACACAATTTTGATCAAATTTAACCTCATTTTAAGTATCTGTGAATATCGGTGTATATATAGCCGATATTTAGTCTGGCCCAAAGAATAAAATAAAGCTTTATTTGAACACTCAAACTGCTCAAAAACACAATCACACTGCTGTCTTATCCTGTTTGCACTAAAACGTTTTTCCGATGAGATTTTGAAGTCGTTTGAAATTAAATACTCAGGGGTTAAATAATCAAAATTATCGGCAGAATTTATCGGTTTCTCTAGTTTTGTAACAATTGTCTAGGACTAGGAATGTTTTATTAAATGACATAATACTGGAAAAAGCTGAAACAACAAAACTGTCAGTTCCTTCTGCGTGAATAAGTAAGAAAAGTAGGTTTTTATAATTTACATATAGACTGTTATGTATTGTGAATAAAAGACCACTTAAATGAACTTTGATTCAATTTCCATGCTGAGATAAGATAACCTGATTTGTATTGACTGATCTCAGTTTTCTATTGGCTTTATTGCTTCCGTTGCTTGTTGTAATTGATTGGAAAAGCCGCTAATGCACAGGGCTTGTTGGCTATGACGGGATAAACATGGGGGATTATTGTGGTTTGGTGAGATCTCATTCCGGACCAGTGGTTAACGACCTCGTACTCATACACAATATCAATCTGCTCTCATCCAGGAAGTATATCAATGTCGGTATCGTACAGTCATGAAAATGTTACAGAAATTTGGCACCAATACAATATATCTCAGAGCATCAGATTTGGCTTTTTAAAGAGTGAAAATGGACATAGAAGAACAAATGGGCTAAAAATATGGCTATAAGATCACATAATCGTGCAACCAATTATTTTAACCAATTCCCAGATAAATACATTTCGTCATTACATTTACAAAGCAGCAAGTTCATTTGTGTACTTAATAAACTTAAATATCGGTCATCGGCCACAGCAGCAAGACAAATGTCGGATATGGACATCAGCTCAAAAAAATGCATATACATTCTGGATTGGCGCACAGTTAAAGGCGCTATACCTGATTTTTACCGTCTTAAAAACACGTAAATTTAAACTCCAAACCTATTCCTCACTTTACTAGCACATTCCTAGCAATGAGTTTAGAAGTGCTCAAGGTAAAGCTAACACTAGCTTAGCATGCTAGCCGCGCACCTCTTGGTATTTCGAAGAATAACACGCTTATCGACGGTTATTGCACACTTTATTGTCCTCTGCGGTCTGAGTTCCAATCTGAGTTCCAATCGATGCAGAAAGCACTCATTTTACTGTGCTTAAACTACATATCTGTACTGGAGCAGAACAACATGAAAAGAAAATGGCTACAGCTTCTTTTATGTCTGCAATATGTGTGATAATAATTATTTTCATACTATTTTTTTTTCTTCAGTCGCCCACTTTCTGTGAAAAGTGTCATTGGAGGGAGCATGACCAGAAGTAAGTCACTTATTATTAGTTTTTAAAATGTTTTTTCAGGTGTAGCAATATCAAAATCTCACTATATGTTACAATGCTATTAAGATTAGTAATCGCAGAAATCTCAGTCATCTCTCTCATTTAGATTAGTTTTAGAATTTTTTTAGCATTATGGTCTTGTAGAAATCCTTAATATTATAGATTTGACTGCTGTTACATCCTGTTTGAGTTGCACATTACGTCGCACTGACTGTTACTCTGTTGCTTTGTGACTGCTGTTCCAGGTAAACTGGTGGGCTCTCGGGTGCCCCCTCAGTCCGGGTCCCTGCAGCGGTCTCGCAGTGACGTCGACGTGAACGCTGCAACCACCGCCAAATCCCGCCTGACCACCGTCCCCGCCCCCTCGCCCTTCAGCTCTGCGGCCACGCTACCCCCGGGCTCCTACGCCTCTTTAGGTAACACGCTTAGGCTACTCTTACTGTCTCTGAGCGTTTGGAATTATGAGAACCGTCAGCTCCAAAAATAGATTCTTTTCAATTCAGTTCAAAATTGATCCACATGTCGAACACGCAGCCAATCTGACGCTACAGAAATGTGTGTTTTAAGCTTCATGCGCCCAATCAAATGAACCAAATGTCTTATTTCACCTACAGGGCATTTCCAGTATTGCCACTACAGCAGTTACAGGTTCAAATCTAGAGGAAACATGTGATTTATGTTGATGCAGTGAACAATTAGTGTTCAACAGCTATTTCAGTATTTAAATAATGTACCACTTTATAATAATGACACTTTTATTTACCTTAATCGAGCATTGAGCACGGTGAAGGTTTGCTGTAGGTGGGTCTAGAGTCCCCTGAAAAAGAAATGTCAATAAATAAATAAAAGAAATGAACAAAGACTTAATTTATAATGAACAGATAGTTTATTAAGAGTGATTCATGCTTAGTAACGACTACCCCCATTATAGAATCATTAAGTCTCTGTTCATGCTTTATTAAGGCTAATTAAGGTGTTGTGATTTTGGGCATTACAAAAATAAATTGAATTGAATTGAATAGTTCTTATAAAGAGATACCTGTGAAAACCCTTCTCAGTCGTTGTTTATTTATTTTCTGCTGTTGAAAATCATTCCCAATACTTTGATTCACAGTGTCGTTTAAGCAGAAGTGACAGGTCATTGATTCCTACGGGACTTTTCTGTTGCTCATTCAAATGTAATGACTAATGTGCCCAGAGAAGCTGCGGTTACTCGCGCACTCTTAAATTGAATATTATCAGAAACGATGTGTAAACAGCAAAATCGTCTGATTTCTTTCTGATCATGACCCGTCTGATAGCTCTCATCAGATTTTGTGTTTGCATTGAATCATTTGAAAGCTTCAGAAATTATATAAGAATCAGATTTTGGTATGCATGTGGACATAACTCAATAATAATTTCAGTGTGAGTTGATGGCAATCAAAGAGTCCTGTATAAAGTGTCCATAGTATCTTTAAAAATGTTATGTTAATTATGTAAAGCTCAAGAAAATGTCAGTTTATCTCTCTGCTTGTACAATTACCGAGTATTATTCAGTCATAATTACTGTTACTGCCCTTTCCTTAAATATTAATAAATGGATCTGCTGTGCTACCTGGAACTTGACGACTGACCTAAAATCTTGATCGGATTGTATTTTTCTGACTGAATGTGCCAAAAATATCAACAACAACAACAACAACAAGGCCCCACCTTCTCCGTTTTCGCCTGAACATTCTCCCTCACTAATGATGACTCAGTACTCCCCGCTCTCCCGATTTTCTCCAATTACTACTAATGTGTTCCTCTGCACCTCTGCTTCCCCCGCACTGCTGCACCGCCTCTTTTTATACCACCAGATGGCACGCCTGGTAAAGCGGATGGTAAGGCTTGTTGAATGAACTGTTTTCTCGTCTGTAGCAGGTTTTACGTCCCTTTCTGTCCTCATCGTAGAGTACGTTCTTCTTCCCAACCTCTTGTCTCTCTTCTCAAGTCCAACTAAGTGGCTTCTGTGGACCTCTGCATGGACCCTCTCTGCATGAACCGTAACCCTAATGTCCATTCTTCATTCTCTAGGATTGTGTCTAGATCTGATGTTTGTCTCGTTACAGAAACGTGGAGCATACAGGGAAAACGGTGCCGTACTTGTTTAAAGACTTTGGTAGAGTCATGTGAAAGCCCAATTGCCAAGCTTTAAATAGAAAAATGACAAAATGTACACTAGACATCTTTTATTTTGTTTGTTTGTTTGTTTGTTTGTTTGTTTGTTTGTTTTAATATGTTAATTATATCCTCCACTTATTGCTTTACCCTGACAGCTTCAAGGGAAATTTAAGGATGCTAAACAATTTTGAAAAGAAGACTATATTTCTGAACCAAGAGACGTATGTTGTTGTTTTTTTTAACCACTAGTCTGCAAATCCACAATCTAACAGACTATTCTCAAAATTAGTTTGGATCAAAAATGTATTCTGAATTGAACCGGGAATTAAAAAAAATATGATTTCTAAAGTAGTTTTATCTCAGCTATAGAATTGAACACGTGAACAATGCAGATGTTTTAGTTTATTATTCAGTGTGCAATTTGTAGTTCTTTTTATCACAGTAAGTCTGAGTATAACAGTATGTATGAGCATAATACTGGAACTTAAATCCCCAGTGAAAAACAACACAACCACATTGAAGTGTCAAAGTGACTTCCTGTAATGATCTGATGTTTTGATCTCTTCCCCACCATCACGGAGGGCTGCAGGATGAATGGGCCTCATTATCAGCGTGTTAACAGCAGGTTATCAATGAGGCCATGTAGCATAGTGTGTTGAGTAACAGGTTTATGGTGCAAGATTAACATTAACGTTAACATTTGTGCACGAATCTCAACGTGTGACACAAAAGACGTCATTTAAGCATAAAGGAACAGAGCAAAGAGAACACAACAATGACATATAAGGCCGATTGTGAAGGTGTCATTAACAGTAGGCTTTTCATCACAGAAAATGGGTTTTTCACATTCGTATGTCTACCTCACTTACCACTGATTTCATTGACGAGTTAAAATCAAAGTATATACAATGCAAACGATTAATAAACCATAGTGCTATAAAGATTTTTTTTTTTTTTTATGCGTTTGATAATTTTGGTGGTAAGAATGTGGTTTGATCATGAGTAAGTAAAGTTAAAATAAATCTTGAAATTCTCTCATGTGGCCCAGCTCTTTGCCTCGCTTTAGAGAACCCGTGTGTGGTATGGGAACCTGAATATATAACATTTACTGTTCGTCTGTCTGTCTTTCTCCTAAACTGGGTCGGATATAGTAGTTTGCCATGTGTCACAATGTGGTATGATATATAAGCCATCTACAAATGCTACTAAATGCCTAAACAAAGTGCATAAAGACAGAAATCAGTGCTTATTAATGCTGTATAAATGGTTTACTACGGAACCTTATTTTAAACGGCCACCAAATTGTCTTAAAATTTCAATCACTATTTTGATTCAACCTACTCTACATGTAAACACGTTTTTGGCAGACACTATAGCCCCCTTCTGTCTGTTGCCCCTCTGTTTTTCAGGAGCTCTATGTCCTCATCCGGATCATTCTGTCTCCCCAGACTTTTCTTCATCCACAGATATGTTAAGGCCTGACATAAACCATTATCTATCTTTACTTTTAAACGTTTATGTCATTTTTATTCCCGCACAGGTCGCGTTCGCACCAGGAGAACCAGCTCTGGCAGCGCAGGCGGGGCCAGTCCTTCGGTAGTGGACAGTAGGGGGCGCACTCGAGCTAAAGTGGTCTCCCAATCCCAGCGTATGTACAGTGAATCACACATAATGAACTACTTTTTTTTTTTCATATTTCATACATGTCTAAGTATGATCAAATAATTCCAGAGGTCATACTAGATTTTCCACTAAATGTTTGTGTGACGTTTCTCAGCCAAAAATAAAATCGAAATAAATAGAATGGTAAGAAACTGTCACAAACGTCATGTATTTGTTCTTACCTGCATGTGAAGTTTCTGTGCAATAGATTTGGTTCAGACCTGGCATTAAAACTTGCTTTGGATGTTTGAACACCCCTTCTCCAATTCTTAGATTTTAAAAATATGGAAAGAGAAGTTTTATCAATGTACATTATCTAAGCTGTTACCGAATCCACTTTAAAACTCACGTAGCGTATCAATGATCTCGCAGTAGTATGAGCAGTGGTTGCAGTAGCAGGAGTACAGCAGTAACAACTGTAGTAGTGGTGGTGCAAGTGTCAGTCATAACTACAGCAGCAGCAGTAGTATGAGCAGAAGTAACAACAGTAGTAGTAGTAATAGTAGTAGTGTCAGTCAAAGCAGCCTTAGGGGTTTTAGTAACAAACGTAGTAGCAGGAACAAAAAGTAGTAGTGATGTGTAGCAGCAGTAGTACCAATTTGTAGTAGTACCAACAACTGTATTAGTATCGGCAGCATTAGTAGAAACATCTGTAGCAGCAGCAGCAGCAGCAGTAGTAGTAGTAGTAACAACAACAACAACAAACAACAACAACAACAACAGTGTTAGTAATAACTAGTAAAAGTAGTAACAACAGTAGTAGAAATAACTGTTGTTGTTGTTGTCATTGTTGTTGTTGTTGTTGTTGTTGTTGTTGTTGCAGCAGTAGCAGCTGTAGTAGTAGTAACATTAGTAGAAAAAAATGTGGTAGTACCATCTAAGGTCGTGGCAATAACCGTAGTTGTAGCAGCCGCAGTTGAAGTAATAACTTTAACAACAAAAGTAGTTACAAGTAACTATTGTAGTAGTACTGTCAGTAATAGCAGCATTAGGGATAGTAGTAACAACTAGAAGTAGTGACAGTAATAACAGTAACAGTAATACTATGAATAGTAGTAAAATGATGAGCAGTAGTAACAAGCTATTCATAGTGCCAGTAATAGCAACAGTAAGAGTAGGAGTAACAACAGTAGTAGTAGTATTAGCAGCACTAATACCACCACTACAAGTAGTAGTGTCAGTAGTAACAAACGGGAGTGGTAGTAATAGCAGCAGTAGTCAAAGTAGGAGTAGTAGTTTTAACAACAGTAGTAGTCCCAGGATAGTAGCCCCATTCGGTGTAGTAATAGCAATAGCAGTACTAGTAAACCCAGTGTAACAGCCATCATTACTCTGTCTAATGCCACGTTTGAACTGAATCTCAGCCCGTGACACTGACTACCTGTGACTGCTCTTCATACTTGTGCTAATGATATAAGCCCACGCCACACAAGGCCTTCACAGGCGCTCAGTGCAGCCTCATGTACATAACCCTGTGTCTCATGTTCTTCACCTGTCCCGCCTACTGCCTCTACCATTCAGGATCCAGATCTGCCAATCCCATCAGTGGTAAGGCCCATCCTTCCCCTCAGCACACTGTTGCCCCAAGAGCTTTGCACGGCCACGTCTTTGGTGTTTTTACTTTCACATTTGGACATTTTAGCGGCACTCCCCCTCACTGTACCCCCACATTGTGTATTAGCTGTTTGTACATTTTGTGTTGGGTTCAACTCTGTGTTTTGTTGAAGGGTTCACCGCACTGTCCAGCCCCATCTTCCTGTTGTCCTGCTTTTCACCATTCACACATTTGTCATGGTGTTTCGTGTTCGGTACAAAGGTTTTCGTGCTCATTCTGCTTAAAGGCATAATGCGGGACCACGTCGGGGAGCTCCTCACAGCTTTGAGCAGCACTTCGTAATAGGAATAAATTCACTGATTCAATGTAATGAGTAGCATTTGTACAATACAGCCATCCAACAATATGGCAAAAGAGTTTTAATATTTCTTCTTGTTGACAACCATCTTGCCACCAGCTTTGTCTAAAGGCTCCTTAATGTGAAGCAAAATACTCCTGGAGCCACACCGTTTAATCGGCCGTGGCTGGGAGGATTACAAAAATTACATAAATTACATAAATAAAATACTGAAGCTCAACCAGGGCCTTTCTCTTTTTCGTATTGCCTCACTGAATGTCTAACTCGCTCTCATGTCCGTCTCTACCTCCCTCTCGTAGCTGGCAGCCGCTCCAGTTCTCCGGGTAAACTGTTGAGCAGCTATGGCCGTGTTCCCCGTACCCCTGGCCCCACCTCCTCCACCTCCTCCACACCAGCAGACAAGCGGAGCAGGATCCCCCGCAGCCAAGGCTGCAGCCGCGAGACCAGCCCCAGCCGCATGGGACTGGGTAAGACCACATGTAGCTCCGTCCGTCCGGGGAACCAAAGTCATTTTAGCTGGCCCGGAAACCATCATACTGCAGTGTCATGCTAATTCTATGGTCCATTCTATTTTGATAAGTTCCATAAATTATAAGCAATTTTTCTTTGTTTTTAATATTGTTTGTGATTATTGACATTCATTGTAATATTTTTTGGAAATGAGAGAGAGACATTTTTATATTTTGGTTGAGTAAAACGAATTATGTGCAAAATGTCCTTACATGAAACAAGGTGTAGGCTGAAGCCATAGCTTATTACTTTTTACAGCGTCACATATCTACCCAGATACTTTGATACATTAGAAGAAAAAAAAATAAAAATAATATAATATATAATAAAATAATATATATTATTAGTATAAAGTGGGAAATTTAATAATGTATATATGTGTGTGTGTGTGTGGTGTGTATATATCTATATATATATATATATATATATATATATATATATATATATATATATATTACAATAAATTTCCCACTTATATTCTTATAAATGATGGAGTTGAACAGTTTATTTAAAATGGAAATAGAATAACTCCTCTTACGTTTGTCTGTTCCATTCACAAGTCGACCCTTGAAGCAGAAAAAACATTTAAACTTACTTTCCTCTTAGATCATATGAAGCTTCCTTAATTTCAAACAAACACAATATTTTGGCCGGCACAAGTTGTTTCCTAACTTTATACATGAACAATGCTGTATTAAGACTGACTAGATCATGAAATTTGAGTGCTCTAAATGAGAGAAATATTTGTTTGGTCGATTCATGATATGAGGAATGATTTTTTTGCAAAATAAAAATGGAATTTGTATTTGACTTGTAGCTATGCCCCCAAATTACAATGCAGTAAATCATATATGGTACTAGCAGAAAACAATATAAAGCATACAATGTAGCTTTGTTTTAGAAAGTCTTGATTTTATGTGATAAGTTCTAGTAATAGTTCATGACATTTTTGTCTGTACATGTGTTAAGTGTGTTTCCAAGATAATTTGTGGACTCGTATATCTCCAAGAAATGTTATTTCGTTTACTCTTTCTAGACCCACATCATCAACAGAATATAATATTATACTATATCCGACATTCAGAATCAGAAAAATGTTTTTTGCCGTTGCCAATGAAGAGAATTCACAAACATCGGAACTTGCTTCGGTGCAACATAGAACAATGAACAATGATGAAACAACATATATGAAATCGAAATAAACAATTTAAATCTACTATAGGATAAAATAAAATTGGCTTAATATGTACACACATTTTACAGTAAAATTGACAGTTGTAGTGCAGTTGTGAATTGCATTTTGAAGCATTTTTACAGTGTTTTCATAATTTGATTTCTTGGTACAGATAAGAGGCTCTCTCTATCTCTTTACTATCTCAACTTCCAGCTGGAGAGATAAACAAGTTGTGGCCCCGTGTTACAATGGAACGTTCATATGACATAACGTGTGTGTGAGACATCAGCGTCTGGTCCCTGATTGACATATTGCAACTTCAGACTGCATTATTGGATTAGCATTTCCCATCATTTAAACTTTAAGAAACAAAGAAAGGTCTAGAAGAAACTCAGTCTAAATAGTCCCTTATGCTACTTCTCTGCATGAATTTTTCTGAATGTCTTGCAGTGTCTAACATTTGTTTGATCTGATGTTTAAACCTGAGAATCCAGCTTTTTAACATGTTTTGTGACTGTACACATGCTGCAGCCAACGCTTAAACATCATGTCTAATCTTCCCTCAAATGATTCGCATTATCATTATTATACACACTTTAATTCGAATAAATTCACAAATATACAAAATGTTAATCTTAATACTGCATAGAAGTACTAACTTTTTACTTCCAAACATCACTTTTTGTAGGCTTGACTTAGTAGTTTACATCTGAGCCAAATCTATCCACACTGTGGCTTTATTACCGTGTACACAGTAAGTTTCCAAAGTAAGTTTAGTATTATTTATAGAGCGCTTTTAACAGATTAAATCTCAAAGCACAACAAGAGCACATGACAGAAATGTTAAAACAAACATATAAAAGCATCTCTAAATAGAAATGTATTTAGCTGCAGTAAGCAAAACCATGGTTTATACAGTAAATTATGAGTATGATATAATTTACTTTTGAGGTTGGCATTCATGC
Source organism: Chaenogobius annularis (assembly GCA_015082035.1). Lineage (NCBI taxonomy): Eukaryota > Metazoa > Chordata > Actinopteri > Gobiiformes > Gobiidae > Chaenogobius > Chaenogobius annularis. Next base: position 28,607 of record BJKM01000136.1, on the reverse strand, counting down.
ATTATAACAGAGTAAAATAGTTGCATTACAAGCCAATTTCTCTTTTTAAATGTTGTTTGAAGCCTTCCCTCTTTCACCCTCACCCTGCCCTCTCCCATAACCGCTCACTTGACATGGCGCCTCACTTGTTGCCCCTGACAGCCAGCCTGTGTGGTAAAGGTCTTGTTCCCTTCCTACCGCACGCTAGCCCGGAGCCGCATCCCCCGGCCCAGCATGAGCCAGGGCTGTAGTCGTGACACCAGCAGGGAGAGCAGCGCGACATGCCAGCCCTGCGCGGGGGCTTCACTTTTCTGGGTGAGTAACGCTAACGTGCTAACACCATGCGCTAACGTCTGATGCTGAAAGTGTCTTCATGTCTTTCTCTTCAGGCTTTTCATGCATGTACTACAACTAAACTGTACTTGAAAGGTGCAGCGTTATTCGATCTGCAAAACGTTTCGCGCGTTTTTCAATCGTGGGTCGAGGCTTACCTAAAGTGGGTCGCAGTATTGAAAGTATTTTGGTGCTGTGAAATTCACACATGGACTTAATTAAATGACCATTTTGGAATGTCCATAGCAAAGTTCTGATGCAAAAAAAAAAAAAAGAAAATAACCACCATTACCAAATTTAAAGAACTAGATAGCAGTACAAACTTTTTCATCACGGTATAGTATCATTTTTTATTTACAAAAAGGTCTGATTTGGTTATGTTTTAGTAGGTGGTGTGTCGCGACAAATTAATATATATATATATTTTTTTAACTAGTTCAAATTGTGTTGACTGAATTATTGAAGGTATTTGAGTGGTTCTCTTATATGAAGGCTGTCAGTTTGAATCCCAGTTCTTTTCAGAGCCTACTGTTTGATGTGTCCTTGGGCAAGACACATCATCCACCTCGCCTAAGTATGACTGCTGAGTGTGCAGTATGTGAGTGATTGTAACCCACCACCATTGAGTGTCCGTGTTGAATTTATAATGCAATGTAAAGCAACTAACGAGTGATCAAAAATCCCCAAAACAGAAAGTCCACAAAACTATTGTTTTTGTTATTTAGTTTCACAAACATAAATCATTTTACACAACAAAAATGAGTGTGTGTTGTGGTTTTTTTTAAAGGATTTTTTGGCTCCTAGGATTTATTAGACAGGACAGTTTTCAGCAAAAAAATGGGTTGAGAGTAGGGAGGACAGGCAGCACAGAAGAAGTTGTATTTTAAAAGCATTTTGTTGGGATTTTAGCTGAAACTCAACTCTAAACCATTCATAGTTTTTTCAGTAATTCATTTGTAATTCACCTTATTCCAGACTAATCTTTTCTTTTTTTTTTTAAGAAGAAGAAAAACAACACAAAAAAAACATAATAATAATAACAATTATTACTAATATCAATTATTAATTATTACTATTATTACTAAATAAACCACATGTACACAGCCACACAAAAAAAAACAATCAAAGAACGAGCAGGACCATAAGGTAAGTATTGGGGTAAAAGTAGAAAATAAGGGAGTGGCATTAAAAAAATTAAATTAATTAAAAATGTATTAATTAAAAATAGCATTTTAGAGCAGAGTTTAAGCATATTAAGTTTCAAATAATCGTCCCTTTTTATCCATTGTTTTTAAATGTGTCCAGAAGTTATTTCTTCCATTGTGCGTATGTCTGTTAAGATGTCCAGTCCTTAATCGTCGGAGCGGTTTGAGTCATCCATTTTTCATGAGGGCCTTCTTCCCAGCTGCCAGGAGTATTCCAGACGTTTCCAGTCGCACTACCATTAATTGTGCCCTTCCTCTTGTATTATTTTGCTTTGGACGACCAATCTTGACAGCAAATAAGCTCTATTCAGATGACAAAACTGTTTTCAGGCCGTCCAGAGAAACGGTGCATTGTTGGTTGAAATCCCCATAGTTGGCAATGGTGTTTTTTGGCTTTCACATGAGCCTTTGGTGACTGATACTAACCTCCCATGTCGTGGATTTGCCCCTCTCCTCCTCCTCCTTCTCCTCCTCCTCCTCCTGCAGCCTCTCGACGTCATTCCCGTTCCACCAGCGCTCTGCCCTCAGCTGACCCCCACGGCCCGTCAGGTGACCAGCATGACCCGCGCCCCTCCCAGCTAATACACTGTGTCCAGTGCCCATTTTATTAGACCTCATGTAGAAACCCACTGGCATGCTTTTGTTGTTTAGTGATAGAAGCACCCTCCATCGTCTCGTATTTACCATATTTATTTTATTTATTTATTTCAGGGAACGTGCTCATGTGGTTGGTGGCATCCTGATTTGAGTTGTATTGTGGAATTTTAGTGATATTGGAGTACGCGTTTTAATTTGGCTTTATTGAAATACCGTACTGTAAAAAGGACTGCATTAGTTAATTTCACGCAAATTGAGACCATTCATCTTGATTTGAGTGCATATATTTACTAATTATATCCAGATTTTCTACTTCGGAAGGTATACAATTGGTCCAGAAATGTGCGGAAAATTGTGTCCTAAAATGCTTTAACAAAAGACACTTTATGCAGTGCCTGTGTGTATATTTATGCAAGATATCCTCATAGTTTTTTGTTTCATTTTATTTAAGCTATCCCCTCCAAACGTTACAAATAGTTAAATTCACAATGTATTCTTTGCCTCTGAACCAAGTAAGTTTGGGTTTGTATCTATAATCTTGCCTCACGCTCTTCTTCTCCCGTGTTGGTTCTAGACCGTTATGGCTTCATCAACCAGGCTCGTATCTCTGCCTCTGTGAACGCCATGAGAGTCCTGAACACGGGCACTGAGGTGGAGGCGGCAGTCGCTGATGCTCTGGTCAGTATTAGGAAAATGTATTATTTCATCATGCCTCTTGACTTATAGTAGTGTCTGCCTAAAATGTCCATGAAGATCAATTAAACCATGAGTACTAAACATTATCAAGGTTATATGCGGTCAAAAAAGTTGATTTTGCACAATAAAAGTGATTTAATGAAAATAAGGTTTGTGTTTTAATGTTCATGATGAATACTTGAACATAGTTTACATAGTGATAGACAGATAACTTTCCATTTAGCTTACAACGACCATATATTAAGTCATGTTTTTATTGGCAATTTTTGTGAACAACGTTCGATGTAAGCTATGTGTCTAAGTATTGCGTTGATAGTACAATAGTGTTTTTGTAAGTCCACCATAAAACTGTTCTTTTTCCCTGTTAAACCCTCCCTCTCTCCTCTTTTCCCTCTTGTCGTTGCCCTTTCAGCTGTTAGGAGACTCCAGGAATAAGGTAGTTTTTTCTTTTTAACGTGTGCATAAATCTATACCATCACATATTTATTTAACACTACCAAAATAACTTGAGTCTCGGTTTGATCTTTTTTTTTTTTACTTTATTTTGAATGTTTAGATTTGCTCCTCTGATGTGCTTCTAATCATAATGATACTGTGCTCTCATTGGTGTTCTGCGCATCACTTGAAATGTATTAATATTAGTGCACTGCTGCTTATGAAACGTATTCTTGGCTAGTTTGCTTGGCTTTAGTAGCTTATCGAATATACAAATTTGGGACCGTGCGTAGTGAGAATTATGCATGTGTTTTGGATTTCAATTACAATTTTCCAGATCAGCTATAATAGGGGAGTCAAATAGCTCATGCTAAATTGTACAGTAATGCTGGGAAACATGGCCAAAACATCAGCAACTTTTCCAATAGTGATGGGCTGATCGGTACAGAAATAAAAGGTATTAGAGGGTATCAATACTTAAAAAGTCTCTAAAAATTGTAGTTTTGAAATGCATTCTTTCTATTTTAGTTTAGCTGCACATTTATTTCATCTTTAGATCAGTTCACGCTAAATAATGATGATGATGAGTGCCTTTATATGTACGCTTATTCGTTATAGTAGAGGAGTTTGATACATTTGAATACAAAACTCATTGACATTATTGGATCGGATCAATAATGTGATACTTGTCATAGTGTTACTTCAAACAAAACAAAAATCACTGCCCATCACCATTTTCCAATATCTCAATACAACCACATTTCATTTTTGGGGGGGTCCATGAAAAAACAACTTATCAGAAAAATATCACGACAATCTACCAATCTGGAACAATAATAACAAGTCAGTCCTTCTGCGTACTCCTCCTATTGGTCAGCTTCTTTCATAAAGAGTGACAAATGGATTTAACCAATCACAGTGAAGTGAACATTTTTCAGAAAAAGAAGGCCATATAAAGCTTCTGTACGTCAATTGTAATACAAATAAAAATAAATCGATCTAGAAACTACCTCAACTAGTAACGCAATACCGTAAAATCTTAACACGTGAAAGTGCATGGCTGCCCAGTATGTCTTTTCCTACAACTGTCGTCCTTTTCTTCAGCGGAAGCCTATGAGGAGAAGGTACGAGTCCCCCGGCATGTACTCTGACGACGATGCCAACAGTGATGCGTCCAGCGCCTGTTCGGAGCGCTCGTACAGCTCTCGAAACGGAGGGATCCCCCATTACCTCAGGCAGACGGAGGACGTGGCCGAGGTCCTCAACCACTGCGCCAGCTCCAACTGGTCTGAGAGGAAAGAGGGGCTGCTGGGGCTGCAGAACCTCCTCAAGAGCCAGAGGATACTCAGGTGGGATGAGGGCCCGGCCATATGTTTAATGTTGTAATAATGATTCTGTGGTATAAGATTTGCAAAGGGAATTTCTCCAACGTGACAACAATGAAGTTCAAATATATCTTAAAATTGATATGTTCATTTAAATATTAGCTGTATTTTTAGGGTTACAAACATACCTAGAGTTGTATGTTTAAGAGGTTGTCTTTTTCTGCGCACTCACAAATTACTTTGTTTCAATTTTCCCCTGATGGTTGCATCACATGTAGAAATCCGTACTTCTCCTGCGCAGTTTTTAATTCCATAAACCATCACCAAACTTGTTCAGAGCTCGTTCAAACAAATGGCTTTATTAGCATAGCAGTCACGATTCCTAAAGGCCCACGCAAACCGGGACACTGCCACGCCGCATAATAGGCCCCCCATTATTTTCAGGAACTGTTACGGTTCAGGCTAGATTAGGATAAAATAAAAACATGACTATAATTCTATTATTGCTCTCACTTCTTTACACATTATTACCGTCCCTTTTTACAATAATGATATTGTGTTAGCTTATACCGCGATACAAACATTAGACAGATAAGAGTTATTTTTTACAATTTTTGAAACCTCGTTAGGCCTACAAAAAAGAAATGAATAGAAATCCGAAGTAAAAGCACAACAGTGAATGCACACAGACAGTTAAAATAGCCGACTTATTCTTTTTTTCAGACAGCAGTTTGGTTGTATTTTACGGCAGCAGGATATGATGCATATGCAAATCTTTTTTCATTTTCATTTCATCTTGGTGTTATGTTCCTTCCCTGCAGCCGAGTGGAGCTAAAGAGGCTGTGCGAGATCTTCACCAGAATGTTTGCAGATCCCCACAGCAAGGTAAAGCCGGCCACCACTCAACTGTTTATCAACCAGTAGAACCAGCATGAGTGACTATCTGCTGTGTATTTTATGAACTAACATTGTCTTTTACCGCATGCTCTGCCTTGGTGTGGATTTAACTTCAGCGAGTAAGTGTGATCTCTACATGCTTTTGTGAATACCTGATCGAAAATGGAACAATACGGTGATGGAATGCTGTTTTGGTCGTCTTCTTCTTCTTCTGTAGGTTTTCAGTATGTTCCTGGAGACGTTGGTGGACTTCGTCACGGTGCACAGGGAGGACCTCCAGGACTGGCTCTTCGTGCTGCTCACTCAGCTGCTCAAGAAGATGGGGGCCGACCTTCTAGGCTCAGTGCAGGCCAAAGTGCAGAAGGCGCTCGACGTCACCAGGTTTGTGTCATCCACAGCTGGAGAAAAGGAGGAGGGAAAAGCATAGTTGTATTCTGTCTGCTAAATGTATCATTTTCAGTAAGTTTCTACCATGAATCAAAATCTCAAGTCAATTTTGGGGCGCTGTCAATAGGGTTGTAACGATATCCAAATCTCACAGAACATTATTATTATTATTATTATTATTTTATTATGATTATGATTATTATGATGATTGTTATGATTATTATTATTCATGTATCTCACTGTAAAATATTTAATAATTTAGAGGCAAACAGAAATGTAGATAAGCAACTTTTTTCCCATTTAAAATTTCTTGACAAGACTTTGAGTCGTATTCCAAAGACTGTTATGTCTTCATGTTATTTGCTCTAAAACAGAGCAAAGGATCATGGTCTATGTACCGGTAGTTCTCTTTGGGGTTTTTTTTAGCTGTTACTGCAACAAAACAATATATTGAAGCAAATGTGCGTGTGATTAGATGTATGCCGATATAATACCACAATATTTTAGTTATTGTTACATCTCTAGGTGTCAGCATATATCTGCTAATTTATCATTGCATTAATAAATAATAGTAAAAATAAAGTTTGCAAAAGGATCAACAGCAAAAAATTAGATTCATTGTCAACCCCTTTTTTGCTATTTTTAGTTTATTTTTTAATGATGGCCTCATGACATAACTTCATACTTCATCACAGTCATACACAGCTCTTTAAAATGAGATCAATAATTACATACCTTGTCTTTAAAATCTCACACAAAGTTCAACATCTTTTCTGGCATAAATAAACAAAAGTTATCTTTTCACAATAGCTTCAGAAAATTGTGCCATTATTCAACCAAAAAGATGTAATTGTTGTCAGTTAACAGATAATGATACGGTTATGCATTTGTCGATCATACGTTGGAATATTTCTTGCAAAAACCTATAGTTTATGTTACAGACCTTTGGAGCAGTCAGGTTATGCAAAAAAACCAAAAAACTTAACCTTCCAAAACCTAAAACATGAAGTACTTGAAAGTCAACCCAATACCAATATTGAAATACATTTGCCTTCAGAACTGGTCTTGTTTATGGCGTCATGTCTACATTCAAGTAATAGTAAAAACCCACTCATACTCCTTTTGTCTTGTCTTTTCTAGGGAATCCTTTCCATTTGATCAGCAATTTAATATTCTGATGCGGTTTATTGTGGATCAGACTCAGACACCAAATCTAAAGGTAAAATAACTTCAAAACACAATTTAAACTATGCAGTATTTTCAACCATTACAACGTTTCCTGTGTGCGTAGGTGAAGGTGGCCATCTTGAAGTATATAGAGTCTCTGGCGCGGCAGATGGACCCCACAGACTTTGGGAACTCCAGTGAAACTCGTCTGGCTGTGTCCCGCATCATCACCTGGACTACGGAACCCAAAAGCTCCGACGTCAGAAAGGTACGACCGTTTTCATACAGGACTAATATAAAACGAAATACTATCATATAAACTACAGCTGTACGATACAGCCTAAAAACACCTTATGGAATCTTTCACTTTGCAATGCACAAAAATGAATAAGGAACTTTATCTTGTTAAACCAGTTCATATTTTTTGCTTGAAAAACACTCACAACACAATTGTTGATACACAAATGAATACATTGAATGAAGTCACAGTAAATCAAGTCATAAATCAAAATGAATATTACAGTTTAGTCTGGTTCATCATTTCCATATACGTTATATTTGTCTTTGAATTAAACACAAAATACTACAAAATAGTATGTATTTAGCGTCTAATCTACCATCTTTTATGCCCATGTAAAATCTGTAATAGTAAAAATCAATAAATTGTATATGTATTGATCTTTAAGCTCATCCTGACTACAGTGGACTACAGTCTTGATTCAAAATAACCAATTTACTAATCTAAGCTTTACATAATATTATCAAGTAACTTTTAACTTGATTGTAGAGTCTGTTAGGAAGCTGATAACTCCAGCTAGCTTGTCTAATTCATATGAAAAGTAACCGTGTTTGCGTAGCCATAGTTGTAAACCTGATAATAGGCCCCGGTTGTGTTGATGGCCTTGGTTCAACGGCCCCATTATCTTTGGATGAAACACGTCACATGTTCTGCCTCCGTGTCCGCGCTTTTTTGTTTGTTTTTCCATAAGCACTCGCTCCAACTGAACTCCTCGCATAGCTTCATGTAGATTCCTGTTCATGTAGTGTCAATCTAACGTAGCAAGCTGCAGATTTTCCTTTACAATAGTTTTACTGCAGAAAAATGGCTATACAACATTTGTGAATGTGACAATGACAATTAACCACACGTAAGAACACAGCTGTGGGTGGGGGAAACAGAAAAAAATGCTGAAAAATGCAGAAGTACTCAATGAGATCCAACAGTGTTAAAGGTGCTGTACCTGATTTTCTTAAAAACATGAAAACCAGTTTGTAGCTGTCCTAAGTTATTGTCATTTACCTAACACATTCTGAGCCTCCTATTTATTCAGAGAGTTTATTGTCACAGTAAAGTTAACAAACATTGGCATGCTGTCATTGCACATCCGGCTTTGTAGAGAATAAAATGCTCTATAATTAGCTGCAGACCGTGCAAAGCTGTCTAATGTTTACCTGAAAAGCTGCTTTTACAGATATCTGTGCTGGAGCAAGACAGATTTTAATTTATTACATGAAAAAATAAATCTGGTACAGCCCCTTTAATGGTGAGGGAGCGCCAATACAACAGCTCTTAAAAGTCTATTTAGCACAATACACTTCTTGTAGGTCCTCTCCTCCTACTGGATAACTGCTGCAGGTGATGTTCTTTCAGCTGCAACACGGTATTTAAATTCAAACATGTGGAAAGACGAATCCCTTGGTCATGGATTAGATATCAGTGTGTTTGAGAAGGGTCAAATCATTGGGATCGAGCAGAGTAGACATCTGAGGAGAAGCAGAAACTAATCTACTACAGATCTGAACCCCAGTGAGAGTGTTTGGGACGAGCTGGAGAAGGCTTTGTGCAGTGGTCACTCTCTCCATCATCAATACAAGATCAATTGGTAAAAAATAATGACACACTTAATATTGTAGAAGCTTTTTGAAATTCCATAGGGAATGTGTGTTGTAATCAAAGCTAAAGGCGTCATACAAGATATGTGTAAATCTTGTTTGGCTTAGAATAAAGGATTTTGTGCTGCACAGTGGCTTAGTGGTTAGGTTGTCGTAATTGTGAGCTCCATTACAAGCTCTTGTCCCCACTTTTCAAAATCGGTCAGTGGAGTTGTTATTCAAAACAAATGTGTGTCTACAGATGACGGTGACAGGCACTGAATCATGCTTGTGTTCAAACTCTACAAGTCCAGAGGTGCTGCTTGCGGCTGTATCTCAGGTTTGGATTGTAGTAGTTGAAGTACAGTGCTCGTAGTGGTGATATTGGTAGTTGTGATTATATAGTACACATTTTTTGTGTAGTTATGTCCTTGGGCAATACACATCTCCCACCTTACCCATGTAGAACCCTGATACTGTTATCAAAAACACAACTTGTACTTTGTGTCTTGTGTGTAAAATATGCTGCTGCTAGTTTACTGAGGAATGGACTCATTTACCTTGGGGTAAAAACAGCATAGTGAAGGCAAATTTTGGTATGCTCTTTAAAAACATGGAGGAGCACTTCTGGGTTGAAACTGAATCAAGCAGTAGGGTCAAGGATTTGTAGGAAACACTCCTACATTTGGATTTATCACTTTGACACATTTTCTGTAGTGCCTAAATGTAAGAAAAGTAATGTATCATTATTATGTAATGTTTTTGTGTAAAAAAATAAGGCATTTTATTTGTAAAAAAAAAAAAAAAAAAGACGTTTGTAAAAAAAAAAAAAAAAAAAAGACAAAATTGCGCCTATTTCAGACGCATATACCTGAAAAAAATGGATAGAGTCAGGTTTAAATTTCTTGCTTTATTTTGTTGACATTAGATACAGAAAATTACAGCAAGGATTTTCAATATATTTATCTTTAGTATTTTAATAAACTAGATCTTATTAAAAATTGGCATAAAAATTCAACTGTTCCTTTTTATTTTTTTTTAGGTTAAAAGTGCAATAAATGAATCCTAGAAATAGATATCAACAAATCTTTATTTACGATCTACAAGACTGGCAAGTTTGGTTTTGGTTCATGCCCCTACGGGAGAAAAACAGGCTTTGAAGTTACAATGTCCCATACAAATCTATGAATTAAATTAAATGTATTAAATTAAATACTGAAACATCTTTAGGTGCAGTTTGGACAATTTGTTCTTTCCACGTGATATGTTGAGATAGCAAACAAAAAACCAAAGCAAGCAAAGGAAAAAGAAAAAAAAATTAACAGATTTCTATAGGCATTTTTTATGTATTTTTGGGCCCTCGCAATCCTAAACTTTCCAACAGTTTCAGCTGGTTATGATCACTTTCCTTTGAGACACTATAACGTCCACTCTTGCCTTACCGTTGTGCCCCAGACCCTCCAAAGCTGGGTGTGCGAGGAGCTAGCTGGCAGGTCGAGCGCTGCAGCCTTACTGTCGGCAGAGTGCAACCTGGAGGAGAGGTGTAAGCAGGTAGAGCCCGATCGACCAATCACAGAGCAAGAAGCACGCTAAACCCCGCCTGCTCCGAAACGCGGCACCTCCGACTCACCCTGCTAATGACGCTAAAGCTAACTGTAGACGCTAGCCTTGCAAAAAGATGACGTTTTTAACCATGTTTTTAAACTAAGAAAGGCTTGTGTGAATTGATTTGTTGCTTTGGACTTTTCAAGACTTCTGTGTGTGTTTTTTCTCACTTTTAACAGCTTTTCGTAACAAATGCATGGTGTTGTCTAATTTAGTACAAAGTTATAAAAATATATATATTGCCGTCCGTTTCTTACCAATACAAAACTGATAATTAAAAGAAATGTGAATGTTCTAAATGAATGACTTTTTACCAGTTAATACTCACTTGCATGTATAAGCTGAAAACACATTTAAAGAGTTTGAATTGCACTTTGAAAACTCACCTTAGTAACTCTTAACAGATTGGGGGGTTTTTTTTACAGGTAATGTGAACCAAAATGTGTGTCTTTTTTTTACCAGAGAAACTAAAACAAGGTTCAAAGGCTAAGTTTGTCTTTTTCGTCGCTGAATTTGAACTTGTGTTTTAAGTTTCGCGCTAAACATTTTGGTTTGGGCTTTTGAAAGTTCGGCCTCAAAAGCAATGTCGAGCTGGGTGATAATGGTTGAAATTATTATATTTTATTTACTGTATATAGTTAAAAGTTTCAAATCATTTAAGATTTTTGTATGAATTAGATTTGATGATGAGTCATCTTGGTTTTAGCAAATACTAGCATGTAGCTGTTAGCATAAACTACAACATTCTAGTTTGACCTTATTCAATATTGTTAAATTAGTTCACCCAACATGTGTACAAACGTAATGGTTGTTTGCAAACGTAACTCAAAGATAGGAAAATCATTCAAATCACAATTTAACTGCTCTAAAACATCTATGAAAATGATAAAATTGTAAAAATGGACACATTGTGAAACCATACAGTCAAGAGTAGTTTTCACACATCTTTTTCTTTCATGAACTTGAATTGATTTTACACAACAGCATTTTAACTTGTCTAACTTGATAAAAGATGTTTAAATATGAGAAGATTTGTAAGATTTCACAATTTAATATTAATATTTTGGAAATGTAATGTAATTTTTTTTTTTGTCTCTAAGGTTTGTCTGTATTCTTTTTCCCTCTCACTCCCCCGTTTGTCCTGCCCTGTCCAGGCGGCCCAGGTGGTGCTGATCTCCCTGTTCGAGCTCAACACTCCAGAGTTCACCATGCTTCTGGGAGCTCTGCCCAAGACCTTCCAGGACGGAGCCACCAAACTGCTCCATAACCACCTCAAGAACTCCAGCAACACCAGCAGCACCGTGGTATTCTACTGCAACTACACTCTTCCACTTTATGTAACCGTAGAAACAATTATAATATTGTAGACATGGCACAAGCAATCCTTTGGGGCTGTCCTATTTCAGTGTGATATTTGCTCACATTGTATGCACTGCAAAAGAGCAAATGATCATAGTTTATGTAGAACCTTCAGCTTTTTTACATTAAAGGCACTATAACTGATAACTGTACTGTCTTAAAACGTGAAATATTTCAGACTGCAGTAGTCCAAAACTATTCTTAATTAATTCCAAGCATCGTGATAAGTCTATACGTGCGTTTCACGACTTTCAGAGGCGGCTAACGTTACTTCCTGTTTTGCGGACAGTGAAAAAATGCACATGGAACGCTGACACAAGTTGGGAACACAGCGCAAGAACTCGACTTCCACGCTTGTCGCGGCTGTGTGGAGACGGACAAAAAGCTGATCTGTCACTTTCTCTCAAACATTTTAGCTCTTTGACTAAAGGGTTTACTATCAGTCGTCCGTGTCATAAGGGCAGATTTGAAAGTTGGTAGGATGTTGCCCTTAACAAATAAGGTTTAGCTTTTTAGAAGACTTCTCATAGAAACTCGAGAACCACTTGAACGCAGCATTGGACGCAGACAGCATGTAGCGGTACCACGTTTGAAATAAATCAGTCCTGGGAAAAAACATATTTTACTGTTCTACATGAAAGCCCATTTAAGTACACGTTTTTCTTACACGTTTTCTTTTAAGCTCTAATTCACTGATCCCGAATGTGTAAAAACATTATAGTACTTTCTATACTAAGTTTCATATTCTGTAAACAAGTTTAGGCTATTTATTTGAAAGATACGTCCCACTACCATATTTTTCCTGGATTTGAATTGTATCTTTCCCTCCAGGGCTCACCGAGTAACACGATTGGTCGAACACCGCCGCGCCACACCCCCAGCAGAACCAGCCCTCTCACCTCTCCCACCAACTGCTCTCACGGAGGACTGTCTCCAAGGTAACCGTCTATACTAGAATCACTACTTCCTAAAAGCATGCGCAGATTTTCAACTGCTGCTACTGTCATTGTATTACACATAACTAACCAGCTAACATGAGGATGGCACTGAATGAGTCGCTCTGACAGAGAACACACCTTTTGCATACATTTAATCTGTATTTTACATCGCCTTTGTTGAAGCCAAAGTTATTTATAGTACAACTTTATGGCGCAAACAGAGCAATAAAAATACAGTAGATAAGCTGCTCTTTTCGGATTAGAACAGACCAATTACTTGTATCGACCATGAACCTTGAACACAAATTGACAAGTCAACAACACAACAATACCATCTGGATTTAAAGTCATTGGGGTGTTTAGGGCTGAAACAAGTTATACGATTAATCACAAATGATGAATTATTGAGATAATTGTCAACTAATTTAGTCAGTCTGAAGAAAACTAATTACGATGACTATACACAGACCTCAAAACGTAAAACTATACGTGCTATCGCTGTTAGCGTTATCTTTCGGGATTTTTTGCGCGCCTCGTGGTAGGCAGAAAGTGAGTGCAGCAGGCGAGAGTGAGGTCTGTTTTGGAGGGTATTTGCCGTTTTATGGCCGAAATTTCAGTTGGTTTTATTTTATATGATAGAGCATGTCACCTCCACTTTGTCTCTGGAACTGTGCCAAAATGAGATAGGAAGAAAAACTTAAAAGTGAGCAGATAAACGGGCCACTTATGATTCTAAAGTTAAACACAGCTCCACATCATCCTTATCTATCACCTGAGCCACGGCAATTATTATTGTAAACAATCCAACAACAGGCTTTAACATGTGACCGTGGAACTGTGAGGACATGTTCTGTCTAAAAGCAGTCAGACTCGGACATGACCTGCTAGTTTTATGTGAAGTGGAGCAGAGACTGCAGCTTCTTCAGTGAGTTTAAAAGTTTTATTACGCCTGATTTCCACTTTATAACACTATTATGTTTGTAAGTGCTTAGTATGTTTTAATAGTTCAGCTTTAGTGTCTTGTTGGCTCTACAGTCCGATAGTGAGAGGCTAATGTGAGGCTGTGGCTTCCCTTATTTCATTGACACTCAAGTGAATTTGAGTGTTAAAACTTTCCTGAAACTTTTACCCAAGCCCCTGATGTCTTTCCCCCAGCAACCACAATCGAGAAAACGTAAGATAGTGACCTCAAGATAGTGACTGTTTATTAGCTCCGCTGGTAGCATTGCTCCGTTAGCTATGTTGTGTTTTCTGCCTACCGCGAGGCTGCCGCAGCCGGACATGACATTGCGATCGCTCGCATGAAAATAAGTTTTATTTTATTTATTATTTTTTTGTGTTTTTTATTGTTCTTCTTTTTTGTTGTTGCTCTGTTGTTTTGGTTGTTTTATGTACTATTAAAAAATAAAATAGCAAATAAAAGGAAAAGACGTTTTATGGATCAGACAAAGCTAAAACACCCAAATGACAAACACACGTTTAGTGTTTTTGATGAAAAAACTATTTTGCCTGCAGGAATGCTCACTCAAGATGTCCTCAGGTGTGACTTTATCCTTAACTAGGTCAAATTTGGGGGGAAAAAATAAATAAATAAAATCTTTGTAACAGAGCATGAAAATGAAATTAATACACTAAAATGTAACCGTAATTCAGAAGTATTTTCCTGTTTACTGTGGCCGATGTAGCATTGTTCTTGCCAAAAAATAAGAATTATCAATCACTAATTGTTCATTATCATACAGACTGATTTATATACATATTTTTTATAACCAAAGATTAAAAATAAAATATGTTATTATTATTATTATTATTATTATTATTATTATTATTATTATTATTATTATTATTATTATTATTATTATTATTATTATTATTAATATTAATAATAATAATAATAATAATAATAATAATTTTTTTTTTTTTTGCACTTTTGAGATGTACTGGCAGACACTTGCTTCTTGAACCTGAAATATAGAATCTTGCTTAATCAATGAGGCTAAAACTCTAACATACCGACCCACGCGTACAATGTATGTACTGTACGAACAAGTCAACAGTCTTCTCAGACAGAGCAGCTCATTCATTTGTAGAAACACCATCGGCAAACGCAGACGTGCCACCTTTAAAAGGTGCTTGTGCTGCTTGAGGGTACAGCTGTTGCGCGGCCTGTGCTTTCCTTTCTTTTTCCTCCAAGCTCAGACTCGCCTCATTTTTTCGCTCACCTGTAGGTGCGCCCTCACCCGTTGCCTATCGGCATGCTGACCTAGGTCTGTTCGCCCACGCGTCTTTCTCTCTTTCTGGCGCGCTTGTCTTGCTGCGATCCACGCCTCTCTCTGGCACATCCCTTCTCTTTCGGTCCCCCCGCTTCCCTGACCATTCCGACTCCTCACCACACACGAATAACCTAGTGGGTTCTTCGCGTGGAGCTTGTGCCAATTACACCATTACCGACCTGCTCTCGTCTCCCACAGTCCATACATTTGTAATTAGAATAAATAGAAGGTAATAAATTGGCGGATAGTAGGAATGAGTGTGAAGACGGACACCAACAAACACAATCCCTCCCGGCTGCCCCCCTCCTCCTCCTCTTCCTCCGCCTCGTAGTCGCCTAATCCCTTCGTTGCGCCGCACCCACTCAACTCCGCCTTCAGTGCCCAGTGTGTCTCTGTTGGCGACACCAGAGAGTGTGTTTACCTGATCTACTGCTCTAGAGGTGAAACCACCAGGATGGGGACACTGTTGCAAAGCAGAAACTCTCGCTGTGATGCTGTAACACCGGAATTATGAGCTTCGACCTTGAAATAAAAGCAAAATTGGCTGTCTAGAAAATATGACATCATCACTTTAACCTAATTAGTTTTACTTTGTCTATCTTTATTTTTCTGTTTACTCTTTGGTAAACATTTCTTTTACTTCATATCAGTTTATCTCAATGTGTTTTATCTCTTTATGAGTATAGACTTGAAAAATGTTATCAAGATTGATTTACGTTTAATGTTTATCTAGTGGGCTATAAAATCAAACTAAAGACTAATTTCTTTACTCAAGTCAGTAGAACATTCTGTGATATTGACAATTTGGCCAAGAGATAAAGACACTAACTCATTTGTGCAAGATTGTGTATCCTTTTAGGTACAGTCAAACAAATGCCCGCTCATCAATTAAGGAGAAGACACCCATCATACTTATCTTACACAACTTCTTGCGTGCACAACCTCTTATACTAAGTATGTTAGACAAAATCTTTCATACAGTCATTCAGAATGTGAGTTCTGCTTATGACACCTTGCGTCGGAATTGATGTGTCAAGGTAGTCAGTAATTCCCCCACAGTTTTCGGGCCTCTAGCTCGATTCTTGAGGTATTTTAATACAAATTTGAGGTGCCGTGATGTGATGCTCACCACTTTAACTTCTGTCTTTTGCCACTATCTACTCTATCGCTTCCCTTTTAGTGTGCATAAGTTGGGTGGGTAATTGTTGAGTATATTCAGTGACCAAGACTCCTAAGAGTCGATTTGCACTTCTTCCTCTTTGTGGTTAGGTTGTCTCAGGTATTACTTAACAGTGCCGCTTAGACACGTAAAGCAGCTCTTTTACATTAAATTAATTAACTTTCATTGCTAACCCCCACCCAGACGTTTCGTTCCTTATAGAGCTTCTCCTCAATTGGTTGTGATCGTACACAGCGATACTTATATGTCACATCGCTTATCTTTTGTGTTCTCTTTAAGATAATTATATAACCCTATCCATCAACATAAACTATACGAATACATACATTTAACACTTTTGAATACAGAAATTTGTTGCGCAGTGTTATCTAATCTTTACACGAAACAATTACATAACCAAGGGGTCCATCTTCCTACATTCACGAGTGAGTCTCTGTCTTAAAGAGTTTTTACATGACTCTGTTCATTTTCTTTTTAATCACATAGAAGGCACATTACATACAGAAACAGATTATGTATTTTGTGTAGTTATTGGTGACGCAACCAGTTGATAACAGATAACGAAATAATGCGTCAGTCATTTGTCTATGATCTATGCTTAAAAAGG
Source organism: Chaenogobius annularis (assembly GCA_015082035.1). Taxonomy (NCBI): domain Eukaryota; kingdom Metazoa; phylum Chordata; class Actinopteri; order Gobiiformes; family Gobiidae; genus Chaenogobius; species Chaenogobius annularis. The sequence goes on along the minus strand of BJKM01000136.1, from coordinate 11,752 downwards.
GCATCATCTATTATATTAATACAGTCATTTATATTCGTGCAAGAGTGCGTCTTTGTTCCGAATTATATCTTTAACAAAACCAATATGTAAATGAGCAGAGAGTGTCTGATAATAATTGCACATTATTGTCAATACACATTCTCGATATAATTACAATATTCGTCTTTACAAATATTTCACATTCCCTTGATAACCAATTATGATGTTTCTACCCCACTGTGAGATTACATTACGCGAGTCCTCATGGAGAATATATGTAAATAAACAGACACTGTTTTGTTAACCCTGGTGCAGCCTAATTTGGGATGGGGCTACGGCGGGGAGACATAAGCCTAAATATTACAAGCCGAAAAATAACTAAAATAACTTACTAACCAATATAAATTACTCATCTAAACTTAGAGCTTCTAGGGGGTCAAACTTTAACTTGATCTAAACATTGACTCATATGAAGAGGAACATACTTAAAATGATGGCCTATTGTGATTAATAAATTTAATTCCCATTATATAATTAGGATAACAGGAAGAAGAGTTCACAAAAATCGGATGACGAGACTTTCGCGCATAGTTCTTGAAACACACATATCTAAGAGCCGAGCCTTTGCTTGACTATGCAGTACATCAAAGCAAAATGAAAACATAGTGTTGTTATGAGTGTAACGAGCGAGAGTTTGTGTTAGCATGATGGAGTAGAATACACGTGAGGCAACTCATGTGCGGAAACTTTATAATCACGAGAGAATGTGAGATTCTTACTCAGCTAGAGGCCGTGCTACCCTAAGCGGACGCGAAGAGCTGTCAGCATATGTTGGGCTTATCCATGCATGCTGTCAGCTACAGGAGCCAGGATGATTGATTTTCTGCCCTGCGAGAGGGAGCCAATTTCGAGGCAAATCGCGTAGAGTGGGCAAGAGGACGACGCTATAGTGGGTTTATGTGTATTTAAACAAATAAGAAGAGGAATACATAGCACTTTAAAGGATACTAAAAATAGTTGAGTTGATTCTTGGTCTAATTGCGTGTTTCTCTCTTTCCTCAGGCCTGTTCTAGCATCCGTTTTTAGTGAGTGTAGAGTATCGTGTATGCGAAATGTATAATTGTCTAAAGCATACACTCGCGTACCATTGTCGTTGTTAGTGCGCATATCTTCAAGATTTTAAGATTTTCATAGAATTTAGTTTCTAATGGTTAATCACGTGACTGACATGACGTCCTCTCACACACATCTGCTTTTGTTTCCTCAGCGTACAACGTTCACCGCGTGATCGCCACCATGCATTGGCTCTTTGAGGGGCAACCTCTCCCCTATGCTGCCATTCACCTGTTAGCAACTTACTGTATACCAGCTCTCTAGTTGAGTGTTAATCAAAGTAACAAACTCTTGACTAACGCTGCCTTACCATTGCATTCGCCCATATCTTCTATAGACGATAAACTGCTGTATCTAAGATCTTCCTCTTAGATTATTCAATGTGTTCTCGTGTTCACTAAGCAATATGCTATTCATGCCAATAACCACCTTTTTAACCCACAGCGACAAACACAACAACCAGCCGTCTCTTGGGTCATTCACGAGCGAACAATGAGAACTCAACGATGACAGAGATAGTGACATATTTGGCGATACGTTTATACTGTCTACTCTTGTCGCGATAGTAGAATCTATCGAATCAAAACATTTAAAACCACCATCGCATAATACACCAACCATAATCCTCAGCCTAGATTCCTCTTGCGATCTCTGCCTTCATCAATGTCCTCACGAGTTAAAATTGAGCTTAGGTATGTATGTTGTGCGACAAGGTCGGAGTCTAGGTGTGCAATGTTTCATAGTTTCGGCTTTAAGTATTGCTACTTCGTCACGTCGCTTAGTCAATCAAATCCTGCAGGGTTAGATCCTGTCAACATGCGCGCTGTTCATTCTACTCGATATGATATTTATATACGACATCCAAGTACCTGGAATCTGTGACCTATCTTATCGCTCTCTCTCGTGAAAACAGAAAGGACATGTGTATCAAAAACTGACGCAAAATGTTTACAAATTTCAATCATTCAGTAACTTTCCCCAACTTTCCATTTCTGCTTGAGACAATAAATCGGAGTCAATTGCAATAGAATAGATTGACACCTCAGTCTATATTCTTTTTCTATAGACAACTCATGCAGGCTACCACTTTACTCAATACTACACATTTAGCTTGACCATACCTTTTTACAACCCACTCAGACAAGAATATGAACAAGATTAGAGCTTGAAGATACTTTCCATCAGGTAACAGAGTAATATATATTATTATCAAGAATACAACTAGACAAATGGACTGATATTTTCTACTTTAAATATAATATATCTAATTCTTCAGTTTTAACAAATTCATGGTGTGTATGTATTGTTCAGTGTTAGTGTATGATGTGATAATAAATAGGTATCCACAAAGTCGCTATGTTGTGATCAATCTCTGATATGTCGATACAGAGCTTATCAGACGTCTGTTGGTGTGTTGTAGCAATAAGATTAATTTTAAGTGTAAAAGACTGCTTTGTCACCCACTGTTCAACAACTACACATGAGCAAACGGCATACTCTTAGGAGTTTTTATTGTAATAAATAACATAAATGAAGAAGGGAATCAAGAGTTAGTGATAGAGAGGTAGTGTATATGAGTGTCTCAACGTGCTTCAAATTTGTATTAGTGTGTGCAAATATCTAATGTAATTGCTATAAAGGCAACTGTGGAGTAGTTTTATGCATCTGCGATGCTAGCTTCACACACGTGTGTATTAATTTAGCTGACCATATTTCTAAACATAAAGTACAGTAGAGATATATGACATAACATACAAGCTTTCTGCGTGTATTAATTGCTCAATTCACAGTACAATAATGCGCCATTTCTTTAAAAAGCCACTTAACAAAGTACATATTAACGCTTACTAGTTATTTTTCTTCTGGTCTCAGAAATTGATTCATATGGTAACGTATAATGTCTCTTATACATTTAGTACTTGAGTTGTTTTATCTCTTTTTCTATCTTATAGAAACACGACAAACTACGTATCATATGAATTGATGCGCTTAGAGTGAAAGAGTGTGTGCGATAAATTGTCTAATATATATATGAAGCCAAGGTAACATACAGAAAAAAACAAACTTCACAAATACAATGCAGAAAGTCCCGTACAAAGTTACAGTGTTTGGAAAAGTTATTAATCTGTGATTTGTCATTAGAGAACAGCACTTTGACATTTTTCAATTCGTGCTAGTCCGTGTCCGCCCGGTTTTGTTTGTACCCCTGGTGGTTGAGCCTGGGAGAGTCCTGCTTCGGAGCGCAGGTATCCGCGTGATGGATCAGTTCACGGAGGCGTGCTAAACGAGATGGACTCGGATCGCGCGCGAGCAGGAAGAGAGGAGAAGTGAGTAGGCGGGGCAGCAGTGTGGTGCTTAGATCTTATGGACGCGGTCCGCGTCCACCACCCCTCCATACCCCAATCATTATGACCGATCTGTGGTGGGGCGAGGGGGCGTTGTTGGAATGGGTAGGACTGTATGAGACAACATAATTGATTTCAACACAAGGCGCTGACATAAGCTAAAGACAGGTTGAATTGATTCGGCACCACATACCTTTCTATTTATGCCTGAATTGAAATTGAAATTGAAAATTCTGTCTGCAAAAGGTTTAAGAGTTTGAGTTATCTCAGCAGAGCGTGGCTCCGAGATAGATGGTGTGTGCGCGTGTGTGCGCGACTTCGGTACGGAGACTAGAAGAGACCTAGCAATGAGAGCGGACTACACACACATCCTCTAGAAAGAGTAGTAATTAGACGCTTTGGCGTTTGGGAAGTTCAGATGTGTACTCTAGAGTGGCATGGGAAGTCTATTTAACGGTTAGTAGGTGCAAACGAGAGAATAATGCTTAGTAACGAGCATAAAGTAGTGCTCTCGGTGTACATAACGACGCCTATCGATGCAAGCGAGTATATACAATTCATCAAAGAGAAGAAATGCTACCAGGCTCCGAACAGATTCTAGTACTCTGCTCACAATAAAGCAAAAGATCGCCAACAAGAGGCGATCTTTCAGCTTTTACATGATGCGACGTACTGTGCTAAAATGTCTTGCCGACATGTGTTCACTTCAACATGAAGCTGCTCCTGAATCTGAGGAATGAAGACTGTTGACTGTTCTGACAAGTGTATACTTACTAAACGAGCTTGTACGCTGAATTAGTCTGAATAAAAAGTATTTGGTTTACTATTGTTATTAGTGTTCTTTCATGCTTTTTTAAGGGCTGAATTATAGCGGGTGATAGTTATGAGTAGTTTATACACGCTCATTAATGAAAGAAACACATAATTTAAATCATAATCCTCTGAGTTTTCCATCCAAGAGGCAGAAGCAATGTCTGCGGACGTACATTCTCAAAGTAGAGCAGTAAATGATATACCTCATACTAGATAAAAGAACACGGCAACTATTCCATTATTGATTGTTCTAAAATTGTATTTGATTTGTATATTGTATTAATTTCAGCTAATAGAGAATAGAATAATAATAATTTAATAAATAATTAAATAATAAAATAAATAATTTAAACATTTTTTATTATTAATAGAGTGAAATAATAATAATAGAGGTTAAACATATATTATTCTTAGAGTCTTGTTTTATATTTTAACACAAGTAATGGGTTACTATTTAATAAGTGCTTGTTCTGGAGTATGATAAATAAGAGTACTTTACAATTAAAGTGAGACATTAGAATAGAGACTATTACTATATTTTGTTGTCTAAGATGTAAGGCGAATATATCTACAATCTTGGTGCCAAGTTGAACTATACATAGAGTGAACAAAAATGACTTCGTGTATTTGGACGGCGTTCACACCTCCTATAGTTATTTAATTTCGAATTTTCATTGCTCGCTTACAAAAAAGAATTTTTAATTTAATATCTTAGTATCTTTTCCCGCACCATGTGAGATGAATAGGACACTATGTTAAAGTGGTAATAAAGTCACGCCAGCCTGCACTAATCTTAGATGTGAGTCATGTCCCAGGTGACAGCAAAATAGTTTTCTTCATCAAAGCGGAACTAGCTGTATACGGCAGTTGTATAGACTTTGTCATGTTTTGGAGATTTTTAGCTTGTCGTTGTGCATTCTCCTAGAATAATATATCGTCTTTTCTTCTTAATATCATAATTTCATATATAGGCGAGAATAGATAATTCATGGTTTTTGAATTAGTACACTTAAAACACACAAATATAGCACATCAGAAATGACATATCTACCTAACACGAGAACTGAAACGAAACAAATAAAACAACACAGACCGTATAAGACAAAAAATTAGATAAAACAAATAAATATAAAATACATGTATTAAGTAGTCTTTTTCTCAATCATGACGAGGAGCCCGGGGGCGAATCAGATCACGCGTCGGCATCCTCCATCCGAGACGTCGATTTGCAGCACCGTGGCCTCCGGTAGCCATTGAACACCAACAAAAACATATTGCTCCATAACGTGAATTCTAGTGCTATTTACATCTGAGCGCAGTCTGGCAGCTAATAAAACGAGTCAGTCTGATATTCTTGAGGTCACTATCTTAGCGATCTTCATCGATTGTATCTGTTTGCAGTAGCGCGGTGAGAGTTTAAAAGATCTTGGGTATACGAGTTTCCAGGGTTCCAGACGCTGGTTTGGAGTAGGAATAATGTATGTCTCTAGCGGCGATAAGTTTGTTTCTGGTGAGTACTCATCTTCAAATAATCACGTGGAAGTTTGTTTCCATAAAGCAATATGTTAGTGGATAAAAAGCACTCTTTGAGCTATGCTTTTCACTATTCTATCGCACTCACTCAAAAACCTATCGACTGTAAGAGCCAACAAAAGTCACTATATTTTAGCCTTAGTCGAAATTATTTAATTAAATCTATAACTACAGACAACTTACAAACAGATAATAGCTGTTTATCCAAAAGTATGTGAATCTGTGCGTGTAATATATAAAATCTTTTAAGACTCTCATCGGAATACAGCCTGCAGTACTCTCGCTCCAACTGTCACTCAGTAATAACTATGGCGAGGTCATGTCCGAGTGCGTGGATCTTGTCTTTTAGTGACGACCAAACATGATATCTCACAGGTTCCTGTGAGCGGTCACATGTTAAAGCCTGTTGTTGGATTGATTTTACTATTTTTACTATAATATGAACTTCAGATGCTCACAGACTCTCTTTCTATATAGAATACATGAGGGATCGAATGTGGAAGCGACTCCGCGTGTTCTAACTTTTCGTAATCTCTCATATAGATGTGACCCCATTTAATTACTGGTTCTCTATGAGCATGTTTAAGTTTCCATCCTGTACCTGTCTTCAGTATTGAGGCACGTTCCTTACGACTACAAAAGCTGTGAGTAGTGTCAGACATTTCACTCTATCATCCATACTATACTGAAATATGCCAAACATATCGACAAAAATATCGACCGACTAAAAACTAGCAAATATCAATCTTACGCAAACACTTACAAGACTCTCTCTCACTCTTCGTCCGTGAGCGGCATCTACACTTTGTCTGCCTACCATCGAGCGCATGAGCCAAATACATAATACCCGATAAGATTAACCTGCTAAATTCAAGCAGATAAAGACCCGTGAGTTTTTCAGTCATTTTTCGCTTTTGATAGATGTGCGTGTCTCGCCATGACAGTTTTTATGTTTCATTGTCTCCTAATTAGTTTTACCATTTCAGAAAACATGGACTAAAGTAAATAGTTCTGAGACATGTTTGGAATAGTCGTACTATAGTTATGTCTCAAGTACCATGTGTCCTACATACTTCCAGCATGATAAACACTAACTTGATATTACACGCACCTACACAGTCCCAATAATAACGTCTAATAACGATCATGTGAGTCTTGCGATAATACATATCGGGTAGTGCTTTTGATCTGTGTGCCAAAGGACATATGGTTTGAGTTTATCTAAATAATTGCCTATCAACGTTTTTGCTCAATGTGTGGCTATACTACTTGCGTTGCAATCTGTGGTCTATTATCTAATGGCGCGTGTAATTGTGACTTAGTATGCTGTATCTCATATCCGACAATCAGAGACCACGTGCTATATTCTCTTGCGATATGTTGGTTTTTTTATTGCTCTTGTTGCGCCATAAAGTTGTTTACTATAAATAACTTTGGGCTTCAAACAAAAGAGCACCGATGTCAATCTACAAGTGCTAAAATGGAGAGCATCTAACAGAAAATGGTAGTTTCCCATGTGCGTTGTTCTACATGGTCAGAGTGAGCAGTACTACTATTCATGTTGCCCCACATTTCACACTTATACAGTATGATATAAGCATAGAGTATAGATTATAGAGTAGTAATAACCAAATGGACAGTGACGTGCACAGAACTAGCGTGTGTGACAATATAACTGAAACTGACAGCTGATGCTTTTAAGTATATTAAGGACTATACAATATTATCTAGTATAGTACACGTGATTATATCCTTTTAGAGAGAAGCAGGATAATACCTACCGAGTGAGTAGCAGACTATCTGGTTGATGTACATTTGGCATAGGTTGAGTGATGAGGCTTTGGTTCTTGTCTTGGAGTAGGATTCGATGGTACTTTGGCTTGTTCTCGTCATTCGTACTCCATACTTACTGCAGTTTAGTCCGCCTGGGGGAAAACTCGATTACGAGATTAGGCTACTGAGAGTCCTTATGGAAAAATATGTCATTCGATGTGACCGTATTCTCTTTTAATAACTTCAAATAGCCTAAACTTGTTTACAGAAATAATTGCGAACATAACGCTTTAATGTTTAACTTTATAGCAATACATGTGAAACTGACCTATAATGTGGCCTTCGTATACCACTACTTTCGGGGGGATTCAGTGATCTTAGAAGCTGATAAGGTGAATAGAAAACGTTATGAAGAAAATACGTGTACTTAAATTGGGGCCTTCTCATATGAGTGTAGGAGACAGAATGTATAGACAACAATCTGTTTTTGGCCAGCAGCACTTAGAGTGTGTAGATTAGCAAACGTGTGACGAACCAGACTGAACGATGTCTGCTGCGTTCCGAAGGCAGGTGACGGTATCACAGATGCGATATATTCCGAGTAGTATCCTATGAGAAGTTGCTTTCATTAATATAAGCGACAAATTCGCTGTTATTTTAGATTAAATGTGGGCCTATATTCAATAAGAGGGTTTTCTTAACTCATATCTTTCATGTCTAAATTTTCTCTTAGCCCTTATGACGTACGGTTACAGAGATACACTGTATAATGAAAGGACACCATCTTCAGTTCTGCCCCTAAGAAATGCTAATAAGTTCTCTCGAGTTAGCAAAGTCGAAACAGATACAATCCGCAACAAATCTAATGATGACTTCCACAATGTTCATCCATCTAAAACACGACGCTACATTAAAGCGTAAGAGGAAACTGCTGTACAAAGTATTCGCATTTGCGCTAGGTGATTCCACCAATCAACGCTAACTGTGTCAGCTTTTAATCCCAAATGATTGTCAATATAGTTGTCTACAACTAAGTCCAGCCCAAAACATATTCGAGATACATTCGAAAGAGGAGTAGACTGAGGGTAAAGCAGGCCTGTGCCTATCTCTGTAAGCACCTAGTCGTATGAAAGAAAACGCACGCTGGATACTTACTTAGACTTATCACACGTATGACTGGAATTTTTAACTATAAAGGAATAGTTTTGGACTTACTTGCAGTCTGAAATGATTTTCTACGTTTTAAGACAGTTAACAGTATAATAAGTATAGTGACCCCCTCTTACCGCGCGATAAAAAAAAAGACTGAAAGGAGTTCATACATATTAATTTTAATGATCATTTTGCTCTTTGACAAGTTGTCTAATTCAATGGGAGTCATTATATCTCACTGAATATAGGATCTGCCTCTAATATGGATTGCTTGTGCCATGTCTACAATTCTTATAATTGTTTTCTACCGGTTTAAACATACAAGTGAAGAGTGTAGAGTTTGCTAAGAGAGTAAGAATAACCACGGATGCTGACTGGAGATGTTCGCATGGAGTTCTTACATTGTTTATTGTAGCAGCACCGTTTTGTGGCTTCCTTCCTGCGAAGGCTCTTCTGGCAGAGCTACCACATGTTATGCGACTATTGGTCAAAGCCCTACGAGAAGTGTCCTAAGCCGTCAAAGGGGAGAATCAGACAAGCTCACCTGCCTGGACCTCATGCGACAAGGCAGAGCAGTGACAAGTAAAACCACGCCGCTGTGGTGAGCCACGGCCTTCATTGGGTGAGGTGGCAGATTGGGAAAAAGAATACAGCAAACCTTAGAGACACCATATAGAGAAAAAACAAGAATCTACATCTCAGCACTCTGCCATATCTAAATCACTATAAGAGGAAAATTGTGAAAATCTTATCAACATATGCTTCTACAATTCTATATATCCATATCTTGTTATTCAAGTTAGAGCAGGAGTTAAATATCTGTTGTGTTGAAAATTCAATTCAAAGTTCATGAAAAGAGAAAAGACGTTGCACTATGAGAGAATAATTTACTCCTTTGTAACTGTTTTATGGAGCATATCAAACAATTAAGTGTCCAACATCTTTTTCTACTTGAAATAATATGTTATCCACAAACTATTTACAGTATGACTATTTTGATGGTCTAAGAAGCAAGCTTCAAATTGTGAGTATGTCGAAATGATCTTCCACTCTCTGTTACGGTTGTTCGCAAAACAATACAAACGATACATTATGTGTTACAAACATGATTGAGGGTGAACTATGCATTTAACACAGATATATTGAATTATAAGGTCAAGACCTAAGAATGTTTGTCAGTTTATGCTAACAGCTACAGCTAGATTTATTGCTTTGAAAACCTAGATGGAACTCATCATCAAAGTCTGATGCTGTCTACTACGATATTGTATGTATTCTTAAAGCTTATGTGAAAATAATCTTTTTTATAACTATAACAGTAAATAGAATTAATATAATGTAATCTAAACCTATTAATCACCCAGCTCGACGTAAGTTATGGCTATGATATTTTGCGACAGGTGCCGAACTTCAATGAAAAAGAGCCACAAGACCAAGAAAATGGAAAATTCATAGCGGAGCTCAATCCGGCCTACTTAGAATAAACAAACAGATTGCAAAATATCATAGCCCGACGGGAAATAGTAGCAAACTTAGCCTTTGAACCTAGGTTTTAGTTCTCTAGGCGGCCTAAAAAAATAGGTAGGACACCACCATTTGTGTGTGTCATCATATCTCTGGTAGATTATTAAGAAATACCCCCAATCTGTTACAGCGACGTTACTCTACGTGATGTACAGTTTTCATAACGGTCCCAATCTCGAAAAACAACACTCCTTTAAATGTGTATTTTCGGCATACACATATACGTGCAAGTGAGTATTAAGGATTATAACAAACAGTGCGATATCATTTAGAAACATAATCGAACATTGTCTGTTATAATAATAATCAGTTTTTGTATTGGTAAAAATGGACGGCAGATATAATATATTATTATCTGTATAACTGTCTTGTACTAATATTTAACAAAACGACGAGATTGTTCAATTCGTTACGATATAAGACTCGTACTTTGTAATAGTGTAAGTAAGAAGAAAAAGAACAACCTACACGAGGAAAGGAGTCTAGAAATAACGTGCTCGCAAAGCGCCAAATCTAACTTCACACAAGCCTTTCTTAGTTTTCTTAACAATGATATCAAGTCGTCACATCTTATTGGCAAGGCTAGTCGCTGCATACGAGTTAGCTTTAGCGTCATTTAGCAGGGTGACGCTCGGAGGAGTGCCGCGGCGTTACGGAGCATGCGGGGCTGAGAAGGTTTTTGAGCGTTGCTGCTGTCTTTAAACAGAATAAAAATCATAAGCAAAGTTGAGGTAAAATATTTGTTTTTTAGTAGTATCTGTGTAACATACATACTTTCCATTCTTTAACAGGGAGTAGTTGCTTGGCTAAAAAAAAGGTTCAATGATTTCCAAACTCTGTCTTTTGAGCAGTTGAAATGTTTATTGGACCAAGTTTAAGCTCTGTCGACCATTGATGCAAATCCGACTGTGCGGGGCATCTACCTAGTGTGCTGTATACAAAACCTCCCCAGGTTGACATCTTCTGCCGACAGTAAGGCTGGTAAAATAAAGAGCTGGAAGCGTGCTTAGGATTTCTACAAAAATAACATTTCGTAGCCTGCTCGCGAGGTCTGCATACGACATGGTCCAACATTTAGCATTACACTTGCGCCAATACTATATAAACACGAGAGCTATGTACAGGAAGTTCGTGGTGGCTACGAGTTATTACGGGTTAAAGGCACGAGTGTAGAGCGTGAAAACAGAGATTATAGTGTTGTATGCTCAAAAGCTCAAGGCAAGTTGATCTATCAAATCCAGCTGGAAAATCAGTTGGCAAAAATGTTTAGTTAGTGTGTATAGTCCGAGTGGCGTCCCATAATACATTACATATAAATATCGCCCTATTTGAACACTTCCGTTGTTTGTTAATTGTGTGGTTTCTGATATGTGAGACCGTTATGTCAATACTTATTGTTCTTGTTATGTGTGTCAGAGCTGTAATGGCCTTCAAGCAATGCTTGTCTAACGTGGAAAAAGAATCCAAAATCTAGTTCTCAACTTTGCCACCTCACACATATTGTCTTTCAGTATTATGAA
>BJKM01000135.1:1062500-1234027 GCA_015082035.1 Chaenogobius annularis | reverse complement strand
AGGCCGCAGAGTTAAGGCTGACCTTTGTTGCCTGTGGGCTACATTTAAAACATGGAGCGTTAAGGGACCAGGCCTTAAGGGACCAAGACAAAATGTATCATCGATGCAATGCAATACTCTGGCTTCAGACGGACCTGTGTGGAGTGAAATCAAATATGAAAACATGGAACAGTTTTCAGGCATAACAAAAGAATTTCATATTATACAATAGTAAACATTATTCTTCTAAATCATCTTTTTCAGTTAAATATTGTCATTAACCTCAGCATGTAGTTAAGTAACTTAGTCAATTTACAAGGTTTTCAGGAAAATAGAACACACACTTTACACTTACAGACGAGAAGTGGTTTTGACTGTAAAAATCTTTCTGATTGCCTGAGGATGGAGCCAGTGATACTGCGTCAGGGTCTGGAAAGTGAAATAAGACTAAAATGAACAATTTAATGTTATAATGTTATAAGGCCATCAAAATATTATTCGGGAAGGGCCAATGTGAATTTATTACGCAGTTTCAAAAAGCTTCAGCGATGTTAAATGATTAATTTCCATCCAGTTTTGCATTATTTTTCACAAATTGAGCTTGTATTGATGATGGGAGAGAGTGACAACTTAAATACTGTGTTGCAGCTGAAAGATCATCACCCATGCAGCAATTATCCAGTAGGAGGCTCGTACCATCTATATTTGCTGAAATCCAAATCTAGTTGAATCCAAATAGCTTTTTTGGGGGGACAGGCAGTGTATGTCTTACTGCTATATAAGTTATAGTTAACACATTTTCAAAAATAATAACAGAATATATTTGTCTAGGATATAAAACATTTTCTGGCATGATTGTGTAATCATACAGCCATATCTTAGCCTTATTGACCTCCTATTTTTATTTATTAATCTGTTCAAAAAATCCAATCTGATACACTGAGGACGAACTAGGAATGACACATCACACACACACAGACTGGGGACAGTGCAGAAAAAAAATATCGGTGCCAATTTACATGGGCAACATTTTTCGGATATTAGAACGATACTGATATCTGTCGAAACCCAGTACCATCCCTAAATATTATTGTGCATTAAAGCTTCAGGCGATGCACATCCACTAAAACGCTGGATGCCCAGGACGCGCGTCCACATCGACTTTGAATGTAAACTGGACGCTTTGACGCCGCAGTGTGAACGCTCCATAAACAGTGTCCTGAATCCATGCCCTATTCATATTTTACAACAACCAACTTGGTCACATTTCCTGAAATCTCCATAACAAGGTTGTGATAAAAACTCGTATATATTTTATCAGGCTTCCAGTATTTTCACTATTTTTCATTATTTGAAGGTATTGTTTGGAGAGCATCACCTATATGAGCCGATACCAGACTGACCTAATCTTACACTAAGCACTGAGTTCAAGCACAAAGGGACTTGGCATTTGGAGCGACTTGGTAAAATGTCATAGATTTCAGCCATAGACTTATTCTTCTGTCTTCTAGAGTCTGAAGTGATTAAAGCTGACACTGAACTGCAGATGCCCCGACTATCAAATTAACTATTCACTCACACTGTGTAGGTGAGATGGAATATGTCAGAGACTGCTCTTAAAGTGCATATGACAGGTTCTTGTGCTTTTTTCTAATTATAACTTTACTTGGTGGGAGAGAACATGTGGTCAACAAGGTCAAAACAAACATTTACACACAACTGACAGTTTGGCGATAGTTTAAACGATCATTTAACAAAATAAAGGTGTTATTTGGTATTTTTATTCATAAAAATTATAACTATTGTGTAATGTATATGTATTTTGGCCCTGCTCATGTCCAACCAGGAAGTAACATTATAAACATGACAAAGTTTGTCAAATTGGAGAATAACAGGCAGCAGTTTTAGTTAAACTTAATAATGCGCACTACCTTTAAGTAAAATGTGTGGTCGTAGAGCTGCAGTTTTATTTTAGAGACGAACTAACTCAGTCAAACTCTTTCCCTGTATAAACTGCAAACTTCGCTTTGCCTGATAATAATATTATGCTTGCTGTGTGTGTTTTTTTCTTTTCTACTGCAACATACAGAGATTAAAGCTGAAAGCAGACTGCAGTTGTACACAGGATCGTGCTTCACCATTCACTGACTCTGCCGTCTCTGTGGCAGGTCGGAGATGGGAGTTCAGAGAGTTCTCCAGGTGGATCTGAAAATGGAGAGCGTCCCGGAGCCACTGGGCAGCCGGCGGATGGCCTGGCAGTGTGGAGTACCCATCAAGCCGCAGCACCACACAGGAGGTGGAGACCAAGATCGCTTTGGCACAGGAGGAGCTGGCGGGCATTGTGCCTTTAGCCATGGTGAGTGACTTGGCACTGCACCCCCACTCAGCAATACAGCAACATGTAAAAAAACACCATCGCTTCCAATTTACACCTTCTGAATCAACATTTGCATATGTTTTCATTCTGCTTTGCATTGGAAATCACTCGCTGCACTGTTAATCATGCCTAGTGGCAGCCTCGAGTGGCGAATGAATGTATACACGCTGCATTTCAAGTGTTTAGCATTACAAAACAACTTGAAGATGACAAAGATGACAGCTATGACATTATGTAAAGAATCAGCTCTTGCCTTCTGTGTTTGAGCTGGGCTGGATAAGAGCAGGTTGCAGATGGAGTATGGAGGTAGTCCTATAAGCCTGTGGGTGAGCCGGGGGCTGTGTGTCTCCCTCAACGATGCTGCTCTGTTGTGCAGATTCACTAAACCTACAATGGAAAAACAAACCATTAAATCACAGTAAAACTATAAATTAGGGATGTCATTATTATTCGGTTTATCAATAATTCAATATGATATAATATGTAATATTATATAATAATATAACACTGAAAAATAATAATTGTGCAGTTTTTAAAATCAAAATTAAGTATTTTTAATTAAATCTATAGTCCCAAAAATTCATCTTAATGTAAAGTACTTTTTTATTCAGCTGTTTTTGTCACGTTAACTATATTTTGTCATTAAGTTACATTGAAGTTATATTTTACAAAGCCGGTCACAAACTTGAAGAATAGCAGCGTGATAGACAATTGGAAGGAAAGAAAAAGAAAGATTTTATTGTTGTTTTGTCTCAGTGATTGTGAATAGTTGGTAAATTGTGTTCGTAACACAAAAATGTAATATGACATGTTCGAATTGATTGCCTCAGTTTATACAGTTTTTTCAAAATGTACATAATAATGAAATATTTGGCTTGCAATTTTTGTCAGTAATTTTACTTTAGTGTTTGTGCAACTGTCTGATGTAGGATTCTGGACGTCCTCTTGTGAGACACTTTACATAGTAATTTATCAAATCTTGTTTTACTGTATCTTTAAATACCAAAGAGTTCGGAATTTATAGACCTTAATGTCGGTTTGGGTAGAAATAACACTGGAAAATGTTTTATCGTCCCTCGTCTGCACCTGTCGGTGAGCAAGAGCGTTGGTTTGGTCGGGCCCCAAATGTGGGTCGCGGGGAGATTTTTGATGGGCCGTGTGAAGTTGTCAACTGAAGGAGTGTTTTGACGCTCTTAAGAGCAGAGATGAAAAGGATTCGTGCTGCCAAAGTCCAGTTTCTCCACATACACACATAAAAATGCTACTTATTCTCAAAACTGTTAATGTTGAAAGTCTTTTTGAGTGATGAGACGAGCCGCAGCTCCATGCACGTGTGCTCGCATGGGTTTCACATGGAGCCTATTCAAAGAGAGAGCTGTGCCGATACGTAGAAACTTGCTCCCCAAAAGTGCATTAGGCTAGAGCCTGGCGAGAGCCTGATGCACTTTTGGAATGAGTCCCCTGCGTGCTGTCCGGTGGTCGAATGGTTAAGACACAGCACACGCTCCAAGCTCAGCCGGCCGCAGTGTCGCGGGTTCCATTCCGACACTGGGTCCTCCCTTCTCTCTCATCCCCCATTTCACACTACTTTCCTGTCATTAAAGCCTACGGGACACAAAATTTTAAAAAAGGACTGTGTCCCCTGCTGCATTTGTTTCCGTGGCTAACTCCGCAGTGCCGTGGACATAACCGGCACACAGTCCACTAGTGATGTGCTGGTTGGGTTTTTTTCCAATCCGCGGGTCCCGCAGTTCTGGCGTTATCTGTTTCTCTCCAGCCCACCTGTTTCTCAACGCCTCCCGTCCCGCTCCAGGTATATTTAAAAGGCTGCGTATTGAAATGCTATGCAGGCCTAATTTGGACTATGGTTTTGATTAAGTCTGAAAAGTAAACAAAGCTCTAAACTGGGAACATGCAAGATATGTACACAAGCATTGATGTATATTGATTAGCCCAAGACTAATCAGACTAATGAGGAGCAGAGCATGTGGCAGACCCAGCTCACACAGAGCGATCATCATGGACGGGGACATTGGAGACAGACCTCGTTCTCTGTTTGTTAAGATGCAAAATGCTGCATGTTTTATTACAAAAATTCCTAACAGAAACAAGTGATAGAAAATGAATGAATGTTTAATCAAATAACAAGATTGTCATTCTTCTTCAAAAATAAAAAGTGTATTCTTTAAATCATAGAAAATAGTTATCCAGGGCAGGCTACATTTCGGGATTATGGTGATATATGCATATATATGCATTCTACGACAACAGTCTTAAAACATTGGGAACTCAGTTTAGCTCTAAGGTTCATTACTGGAGAAGGATACGGAACTCACCACTGTCAAATAATAACTCTAAAGTAGGATGGAAATGATTAGAGCAAAGAAAGAAAAGATGTTCCTTTTTTTGTACGGCTCTCATAGGTATTTTGCTGAACATCAGATCAGATATTAATCGATTGAGATCTCAGACATTTTATTTTACAGTCAACTGTATCAACACAGAACTGGAAAAAGGGTTCAGCAATTTGCATCATATCGTGGAACAAAATGCAGATAACATTATTTAAATTGATATCTTGTGTCATTTTATGAATTTCAGGAACTTGTTAAAGATTACCACGATAATACTCTTTCTTAGATTATTTACTACACAAAAACTTGCCTGTTTTATTGTTGGTTTTATTGACATTTTATTTGATATTATGTTACTTGTTTCATGTGTGTTTTGTGAACACGGGTACACGTGGAAAAGAGAGCTTCTTCATTGAAGCTTCCCTGTATAATAATAAATAATAATCAATAATTAAAACAGAGAGTACAATAAACACAGGCCAGAAAAGCTTTACTAAAGGGATAAAATGTGTAACAAATAAAGTGCTAATTGAGTTTGTTTTGTACTGTAGCACTACAATATGATTTTTTATAACATTCAAACGCATATTATTTAATTGCAGTATGTAATTCAAACTGTAGAGATATTCTCAAGGGAGCACTGCCTCGTTTTGCTGCTCGTTCATGACCCAGTGAAAGTCGTCTGATTTAGATCAAGAATTCCCGTGTTAAAAAAACAGGAAAACAGGAAGGAATGTTTCTCTATAGACGAATATATCTGCCACATCAAAGCTCATTACAAAATTGTTTCTATTTTGTCGCCTGTAATTTGTGAAGATTGACTGTATTTTCTCATAGGTTATGCCTGAAGCGCTCGAATGTAGGCCGCCCGTGGGTGGCCTGCTCCTGCCTTACACCTGATCCATTCTGGTCTAATTGAAGATATGTATTTAAAACTGTTGATATTGGTTCACTCGTTTTCATCGTCGCACACAACCAAAAGCTAGCCGACTAGGAATCTAGTGTTTTCTCTCACCATGAATATTTACAAGTTGTTGTTGTTGTTGTTGTTTTTTTTTTTTTCATTAGCCTGCCAATTGCCCGTTTCCATTGCATATTTTAGTTTTTTTGTGTTTTTTGTATGAATATGTACAGCCCTTCTGACGTAATCATCAATCAGCTCTGGAAGTGTCTGCTTCCTCTCTCACACACAATTTGACTCATTTTGCACAGAAGAGGATTTACCACGTACCATAAATCACGCAATTTTTTTAGCAGCAAAAATCCATCTCAATTAAACTGGATATTACAATTATTGCTAGACTCAGCTAAATCAATTAGTCTGGCGTAATTAAACAGAAGCCTTGCGAAGAAAACAAAAGGTCAGATCCGGATGACTCTTTAGAAAAGTTTGAGCTTTCTCTCGTTTCTTTGTTAAAAGCGTCTTTGAGTCATGGAGCAGCTCTATATGTCAGACTGTGCTGCAAAAGATCGGTTCAACAAACTATTCCTGAAGTTTATGACCGGCTTTACAAAATGTAACTTTCTGAAAGACAAAATAAAGTTAAATGTGACAAAAACAGCTAGTTATTTACATTTAGGTCTGTTTTTTGGACGATAGATTAAACTTAAAAGACTTAATTTTGCTTCTAAAATAAAGTATTTTCGGTTTATCACAATTATTGATTAACCGAATAATCTTGACATCCCTAGCTGCAACTAACTAGATAAATCTAGCAATTATTTTTAGTTGTTTAGAACGCAAACGTTAAGGGATGAAAAAGGTTTTTAATAAATTTGACCCAGATGAAGCCAAAGTTTGAGGATCCTGGTGGAGCCAAAGTTTGAGGATCCTGGTGGAGCACATTTATGGACAAACAAGTGTTTTCATCAAATACACCGAATTTACACACATATTTTACGTCATTTTCATGGAATTACGGCTCAATTTCATTCTTAAAACTACTTTTCTCAGCTCATGGCACGTTTTGGAACCTATGTATAGACAAGTTAACGATTATTCATTTCAATAATCAGTTACTTAACGTATTACAGCACTAGTTCTCACTTCATTTTACCGGTAATTTAATCAACATTTTCATATATAT
This sequence comes from Chaenogobius annularis, assembly GCA_015082035.1. Taxonomy (NCBI): domain Eukaryota; kingdom Metazoa; phylum Chordata; class Actinopteri; order Gobiiformes; family Gobiidae; genus Chaenogobius; species Chaenogobius annularis. Next base: position 1,227,230 of record BJKM01000135.1, on the reverse strand, counting down.
ATTCACAGGCCTCTCGCAATCAAAAGAATAATGGCTAATAATAAAAGCAATCGTTAGTTGCAGCCCTACTTTAAAGCCAACCCAAATGAACCGAGCTACGGGGCATTCTTCGACAAACTGAGATATCCCATCATCAGACTGGTTTGACAGAAGGTAAAGGATGCGCTCACGACGTGGACCAGGTGTAACTCCGCCACCCCACCCATCACGTTTTTGGGCTTCATGAGCTTTGCAGTGAAATGATGGCGATAATACGCTCACATTTGGAGTGCTTGTCACAGAGCGCGGCCTCTCGCATGTCGCACAGTCGCAGGGTGCCTTTGCTGCTGCTGTAGACGAACAGGTTGCAGTGGTGCGGGTGAAACTCCGCCGCCGTGATCACCTCCGTCAGATCCTCCATGTTGGCGGGTTTGATGTCCACAATGTCTGAGAAGCGGGCTCAGGGACACGACGAGCTCCAGGGTTTGACAAGTACAATATGCGCATTTAAATGTATTCCAGGTTATTGTTTATGATACAAATACACAAGAGAATACAGCCTGTTGAGTTTGTTTTTTTCATTTATTTCTACTGTTTGTGTGATCCATTCTAGCTCATCTTTATGTTAATAATTTGTAAATTAAATAACTATAGTGAATATTTGTTTTTGCCAGACATTATCGGGTCTGTTTATCGGTAACAAATGATACATTTGCTTGAAGCACTCGATAACGATATCAATGGATCAGGACAGAAGTACAAAAGGGCAGAAATATCACTTTATACTCTTGTTTGGGAAATTACGCTAGATGTTTTTGTCTCTTTTTGGGGTAATTTTAAATATGTTAATTAGCAACAATATACTCAATATTCACATTTTTCTAAACAATTACAATATTATCATTTTTTCAATACATCCCACCTCTTTTGTTATAAACTGTGTCAAAATGAATAAAAAATAAATGACTGTCATGATTTTACTACATTCTTTGGTAGTAATATATATATATAAGGGGACGTTTGTGAAGTTGTTAGAACGGTACATTAGTGAATGAATGTGTGTGAATGAGTGAGTGGTTGTTTGATGTAAAGCACTTTGAAACTTGAAGGTCGAAAAGTGCTATATGAAGTGACAATTAGAGCCAAGTACAGTAAGTACAGTAGACTATTGTAACTATTGTAACAGTTGTTTGCATATTTAACGTACGCGCAGGCTGACTTTCTTTACACTGTTGTACAATTCGCAAACAGCAGAGCAAAATGCATAATATTTTGTGTGCAGAGGCATGTGTCAAGACTAATGTAAATTATTGATGGCTGGAATAAAGAGTGCAATAAAAATGCATCTTGGGGGAGAGACAGTTGAGGAAAACCTAATCCAGACGTGTAAATTGTAACGTGATAAATGCTGCATGGGTCATGTGTGCGACGCCAGTGAGCCCTCCGACTGAGCTGGATTAAAACTCAGAAAAAAAGCTTGCAATATTTATGCCGCCTTTGAATAATTCATTAAGCTACATTTTCACTCCTCAAGAATAATATCCCCCCCTCCCCCCAGCAGCGGCGCGTCCTTGTGCATTTCTTTAGACAACAAAGTGGGATTTAAATGAGTTTGTAGTGTAGGCGTTTGAGTGCGTGTCCGAGCACTGACTAATGAACATGTGCATTTATTATGTGTTTGATAGATCTGATTTCAGTTTGGTGGGCTCAGCAGGTTTACAGGCTACTATCAACACCAAAAAAGTCATTATATTCACTTATTATTTTTATTCGAAGGGCACTATTGTTGGCCGTAGCGTGAGAATATTTGTTTTATAGTATTTCGTAATCACACTTACTTCTTAATCACGCTTCAGTAAATTCAATTTGAACACACATGATTACACAAGTTCATTTATAGATTAGTAGTAGTTAAAATAATATTTAAATTGTTTACATTTTATATTTCATTACATACATTACCCGTTGTCCAGCAGTGTTTTCCAAAGCCAAATTCATTTTAGTCCAACAAAATTATTCCATTCATCCTATACTGTTATTAATACAATACGGTATCAAAAAGAAAAAAACAGTGACACATTTACAAACCGGAGCTCTGTTTTTGCAATTGAACTCTTCATGTATACTTTTTATTTCTTCTACATGATTTTCCTCGCAATCCATTTTTGACCACTTGACCTTATCTGCCTCATCTACCTCTGCCTTATTTATTGTCTGTGCTTCTAAATGTAGTTTTGTTTTAATATTTTATGTCTCATGTTTAGTGTAGACGTGTAAGATGTTTTTATACCGTTTTGCCCCAGGTCACTCTTGAAAAAAATTAAAATAATAAACTCTTTTTGAGAATTCCCACCAGATGAGACGAGACATGATTTATAAACGAAATAAATTGTGCGTGGCCTTACTATTTATTTTGTTGTCATTGTAGCACTGTTTTATTCTTTCTTTCTTCTCAAGAGGACCGTTAACCCTTTTTTTTGTCCTTGCTAAATGCAAACACATGTAAAAAAAGACAGTGAGTGCAAAGGATACTGAAGCTGCGGTCGGTGATGTCCAGGTGCCACAGGTTGATCCTCAGGTCGTCTGCGGACATGTAGGTCTCGTAGTCCGAGTTCACGGAGATGGAGTTAACGTGGTACGTGTGAGCGTTGGCGAAGACTCTGCGCGGGCTCACCTCCACCATCAGGTCCATGGGCTTCAACACGGGCACCTACACAGAGCGAGGGAAAACACTGTATTTACTATTCTCACAACAGTCACTGCATCAATTAACACTTGGACAACCCACAACAGCAGTAAATCTCATAAAAGTAGATTTGTTTCAATAAATCCGAGCAGTATGAAGCTTCTCAGACCAGCTCCTTTAGATTGAAAATTCCCTCTTGGATAGAAGTTGAAGTGTCATGATTTTAAAACATTGTCCAGATGATTTAACTTATAAACTTTTTTCTAGAAAAGTTCAAGCTCAAGTGAAACTAAAGTGAAATCTTTTATCCATTCAGCTTATAGTTCACATTGTAAAATATACGGCATGTTTTTAACTTGTGATTATTGTTGATGAGCGTTAATTAAAATGAAAAATCTCATACAAATCTGATTAATTCACGTGTGTCACAAAACCGTGACCGTGACAGATTAATTAAAACTAAATTAATTACACACAAAAGCTTTATTATGCGACTATCTTGTAGTTTCATTTTCTCATTGGGTTGCAAAGATAATATCATAAACAATTTTCAATTCACCGTTAGTTGAATTAGCACGAGTTACTGCACCACTACAGACACATGTGCGTACTGTACAATGCAGTACACGCATAATAGGAATAGAAACTGTAAAATCCTGCTAATCTTTGCCCTCAGCAGATGCTGTTGTGTTGACTACAGCTGTAAATACGCACTCTCCCCCCACATCATCAAGTACCTTTGTGCCAGTGACCCATTTCTACACACGGAAACACATCTGTACCTACTGACCCACTTAACGGGGGCGACTCCATTGTATTTGTGAAGAGCTAAGCACGTGCACAGTGGAAATGCTACGGCAGAAAGGAGTGCTTGCCTGCAGGGAGGTGACGGTGGAGATGTCCTTGATGCGGCCCTCTTCATCCTTTAGGTTGTATCCCTCTGGACGCTTGTCTCGCTCGCTCACCTTCCACAACTTAATGGTCTTATCTGCAAAGTAACAACACCAGCACCAAGATATCACATGCCATCGATCGATCACTTGCCATTAACACTGAAAATGTGACAATCTGGGCCTGTTATTATGGTATTGTGGTTTTAAAATGTAGTTTGATGCACTTTTCTCGTTCTGTGAAGCATTTAACCACAAAACGTGCCCGTGCCTTGTCTATTGTATGTTTTGTACATTATTTGAAAAACAAGTGCTTATTAGTGAAACTATTGAGATAAAAACATTATACGGTTAAGGCTTTTTATCGTAGCTGTATTAAAAGTAAAATTTGTAAATTGTAAAGAGACCTAAAGAGACTCACAGGTCATCATAACTGGGATTAATATTACCATAGCAGGTTTTATTTTGTCATTTAATTCCAGTTGACAAAAATGCAAACATGACATGACTGTATATTGCAGCCCAATCAACACAACACCAAATTGGTTAACAAAGTTTGACAAAGAAAGATGTCTAGGTTTCTGCTAAAGATGTGGTGATCTTTCAGGCAGGTATAAGCCAGTCGATGTGACAGGTCGTACATTTTTCATACTCTCAATCATAAATAATAAAGCACTTAAATAAATCAGTGAGACTGTGCTCTATAGATTTCCAATAATGGCATAAGCTGACAGTAAGGCATAATTTTTTCAGCACTCAGGTCCTCAAACAGAAACCCTTCTCTATCAGTCTTGTAGTCTAGTAAAATGCACCGTGTGTCACAAAAGAACTATTAAAACAATATAACACTAGCCCACGTTTTGTAGTAGCTTTTGTGCAAACGTGTTTTGGCCGTACCGTTGGTGGACAGGAGGAAGTGCGCTGCGTTCTGTTGCGGCAGCCATCGGATCTTGTTGATTTTCTCCTCGATTTCCAAACTTTTAAGGTAGTCAAACTCGGGTTCATGGCTCTGAAAGGTGCTGTAGACGTTGTACTCTCCCTGCGAGAACGGCTCAGTCTTGCTCTGTTGAAAAGAAGACATTGTATTTACGAAAAGAGGAAACAAGTGTACATATTTAACTGGTTAATGATGACTAATCAAACTGCACAGAGTATGTATTATTTGTATGTCTTTAAACTATAAGAATGGCAATGTGTTCAAGAATTATCATCAAAATGTAATAATGTCAAAAGAGTATTCAAATTGAATCAAGTCTTCTGCATTTGAGGGTAACGTAATGTGATGTGTACATTTGTAATTGTTTATTGATTGTTGCCTCTTTGTAGCTGGATCAAATACCACATTTTTAAAAATATATAGTAAAATTAGGACATTTGATAAACAATTCCCACTGCAGTTTGTAATTTAGAAAAGTGTAATGCCACCCACAACAGTAAGACACATTTCACAGTCATCAAATCAACAACAGAGAAATCTACAGCCCATAAATCAACTGAATGACAAAGACGTCAGCAAAACCAAAGACTGACTCAGCGAAAGCTTAATTTATCAATGAACCTGAACTGCAGATGGAGAGGAACTGTGCGTTTGCTGGACAGTGGAGTAAAATAGTAACTTGTGTGTTGTGTTTGCGCTTATACCTCGGGTTCTCTCTGAAAGATGACCACTCTGCCTCCTTTGTCCCCTGTGGCCAAGAGTTCTCCGGTGTGGTTGAACTCGACTGTGGAGATGATATCGGCTGCAGAAACCGAGAGAGTGGGACAAGGGGATCAAGAGAGAAATATGAAGAAAGGGAAAACAGACACAGAGGCCATTAGCTAATTGACAACACATCATCATTCATGTGTGTAATCTGTTTATGTATATATGCAAATACATCACCACACCAAGTCAAATGTCAATGCATTACAGTGTAAGTGGATTTAACATATGCAAATGAATGCATCAAATTAGATTCATTTAAAGAAATTGTGGAAAGTGAGTTTGGTCTGGCCAATTTGAAGAAACATATTTATATTTGACTCACAAGGCATGATTGTCTATGACGTTTATACAGACTCTTGACACTCTGGACAACTGGTCAGAGCAGGGATCAAACAGACAATCAAACCCTCAGGTTTTAGGGCGATGACTCAACCACTAAGCCACTGACACCCCTAAAATGTGCTGTGATTTGTGTCTTTACATTTATTGTGAGCATTTGTTTAATAATTTAGCCCAATAATAAGTGCATTATTGCTTTGTTTTAGCCTAATAATAAGTGCATAACTACTTTGAACCTATTTTTTGCGTTCTTAAATTCTTCAACATCATTTGATCATCATCATCTGTACTTTGTATAACAGCTTAGACTCAATGAACATATCCAGTTTAGTTGTATTTCTTTAAACTAATTTACAATTGTGACACTACACAGTTGCACACATTCCAACGACTAAAAGAACAAGTATTCATTTAAGAACTACACACTTTGTCTCACACTTGTAAACACAGCAGACTGTGATGCTGGTCACCATGGCGATGACATCAGTGCCTCTCACACATCTTTGTTTTCTCCTGCATCACTGTCCACCACAGAATCACTCATGCAAATCACGTTAACAACTGCATTGTTTATTCAAAAACCTGATCCGTCGCTGAATAAAACAAAGCTGACATTTCAAGACAATTTGGTGAGCACAATTACCTCATGAACGCAAAACGTGGCAAGGTAAACGCTTGGTAAGGTATGTAAGTATATATTTAATTTGAACATAGAACAACAAAAACAGAGCAACAACACAACAACAACAAGGAAAATATAATAATAATAATAATAATAAAAACGCACAAAAAAAACACAAAAAAATCCTAAATCCACAGCTCGTCTCACACATGTTCACGATAAACCACTCTCACTGTGATCTGACTGTACCACTGTCGCCTCTTACTTTTATTCACTTTAATTGTTTTCTGCAAATAATGTTAATTATGAATCACTCTTCCTGACATACAGCATCACACACACACACACAATATTTAAGCACAATAATGATCACAACTGTAAATAATGGCCTGAATGGATTATACAAGTAAATGTTAATCATATTTAATCATCAGTCCAGTTTAGACCAATAGGAACACCGCTCTCCACGGGCATTGGTTGTAATAAAAGCGGCCGGTGTAAATCGTGTTTACTGAGAACGCGCCGAGCCTGGAGCTTTGCCCATTTCGCGGTAGCCTTGAGAGAAAATACAAGTTATGATGAAGGGAGGTGGGGACACTCCACTCCCCTAACACAGAACTGTATTTATTGTTGTTCTACTCTATTTTTCCTCCCCTGATTTGGAGCAGAATTCCTCTCCTTTTCTCTGCTTCGTGGTTCGTGGTTGCCTCTCTAAATTCACCGGTGTGTATCCGGTCCGCCGCCTCCTACTTATGCATGCGACTGTGCGCGTAGTGGTGGTGATGCGGCTGGAAGAATGGAAGAGGAGGAGGGGGAGGAAGCGGCTGGGGAGGTGGAGGGCTTCCTCCGGTGAGCAGGGGTTTCCATAGTAACAGGCCGAACCAACCAGTGGCTGTGATACTCATAACGTTTGGCCGTATATGGTCGTCGGGAGAAAAAGGAGGAAGTGGAATTCATCAGTCCAATGCTCGCAGGGGGCGACGTGGCACAGTGAAATAATTACACCGTTATGGACACTGACAAACGGCAATGAACAATCTCAGGCGCAAGCAAAAGACGAAAACACGTGGAGCTGGTCCAATCCGTGCAGCAGGTATTGTAGAAGGAAAATATGAAATACAAGCACACACTAGGGATATCACGATTACTTGGTTAATTGATTATCTGCACAATATAATCCTAGGAACTAAAAAATTATAATTGTAACCATATTAGAATTGTCTTTTTAGTTTTAAACTCAATTTCGATACTAAGAAATATACTATATTATATATATTGGTCAGGTTTTAGACAATATAGATTGACATTCTCAACACAAAATGTTACTAACCCTAACCCTTTATTAAACCTTGTGGTCTTATTCTGGTTTTAATTAAGCTCAAAATCATCACAGTCGCATTTTGTCCCGTTAATGATATATTTATTTTTGTATTGATATTTCAAATGACTATGTAGTTTCGATACTAGTTTTATTATCGATTAATACCTGATTTTTACAACCCTATTCTTGAGGCGTAAATGTAAAGAACTTTTTATGTCTTAATTCTGTCATTCAGAAAGTGCAATTAAGTAAAATGGTCACAAACTTATTGACAATGGTAATGAATTGTGAATAATCGTTAAATCGTGGTGCTTTTTCTCACAATAAAACAACGCTAAAATTGGATATCGTGACAGACGGACACATGCTATATATATGCTATCGAGTGCAGTACATACAGTAAGAGAGCTAAGCTAAACCAAACCCCAGGAGCGGCAAATGGTTTTCAGAATGAAGTTTAGAGCACAATCAATCATGCATTTTGTGTATCTGCTGACTTATTCCATTTGATCAATCATCACCATCTGTCACTTTTACTGCATTTACACGTGGCAAATTATCAAAACGGTAAAGCAATAAAACATTAAGATTCTACTTACACCGAAAAGCTGAACTGGCGCCATAGAGTGGTCATTTAAGCTGCGACGATAGTGGTCAGTCAGGGTCTCACACTGTAGTCATGTACGTGCCATCGCCCTGCTCCAGTGGACGCTCCATTACCATGAACGAGACTGACTCATCACCACACAGCACAAACTGGGGAGCACGCCGAGAAAGCAAACTGTGCCTTTCACCCACTCATGTTGTCTCCTACGTGTAGCCAAGTAAATGATATAAAAACAAAATATTCATGAACTCACTCACTGACTCTGGAAAAACCTCAAAGAAAATCCTTCCTCATAAAGAAAAGTGTAATTCAAATACTGTAACTTGTATCTCAAGTGTGTAAAGGTTTGATTAAATAAAAAAATAAAAAAAATAGATTATGATTTTCTATTTTCATTTATCTTATTAAAAACAAAACATAACAGTCTTTCGATATTAATTTCCTCAACATAAACAATACAGAAGTTTAATCATTGCCATGTAACACAAAAAATAACCAAAGATCTTCTTCCAAAGCCTGAATTTTGCACCAGACCACCTGCTTTTATTGGATTGGCTGTGGACCTCTTGATATAAAAGACAATTCAAACTCAATTAATTGCTCAACTCTGGTTTGAAGTAATAACGATGAAAAAAAGAATAATGTATAATAGTGTGGATTTATAGCTACTACATTTAGCCAGCGTATTTCTTCTCCCACCCTCAATCGCACAAACGCATTGATACAAACAAGGACACAATGGCATGAAACGCTGGGAGTGAGGGAAGATTCTTGCTAACACACGAATTACGTCGCTTGATTGTAAACAGACAACAGGAGTTTCAATAAAGACTGTAAATATAATGAAACTGTAGCTGGGTTCAAGCCAGTGCACTCGCAGGACAGGTTCACTTCTACCCAAAAGCAACACCTTGAATAGAGCTACATTCAACATACATATAATAAGTAGCACAATCAACTCAAAATTGCAAAACATGTCTGCAAATCAAAATTAGATGTTTGTTCTAAATCTCAACCCTATAAAGTTAAAATTAGCATAGTCAGAAACGATAATAAAAAGGTTAAAAAAAGTCAACTTTTGATACAAAGGAAAAAACTCGCTACAGATTTTGATACTACTATTTTTTCTGGACAACGGATGGTAATTTTGTCCACGGAATAACACTTTAATACGGCCATGTGGCTTAGTGTTGATACATCAAATGAGTATCAAGTTTCGATGCTAGTTTAATATCGATAAGTATAGATTTTTTTCGTTAAAACTCACATCAGCTTTATGCACCAATTAGCACCAAATGAAGGGGAATTCCCATTTCTATTAGGAGCCACGACAGGGACACACAGCAGAGCGGACGTAATACAACCCCAATTATAGATATCGTAGCTCCGTGTAAACACAGACGATTAGAGTGGAGCCAAAAACACACATCGCAACGACCATCACTCAACAGGAGACAAGGGCGCTTCAGAGGGACCAGCTTGTGCGCATTACACTGGTCCAGCTACACAACATTTCCTGAGCAAGTGTGCGGACTCAATTACCCTGTAGAGAAATAAACTGGTTGTAAGGCGGAAGTGAGCGAACTGCCGGAGGGGGACATCAAATTGATCCCCATCCTGCAGTTTGGAGAAGAAAAAAAAAAGGGGGGGGGCTGTGTTTGTGTTGCCTGTACATGTGTGTGGGGCCAGGAATGATTTAAGTACAAACCAGCAGGAAACCTAACCATTTCTCCAAACATAAAATGACACATTGACGTAAAAGCCAGCGTGAGACTAGCGCTTGTGGACATAAACAATTAAAGTCAGGACATAAAAACCTCTCCATCGGAAAATAAGGCGCTTACAAACTCTTTCAGCCGCCTCAAATGTTAAACTGGCCAGACGCGAATAAATGACAATAAAATCAATTGGATATTTCAAATGATTCAACGCAAGACTGGGAAATAAGATTAGGGGCTTATCTGGTTTACACTATACAACCAGCAATTCACTGCAGGAGTCGCTGACATATCAAGTATAAAGAAAGTCCGCCCCATTTCATTGTCATTTTATCAGACCAGGCATTTATGAGACGTTTGGGAGATTTCAAACTGACATATTTGTGCTTATGTACACAATAACGGCAGGGAATTTATTCATGCTGCAGATATAGAGATAAACAATAATATAAAGCAATAATATAATCAATTTACATACATGGATGGTGGTAGGCATCTTTGCATTTTAAAAGGACATTCTTGGCATGTTTCTATTACCACCTTGTCAGTGTTTGATCTCGACCGATCTCGAAAGCTAAGCAGGCTTGGGCCTGGTTAGAAGTTGGACGGGAGACAATTGGGAATACTAGGGGCCACAGTGGGACAGCAGTGGCATTTATAATTATAAAGTGACTTAGAGCGTCTGCCGTCTGGACACTGTATTGGCAGAGGGGACAACAACAACATGACATTTTGTTCAAAAGAACGATCAGGGATAATCATAGTGATGATGTGATATTTCATTATCAAAAGTCTTACAAACATATTCTCTATAATATCTCAGTGCAAATTTGCTTATTTTAATATCTGGTGTTGTCACTAAACTCATTTGAACAACAATTGATACTAAATCGTTTTAAAATGGTTTTGATCTATTACAGGACAATACAACATGGTAATATTAAAGAAACTACCATTGTTTTGTGCTGAAAATTACATTGTATAGTATTTTGTATCGTCATTTGTAGAGTACAACTACAGTAACAACATCCTTCCAAGCTGGTATAATGTAAACAAAAATAAAACGAATGGAACAAAAATAGAAAAGACAAAGAGACAGAGTGGTATGTGTGATATTTAAAGCTTACAAATCCACCTGACTCATACAAATGGCCTTACAGCTGATCGAGCCTGTGTGATGTCCCAGTGGGGTCGTGTGGGTGAATGATAAAAGAGGAGAGCGCACACACCTTCAGTGTAAGAGGCAAACTGCTCGGGCTCCAGAGAAAGGGTAGTGATGTCGGAGCACAGCACCTGGATGGGGCTCAACATCCTGGGGGAGGACTCCAGGGTGGAGAGGGGTGGACGGGATGGGAGGAGCTCTTCAGGCTATAGCCAGGAGCAGCCCTGCAAAAGGAACAAGGATGGAGGAATGGAGGGAGACAACAGAAAGGGAGAAAGGAAGAGGAGGTCAGGAGGGGTTAGGGAGTGAGTTACTACATCACCGCATCTGGCCATGAGCACCAAGCACGGAGAGCAAAGATGACGACGTATTGATTATAGTTAAAAGACTGTCAATTATAGCTGCGGTGTTTGTGAGACATGCTGAAGACAGAGACAGGAAGCAGACTAGATTACGTGCGCAAGCTGTCAAATGAATAGAAATCTAGATACTAATAGATACTAACTAACTAGATACAAGTATTGATACTGAAATACAAAACAAGACATAGCTCTTTTATGAATAGTTTTAGAATGGACCTATAATATTAAAGAAAGTACTATTTTGTGCTGAATTGTCTCATAAAGAGTGTAATCTCACTGTGGTAAAAATACATATTGCGTATTGAGCCTTTTCCTATGCATTGAAATAGAGTTTGAAATGTTAAGTAACGTGACAAGACTAGCCCGGAATAAACATTAAGTTGCCAAGTATTATATACAGTATATGTTTTTATTTATTTCATTACATTCACTATGTTCCCAGTGGCTGCTAAAGAAAGCCATTAACAGATATATATATTTTTTCAATATTATTATTTCTTCAACTTGATTAGAAAATCTTTTTAAAAATGCATAGAATATTAATTCTGGTAAATATGCAGAGTTACTGAAATGATTATTTCAATAAATCAAAAATAAATTAGGTATACAATGTCATATATATTACTCTACCTATTATTCGATGAATCAATAAGTTGTTTCAATTGCGAAAGTCCTGTGAATATGAAATTTTTACAACATTTGACGCTTGAAAACATCTTTATAGGAGTATATTTACAGCAACACTACACTAATTTCACACATTTCCTGTGTCATTTTGGGGCCATAACTGCTCTGTCTGAGTCATAAAACTTCCTCTCTCAGCTTATGACATGTTTTTGAGTTTGTGTACAGTTCAGAAAATTATTATTTGATTACTGACTTAGTTAATAACAATTATCAACTAATTAGTTGCGGTTGCAATAAATAGATTAACTTGTTTCGGCTTTAAATTGTACTACAACATATACAAATGTAGTAAACATGTATGACCTGTCCAACTGTCCAGGGGGAAAAGACAGCACTGAGGTCAACAGGAGCAAAGGGGGTTGAAGATAGCGGGAGGGGCGCTTTAAGTTGAAGGGAGGTTAAGCATCTTCCCCAGAGTTAAAGGGCAGGGAAATCCCCGTGGGACAGTGCAGACAGACACGATGCACACACAGACACGATGCACACACAGACACGATGCACACACAGACACGATGCACACACAGACACGATGCACACACAGACACGATGCACACACGTGAAAACTGACCACAAACACAAAATGAAACACGCACTAAACCTCAGACGAGATGCGCGGACATGACATGAATGCAACTCAAGCGAAACGGACACTTTGCAAACAAATAGATCAAAAATGCGCATGCCCTTTCACCCTTTCAGCACCTACTTCCTGCTTTAATGAGCGCGCAGAGCCTCAGAACAGTGTATTGGATCAGCCTTTGTAGCCTTATTGGATAATTGTTTGGCAGGCGCACCACTTCATCATCACTGGGCAATGCTGTGTGTTGCGTTTGAGTGAAAAGATGGGGGGATGAGTTGGACAGACACTGGGAGGTGCAGGGGGATGGGATGAGGCAAAGGAAAATGGTTTTGGATAAAGGAACAGGTTTCATTTTGTGACCTGTAGCCAGTGTGTAAGATTTCAAATGCTGCCTACAGTATTATTGTGCATTTTATTTTCTGGTTGCCAACAAAGAGAACGAGGCAATATATATATAATTTATGTGACCTAGTATCGTAAAAGCTCATCAACAATTCAGGCGGAATAATTCGCTCTGGACTGGGTTCTGTGGAATAATTAATACAGCTATTATTGGTGGGTGTTGACCAGCTGTCAATCATACTGGCTAAGCATGGAAAAGCAGCAGGTTTATTAGCGGCTGTTCCAATGGCAAAGGACTTTTGGTAATAGATTTTAAGATGGGCATAACCTTTAAAGAAAATGGAAATGAATGTACCTGAATGTATAACCAAATGTGAGATTATTCAATACGAGGCAATGCAATTTGTTGAATGCCCACGACCACACACACAATAAAAGAAGATAAAGGTTAAATTCCCAATATTGCTCAATCCCGGTGTTTCTTTTTGAAAGCAATTTGTATTTTAACTTGAAAACGACAAGACTTTTAATCCATTTAAATCAATTTTACCCCAAAAATCGTCACATCCAAAATCTCAATTCTGCCCCAAAATACATGGTTTTGCAGACATGACGAATGGCTTTGGACCTCACATGAAATGACTGAATCTTGATCGATTGAAATTCGATTAATCGCACAGCCCTAATGCACACCTGCACAGCGGAAGGAGCATGTGTCACCAGTGAGCGTGTGGATAAAGGAAATGATGTTGCAGCACCAGATCCAGGCAGCATAATTCTCTTTCTGAGGTGAGATCGGATCACAAATCAGCTTGTAACACATTCATGACCCCCAGATGATAATCCGCTGTTCTGGTCGGAGGGTTGTAGTGAACAATGAGGTGACGCGGGGAAAAGGGATTGAGGGCAAACGGACAGGCGCACCATATGAAGCTCAAGCACAGGTGAGATTAGCGGTGTAATTGAGATTAGCGAGAGGCAGCTGCACCACTGTGATCCCGCCATTTACAGATGAACTAGATAGAAAGCTTGATTTTCACACGCAAACCAATTTCACCTGTGCTAAACTTTGAATTCAATAAGACGGTGAACAAAGATGACTTTCTTTTACACAGAACTATCTAAAATGAATGGTTGTTTAACATCAAACACAAAATACACTGGTCAATTCTGATGAAAGAGCAATTGTTCTCGGTAGTTTTACATAATTTAAGGCTGTGACCTGCATAAAGGTACTATTTCATAATTAGAATACTACAGTACACTTCCTGCTGTTATTGCGCTTGTTTCGAGTGCAGCTCAGGCCTATTTGTCAAGCTGCTTATTGACGATAAGTCTGGAAAGCTGTGCTGAGCTGGCTTTACCTCCCAGACAGTTGAGCATACACAAGTCACACAAGCGTTTACAGTCTACAAACTCTCATGTGAAGCATGCACAGAGCCACACTACTGTCCTGCAAGTAGAAGTGGGCAATGTATCGAAATGTAGTTAATATTGTGAATGTTGATTTTGACGATATGCAAAATTTGACAATCGAGTATACTGTTTATAGTTAAAAATGCTACAAAAAGAGCTGATTGAAAAAAAGAAATGCTAAAAAGTGAAGTTGCAAACTTTCAAATGAGGGTTTAAGGGGATATTCCTGCACTTTTCTGATTCATTTGACCAACATTTCACATTTGTCTATAAATAAACCTCAAATAATACATTTAAAGGCAAGTTTGAACACATTTCTGTTGGATTGACATAATATCTGACTGATGATTGTCATCGGGATACTCCAAAAATACTATTTTTTGTCAATATCGCCTACTACTACTGTACCATTAACAGTCTTGTCACAGTCTTACCGTCAGTCACATAGTTGTGGTCTGGGAGGAAGCCGCGGTGGTTCAAAGTCTCGCTGGCGTCAGTGTCTTCGCCCATCAGTGGGGCCGGTCGTGGTGCCCGGTTTGGGGGGGCAGCGTGGAGGATGTGGCGGAGCGGTGGCAGAGGGGATGGTGGAGCTAGTGGCGGCGGCGGCGGCGGCGGCGGTGGTGGTGGTGGTGGTGGGGATTCCGGCTAAGTCAGTGCCCATGCTGCTGCCCGCTGACGCCTCCTCAGCAAAGGGGCGCGGAGCAGGGCATCCTTGACACGTTTTTGCTCGGGGGCCAGTCAGGAGGGATGGAGCCAGCCCCTTTGGAGGGATAGTGACATTCAGGACATTCACCAATTGAGACCTGCAAAGGGATTTTACAAGTCAGTGGTGAGGGAGAGGGAAACACGTCGCACACGAGGGATGCACACCTCATGACCACGCTGCATCTGCTTTGGGGATTTCTCATCAAACCAGACAGACAGCTCAATACGTGGTCTTCGAAACAGTTAAATCACATCGTACAAAATATATAGTAATGTTATGGATGTGACTGGGGGATGGAGGGGCGCAGGAGGAGGAGGGATGTTTTCCATATCATCTGCAGTGCTGCTGTTAAATGCAATTGCACAAACACACACACACACACACGCACTTGCACACGCTCACTGACACACACCGACAGCTCAGGAGTCAGTCATACCTGTGCGAATCCGTGAAAGATAGCGCCACTGTCTTCTGGTGGTTTCCTGTATTTTCCACTACGATGGAGGAAAGGGGGGGAGAGCCTGATGGTCCCGCTCGCTGCTGCAGTCACTGGCGTACGTCTGAGGGGATAGAGAGAGGAGAGAGAGGAGAGAGAGAGAGAGAGAGAGAGAGAGAGAGAGGGGGGAGGGAGTGTGAGAGAGGGCGAGTCAGTCCTACTGCGCTGGTTTGTGATGCATTGAAGCAGGTCCCCGCCTCTTCTCTCACTGCAGCCAATAGTCACGGAGCAATGATGTGTCTGACCACTGACTGCAGGTGATTGAATATGGGAACCAACTGGAGATACGTGGAAGAGTGGGTGGAAGTGAGAGTGAGGAGAACATCTTACTACTCAATGGTGGCTAAATAATAGGAGGAGATGGTTCAATCGAAACTCCACTGACATACTAATACAAAGGGAAACTGGTGTAATGGAAGTTTACTTAATATTAGCATTTGTACTGTATATACCAGCATGCTTAACAACCTTTAGACCTGAAGATCTTGCATTGCATTATTACATACTGAAGAATGGGGTTGTCAAAAAAAACAAAAACAAACTTGACTTGATAATGAAAGAAAATCAGATCATTTAACAACATTTGATCTTTCCCAAACAGTTTTAAGAATGGTCTTGATCAAGATCATTCAGAACTGGAACTAACTCTGAAAAATAGTGTTTTGTGGTATTGAATTTGCTATCTGATTACAAGCCTTTCCCTTGCTGACAAAATCGAGTTTGAAATTAATACAATGAAAAAGTGATTCCTTACTGATTTGTAGGATTTATGGAGGACCTTTTTCCTATTAAATTATATAATACTGTAATTTGAATTGCTGAATTGCTACGGCGACAGGGGACCACTGCCATAGCTTGAAACCCATAAATAGGCTAAAATTTGCATCATGGATGGCAAGAATAATCACGAAAGAGTCAAAATTGCAATATGAATGATCAAAATCAACAAAAGGCAAAGCCTGCAATTTTTGTAGCAGAATTTCCGCTGCAATTAACCAATCAATCTTGATCTTGGGCTAATGAAGCCGCCAACTCTATAGTAAAAACCTCAACAAACATGTTCTGCTTCTGAAATGTATCCATGTTTTAGTTCAGCACTTTAAATTCTAGTCTTCTCTCAAACGTTATTGCTCCTGGACGTGTTTAAAATGTAGAACTGAATCGGATATTTTCTTAAATAATTCTTCCTCAATTTGCTTTGCACATCGCATACTGTACACAGACTATATTCATCTACTTCTCTATACTCTAGACAAGCGCAGAGCCACTTAGAGTTACGCACACGTCGACAGTGTTCAGACCGCACGCAGCAGAGACTGGGGCGATGCCAGGGACAGTTGGTGCCATCTCTGGAGCTGGCTGTCGGCCACCAGGCTTTAAATCCACATTTTACTCCGAGACTCGCGGCACTGTCCTCCCCCCACTTAACTGTCATGGGCAATGCTCCATACGCTACCGACCATATCTGCCCTTAGAACTGCCCCCTGCAGTGCAACATTTACCACAGAGCCCCTTGAGCACCGCTGTTCATCACTCACCTGCCCTGTAAATGTGTTTCAAAGCCTTTTCACTTTAATGTGCTTGAAACTCAATCATTTTAAAACAACTATTTATATTCCGTTTGCAAAGTTAAAAGGTGTAGAGGAAGTAAAGATGTATTATCATGTATTAGTAATGTTTTGTGATTGATTTTAAAAGCCTTAGATTAGAAAAGTGAGGTTGCTCTACTGTAGTCAAGGGCTCCAACTATTTTACTAATAAATAAATAGCAAATCAATCTTTAGTTTCGACTGCCAAAAGCCCGTGAATATTAGATTTTTACTCAATTTGACAAGATGAATCTAAAGTGAAGCCACTTGAGGACATCCTGATGGAGTATATTTACAACAAAATGAAAAACACTAAATTGAAACATCTGTATTGTCTTTTTGATGTCATTTCTGCTCAGTCTGAGTCACAAAACCTCTTTTCTCAGCTCTAGTTTTGAATTCCACGTATTCCAGACCAGGTAACGATTATTAAATTACGAGACAATTATTTAATGATTAGTTGTGTTTAATTGATTCTGCCCTAATTTGGTCCAAAATGAGCACCCGTATGACAAACTGAATATAGTTTCATAATGTTTTTGCAATTGATGGGACGCATAATTGTACGCTTCTTATCAAATTATATTGAATATTTGCACAGAAGTATTTAAAAATGAATTAAAAGTATACAAAACGTAAATAGTTTTACATTAATTGTCATGTCTCAAGAATAAAATAGCCTCTAAAACTTGTTTGTTAAAAAAATGCTGCTACAATCGGCCAACTTGTCTTTATTTTTCATCACATCTTGCGCAGACAAAGGTTAGTGATTACTGGAGTGTATCGTGTCAGCAGGTGCCATGCATCAACTGTCAGCGTGGCAGATGGGTGAATCTCTGGGCTGTGAACAAGAACCCAAATCGGGGCAGAAAATTACCATCGAAAATCAAATCGTGCTACCTTTGTGAGGATTCTGCAGCGAAAAGAATCAATTCACTCAGGTTCAAGGTCTCTAGTTTCAAGTGACTTTAATATTCAGCAGGCAATTAGCAGAAATGAATGCAAGGACACAATTAAATCACATTGACAACAACATGGGCTACCTGCATTCATTCTGACGGTGCAGTTTGAGTGACGTCTCCTGGGAAACCGGCATGTCAACTTCATGCATTCATCCGTAAAGTTTGGAGACCTGTAAAGTCAATAAGAGTCACATTTTTTTCCCCAAACATAGCATTTAATCTATTTGAGTGCACACAGCGATCACATGAAATCGAGCAACATTTTAGTGAAGCAGCCAAATGGAATAATGAGAAGATGAGAGCTCAGGGACAACTACAGTTTCGTTTTCGCCTCGCAAGACTTCACAACAACACAAAGTTAGGAAATCAAACGATGAAACGTTCACTGGACAATGCGACAAACCAGATGAACCGACACTGAGCGCCGTTTGGCTGACCTGGGGCGCGCCTGACGCTCGTGGTGCGCGGATCCTCGCCAACCCCCACTCCACTGCGCAGGCGCAGACGCCGTCGCCGTAGCAACCGCGGCGGCAGCACGGTGAGGAACGCGCGCGCACAAACAAGACGCCTGGGAAAGCCTTGTGGGAACTTTAAATAACACATTTTATTTATTGTATTTGTATTGATGATCGCAGCAGGCCTGTATGTCCCATTTGATCAGTATGTATGCATTCAAAAGATGTATTTTTGATTAGAATTTCTTTAGAGTCGCTGTTGATGGAGGACCGTTGCCATTGCTTGATAAAATGCAACGATTAATTGACTAATCGTAACTAGTCTACTATAGAAAATAATCACAGTCGTAATTCAATCATCGTAATTGTTATTTGAACTATGCAGACTCTAAAACACAGGTAAAATGCAATCTTTTTTAACAAAGACAGTGGTATTATTAAATCAAACTGTAAAAGAGAATCAAAAATATTCGATTTTTATTAATAATACACTTTATACGTGACTATCATCCATCTAGACGCCTTAAGTCACCATATTTGGACATTCATTTGGTTGATAATGTGTTTAAAAAGGTTGAAAGTACAATAAAAAATAATAATTTCACTTTGGGTTAAGTAATGCTGTAGGTAATTGTTAATAATTTTTCAACTATAAATCCATAATTGTTCAACCGGCAATTAATAGTTTTCTTTCGTGTCCAAACAAAATACTGCAACTGGGTGGGCAAGGTCTGAATTAACCATTTTAATGCCTGTACAAGAGTATGGTGCTCTTGCTGCTCATTACATCTAGTTGTCCTTAATTTTGTTGCCTTGTAACAATAAAAGTTGTATTAGGGTTTTGCAATGTGGAGGCTTCACTGCGTCTGAAGTTAGTAGCTTTTAAAGTGATCTGCGAATCATAGGAGCATTGATCAACTCTTCCTGGTGGACGGCTATAATCACTTTACAAGAGATGGGGGTGCGACACAGTAATGGGAAAACGCATTTAACCACAGTCTCTGGAGAGAACGGCTCTGTATACATTAACCCTGGGACGACACTGAACCCCCTTTTCTTCTGCAAAGGCACTCAATCTCACAGGTGTGTACTTAAACATACCACAGACAGAAAATGAAAGTAATTTGTCAAACCAGTGCTGTATTTACAAAGATTATTCTGCACTGTGTTTTGAAATTCAGCTAAGGGTTAAAATGGAACATTCACTATACTTGGTTCTATAATTTAGTAGCTGCAGGTTACATGCCTTTTAAAATTCAACCGGTTCAGGTCAATTCCAATCATGTTTAATCCTAGGATGTCACATGTCCACGAGATAATGATAAGCCACAGCAAACTTAATGTTGTGCTTTCATGAAGTCAACTGTATACACAACACAGGCATTACAGCGTGGTCAACTGTTCACTTGTCTGTTCTCAGGAAAAGCAGCTTATGGTATAAAGGAGATTACAGAAAATATACAAACAGAAAGTGCTGCCGAGATTGTATTCACTGTGTTGTGTTGTGTTGTGCCTCCTGATGGTTGCCCAATACTGTAGTACTGCCTGCATTTTACTTCAGTGATGATTCCACCGTCCGTTCCATCCTCATCCATAATACAAGTTCACTTCATTCACAAACAAAACCACACACCTTCAAAAGACACTTTACAACAAGAACGCAGGTTGTCGCTTTATTTTGACCTTTTCTAAAAACGACAACTAGGATTTATAAATAGAAAATAAGACCCAGGTGGTGGACACGGGTGACCTTTGGGGGAGGGTGAGGTCAGTGCAGCGCGTCACAGGCTTAAAACATATTTAAATGATCCAAAACATGAGCGGTCAGCCGTCTGGGGAATATGAAGAAATGCTCCATTCAGCATTTATGATGTACAATAGGGAGAGTAATGTACATAGGTCTAAGAATGTATAATTACCACCAATCTACTGTGTAAAATCAGCAAGAATGATTCAGGACAATACTAATTATCTATACTGTTGAAATATTGGTTTGAAATGTTGCACACAAACACAAAGAAATCGTTTTTGAGAGAAAGCTATTAAAAGGGTAACTGCATGTCAGTTTTAAATTGATATTGCCCCCTGGTGGCAATGAAACAACATCGCAATAACAAAAAAACAAATATATATATATATATATATATATATATATATATATATATATATATATATATATATATATATATATATGCAAAATTGAACACATTTGAAAATCTGGAAGCAAGATTGCTTTATTATGTGTTGAACATATTTAACATTCCATTTTTGATCAATTCAAAATTATTTATTTGAATTTGAACGGCCTAAGAGTTTAAGTTTTGATATGTTAAAGGAATCCTTTGGTTTGCAGAAACAAGACTCAAGCACAAAATAAGACAAAGCAATGACTATTATAACCTTCTGACTGAAATCTTTATTAAGGCATTTTAATCAGAACTTTCATGGGGAATAATATCTAAAGTGTATAAATGCATCAATGACTTGGACAGCCAATCTACTAGATACATCAAAACTAAATGGGAAAATTAGGGTACGGGACAAAATGGGACTCCCATTTTTTCTCTCTATGTATGCTTTATTTTTTTTTATTCTTATTTTTAACTTTACCCAACTTGTTTTTCTTGAAAAAAATATAGAAATATATTTGAATTTGAGCTATATTATATATTTATCATTAGTGAACTGTTTTATGCAATGAAAAAAAAAAAATCACAACATCTAAATATCTCAATGTAAATCAACAAGATTAGATCCATTTATCCATATAATTATTAAGAGATTATATTCTTCATGGTGATATAAATACAGACCACTACACATTATCAGAGCCTATGAGAGTCTGTAGCAGATGTTAGTAGTCCGTGGTGCACTCTGTGGTTATGAACTCGCAGGTTGCCCTTGTGCGCGAACCTTTTCCCACATTCGGTACACGCGAATGGTCTCTTGCCCAGGTGCACGTCCCTCTGGTGGGCTCGAAGATTTCCGCTGCGGGCAAAACGTTTCCCGCACTGTCCGCAGCCGAAGGGTCGCTCCCCGGTGTGCGTGCGAGTGTGGACCGTGAGCTCCGAGGAGGTGAGGAAGCTCTTCTCGCAGACCTGACACGAGTGCAGCCGGAGCCCTGTGTGACGGAGGAGGTGTCTCCTCTGGTGCGAGGGGTAAGCAAAACACTTCCCACAGTAAGGGCAGGAGTGTGGCCGTCCGTTCACTCCACTGGCTGCTGGACTATGGCTTAAAGGCTCCATGTTTCGCATTGAAAATGTGTGAAAGTTGGACTGTGGTCGCTCCTTGGATCTAAATGTTGAACCTTGTTTTACGTTTGTAGTTAGTCCACTTTGTCCTTTTTTGCGTTGACTGTACATTGCAATAGCTAGAGGCAAGATTTCCAGGTTCTTGCTCCAAAAAAATGTCTTCTAAACATTCATCAGCACCAAATTCAGTGCGTCTGTTCATTGGAGCAGGGCAGTTGGATTCATTTGCCGTAAAGTTTTCCATTGTAGACTGTTGAGTGGAGCTTAACCCTGGTGCCCATCGCTCTGTCTGGCTTGTGTCAGAACATACCTTTGGCAATGAAGGCAAAGGAGAAGGGGTCCCTTCCTTGTGTGTTTGCGCTGCAGTGTGAATACTCTCGTCCCAATCTGGCACTGCAAAGACAGAACACATCCAATTATGTTTTGACAATAATAATATTTCGAAGATGTTCCAAGTCAAGGCTATTACTTTCATCCTTGCATTGAACAGGAGATAAAAGCTCCGGAGACAATTGTTGTTTTAGCTGGATATGTTCCGCTTTTATTGGCGTGGATGTTATTTCTGACTGTGATGCATTTTGCTGAAACAAATAAGAAAAAACAAAAGATCAACACTGATCAGGTGCACTGTGTAACTTCTCTGGTAGAGGATGCTAGAATACGAACATGACTAAAAAGTGAACAAATTACCTCAGCAGCTTCTTCTTCCAGACTCAAGGGCTCTTCCTTTATTCCACAAAAGTTCTGATAAAGTGCCTGGACTGGATCTGCATACACACAAAAAATACAATATGACATTTTTCTGAAGTAAATACTATTACAGTACTATTCCTGTATGCGGCTTCCCACCTGACAGATCCTCGCAGTGTTCACTCTCCGAGGTTGGCTGATCATCTGCATCCAGGCTCCGTGTGGACGTCTCTGCACATCTTCTCTGAACTTTCTCCAGCTCTCCTCGAAGGATGGAGACGTCCTCGTGTGTCTTTTGCAACAGTGCCGCCTGGTGTTGGCTCAGGGCGCTTTCAAATATCTTAGCGATCTCACACACTGCGCTGGCAAGCAGAGTATCCATGACGGAAGCCAGTTGTGCGTGGAAAACACTCTTCGCAGTCTCCATTTTGCCCGTTGATAAACTGTCTGGACCACGCGTCGGTTTGAATAATCTATGCAAAAGAATTAAACCGGCGCAACGATGCCACTTCCAGCTTTAACTAAATCGCGACCTTAAATATGCGAAATTGGAACGTTTGAGATCTTAACATGGATAAAACTCTTTGTAAATAACTACTGGTATGTTCTTTAGTACATCTGATAAGTAAAAAACTAAGTAAAGACATTTGTTTGGTACCCAGCTCAATATTATGGTTAGGTCATTCCGAGGATTGCGCATATCTCGCGATAAGTCGATCATACGGGCACTTTCGCTGTTGAACCGACTGAGTCCCGCCCACTTTTGGATGAAAACAGGCAGCAGTTAGAAGTCTCCTTTTTTGTCTTAAATTATTGAGAGCCAGACATCAGGATCATCAGAACGATGTGATTATTTATTGTGCCAGTAAATATGTAAATGCAAAAATAAAATAATTCCCACAATGCACCTGGGGCCTGATTAGCTCCGTAGCTCAAATGACTCAGGGCTACGGGAGCACGTGACTGCTGCGAGGCTGACGTAGAAGCATATCACCGATCGCATCCCATTCGTTTCAATCACGGCTCTATTATAACTGATAAATTATTTCAATGGACACGGCATTTGTTTTCACCCAAAAGGGGGCGGGACCGTTCTTGTAGCACAGGAAGTGACGTGTGAACAAATACTATCTATGGTTCAAATACGTAAATAGTCTATCAACCATAGGCATAGAAACGCTGAGGAAATGTGTTTATTTTGTTGATCACATTGCAAGATTTGAATTATACATTTATACACCCTCATATTTAGGAGGATATAGAACATCAGTCAACTATGAAAGGCAACCAATAAAATGTAGGTTAAAAATGTGTTAAAAAAAAAAAAAAAAAAAAAAAAAAGAAATGACTAAATGTGATGTTAGAATGTGCCCGAGGAATGCCGGCACATTGAAATCATGCCCTTTGGTTAGTTTTTTTTGTGCAGTTGCAGTGGGGCAGGTCAACATGTGATTTTTATACCTGTATTTATGCACATATCTCTTGGAACACACACATATTAGGTACTTTTTTAAGCGCATTCCATGAGACCTTATTCTGTGCTTGCTCAAAGCAGATTTGTGCGAAAATGATTTTGAACATGACCCACATTTGTACACCGTTTCCTTGGCGTGTGAATAGTAATGCTCCAGAGCATTGTATTTTGTTGTACAGACCCTCTGACAAAGCAAGCATTTAAACCCACCTCGACATTTCTTTACATTATTTTCGTTTTCAAATAAACCCATTTCTTGATTGTCCTCACTCTCATCCAAGGGTTTGGTCCAAGACAGGTCTAATTCATTCTCTATGAAGTTCTTGTGCTTTTCTGCTTTATGGACATTTAGACTCACTTGGCTATCAAACCTTTGTGAGCAAATTTCACACTCCAAATCACAAGAATGCTTCAAAAGTAGTGAACGTGAAACAAACATTGTCATGCATTTCCCACAAGTATACCTTTCACTAACCCTCCTGCCAGGTGTGGTACTTTCTTTGGTTTGCTGGATGCTTGAGGAGTTTTTTTGTTCCCCAGGCGATGGTATGGATAACTTCATCAACCTCTTGTAATATTCACATCCAGCCTTATGTTGGTCAAGAACACTTGGTACAGAGAAGATTTTTTTGCAGCCATTGCATTTCTTGTGTGCACGACTGTGAACACTGAGGCCCAATGCTGTGTCAAATATCTTTGTACAGAACCTGCAGTGGTAATTGCCTATCGCATTGTCCTGCATTCTGTGCATCTTTGGTCTTAGTGTGTTGGTGTTCAGTACTCTTCCTGTCAGACGCTTTCTCAGTACGCGTGCTTCTACTTCAGTGTCAGATGGTTCTTGTTTAATATTCATGAGTACATCTTTAAATCTGTCATTTTCCAGCGAACGTATCTTTGGCAGATCACGCTTTCGTTTCTGCTTCTTCTGTTCATGTAAATCTGAAAATGGAACATAAAAAAGATTAATTAGCAACTGTATTTCTGCACAAAAATGCACATTTAAAATTACAGTGGTCCATAGATGGTGAAGGGTCAGTGAATTTACGGGTATTTGGATTTTCTGTTCAGAATTCAGTGTTGAAAATCAAATATTGAGTCGTAATTTAAAAGTTATTGCAAAATATCAACAACCAGAAATGAAATACGACATTTTAAGTTCTCATGTTCAAGTAGATAATGTAATTATTCCAAAAACAACTTAAATATGGAGTTTTACTCAACATACATGATAAGCAAAAACACACAGCGCCAGAAGCAAAAATAGAGCTGTTCTTTGATTTTGTTTTCTGAAAACTGTTTTGGTCAAGTGGGAGCGAGCGCCATCTGTGGCAAAAAGATGTTACTGCCAAACTATAAACTGCATTGGAAAGCTTCAATGCTGAATTGTCTCTACACTTCTGAACACCACTATTAGTCTGTACCGGGCCCATGGACGGGCTTTTCTACCCTGCAGGCGCCTCCGTAAGACGGAGAAGAGGTTGAGGTAGCAAGGAGTATTTTTTGTTGTGGGGGTCAAATGTAGTAGTAGAATGAGGAAACATTTTTCTAAAAGTAGTAACGGGACCAGTGGAAGAGGACGGGATGAGCTGAAGTGGTGTGGTCTGTCCAGACTAGGGTATGGGACAGATGTCACAGCGCTTCCCCAGAGAAACGGTAAGCAGCCCAGGTGTATGGCTCACTCACAGTAAAAGTCCACGCACGTATCAGTGTATGGACTTTAACTGTGTAGGGACACACAGAAAGTGCAAAGTTGTAAATGCTTTGACACCGGAGGACAGGCGCAGCCGAGCAGACAGGACAGAGAGCAGAGACAGAGCTTCACCTGGGCTGCTTTCCCTTGTGTACTTTGAGGCCTGTGTCTGGTGCATCAGTCTAAGTATTATCCATGGATTTGAGGTGATTTGTCATGTTATCCATAACAGCTTTTCACCTCTCTTGACTTTACAAAAAAGTCAAAAAGTCCCAATTTGAACTTTCTGTGGAAATGGGATCCCTTGCCTTCTTTCCCTTGACCGTAAGAGAATTCAGAAAAAGAACACCTTTTTAATTTCTGTTTTTGCCTGTTTTTGCCTATTTTATATACTATATGTAAAAAGTAAATACAATCTTTCTTCTTTTTTTTTTTAAATAAAAATAAATAAATTACTTTACTACTACAAAATTGCCTGATATTTCATTTCTGTTGTTTGCATTTTGCCACTAAAATCAAATAACTACTCATGAATGGTTTTCAAATACGGAATTCTGAAAGAAAATCCATATACTCATAAATACACTGACCGTGAATGGGGCAGTCTCAGTATCGTGAGGCAAGTCTCTAAGGTTCAACTTTATTTAATCATAAATTAAACATAAAAACGTAATGAAGCACAAACCTATTTTGTCTCTGTTGTGACGTGGTCTGAGCCTTGGTTCCTCGATCCTCAGAAAAGCCTTCAAACAAACAGAAGTGTACACTATACATAAAATAATGTATCACACAGTACGTGTATGAAAAAACATGAAATACCTTCTGCTTTAATGAAATGGGCCACAGAGGAATCGAAAATTGTTTGAGTCGAACACTTGGACAAGGATTTTCTTGTTTGACTACATTCTCGGAGTCCAGTGGAACACACCAGTCATCAGGGACTGCAAAAGCACACAAGAGAAGGGAAATGTAAGAACATGACAAATATTGTTATGAAACAAATTCCTTTAAGAAATTAAAGCCATTGGCTGCAAGAACAAAAAGACAAAAATAACACAATATGTGTCATTTACATACTGTACCTCCAAAGTCCATTTCAGGGACAGTTGGTTCTTCAGGAGGAGGTTCTTTGGACTGTCTTGGACTTGTTCGAGTAATGCTCATGTCCGTTTCACTATGCACTGAAATGTCTTTGAGCTTCATCTCAGCTTGCTGTAACTTCACTTTGAGATGAGCAATTTCTTCTCCTTTACGTGCAAGCTCCACTTGATGATCATTAAAACTTTCCTCAAAGATCTGAGAGATCTCGACCACTGCAGTCCTGACGAGGTTCTCCATGGCTGTGGTCAGCTGGAGTCTGCATGCTCTGGACAGATAGTCCGTCATCTTGGAGCTCTAGAGCTGCTGGTTTTATTGATAGCTATCTAAAAACAAAAATACTCACATTGAAGTTAGAACGTCATCGATCAAATAAATGAAAACAAATACTTCTAGATCAAGTAAGACATTATTGAACTCAGGAACCAAAAATAAAATAGACACAAAGAAAACACCATCAGTTTGTGTGGAAAACTATTAGTCAGAGAAAGACGCAAAATAACTGTAAGACCTAACGTTATATTAGGTAAGCACAGGTCTAATTAACATGTGGCATCGACACCAACAGCATGAGGACAAACTGCAGCACAAGTCACTGGGTGCTTCAGAGAAAACTCTTGTTGTGAAACTCGAAAACCATCACAGAAACCCAGTCCACGGTGTTTGCAGCAGCTACTCCGAGCGATAAATAACACCAACAAAAAATACTCACGCTAAGGGAAGGTCGTCAATGGCCTTCAGCTGCACAGCTCACGCCTCACAAAAGCGCACCATAATCTAACACTGACGTTTTACACCAACAAATGAAATAGTAAGAATTGGTGGATTTCACAAACCGTTATTTTCAGTCAGTCGAGCTCCGCCACGTTCGGCGTGGGCGAAAGCGAGGGAAATGATGTGTATGCCCCACCTCTGTGCATAAAGCCCTAGAGGCACGAGGGCAACTGCTGCCGTGGCGCATCCGGCGGCCATCTTGTAACTGTTGGAAAGGCTCTAAGTAACCTAAAAAAATTTACATAGACTGTATATAACCTTCATATATACAGAAGTATAGCACAAATATCTATACAGTCTTTGGCAAATTCAAATGATAAAAGTCAAAAATTAAGCTACAGCGTTTTGTAGCGTAATAATTCTTGCTGTCTTTTACATAACAGAATTAAATCTACAAAATCTACAAAATAATAATATGAAATAATTTGGATTTCTAATAACATCGATGTAAAAAAAAAAGGCATTTTTCGTCATCTTGAAGCATAACTACTACAATTCATTATAATAACGTCGTTTGGTGATTTGGAGCCATAAAAGCCCTCAGACATAATGTAAATAGCCACAAAGCTCGGACTGCCCAGCATGACAAAAGTACACAGGCGAATCTACAGTATTGCTGATGTACTCAGAACATGGCATGACAATGTTTCTCTAGAGTTATTAACTTAGTGGAAGTGACGTCAAAGACTACTTCTCGCCCTCTTCTGGCCTCCAGCCAATGTTGGTATGACTTCACCCCACAATAAAATGATGTGTAAAAATCATGGCTCTATGAAAAAGGCACATGGATCTTTAGGTTCTGAATCCAGTAGACTTTGCTTAATATGTTGATCCCATATCAAATCAAATTGTCTCATGAAGCTAAACAAGGTTCTAAAATGCTGATTTATGCTAATACAAAAAATACAAAATGAGAACGAGTTACATCATGGTTTGTTTTATTCATTATAGGAAGTGCAATTCTACCAACAAACTTCAGGTACTTTTCTACAGGCAATTTCTCACCAAACCCTTCAATGATTGCTCTTACGTTAACATGCAAGCAGCAGAGTATGAATCATAAAACCAAACTGGAATGATACTGTATTTTCGGTCTTAATTCTTATCTTATCCAAAGGTGGTGTTGTTCCAGGCCACGTTGGCGGCATCCATGTCAACAAAGTTAATATAAATCCTAAAAGAAAAAGGGGAAAGCATTAAACATTTGTTAATGGGCAGAATAATAATAATAATAATAATAATACATTTTATTTAAAAGCGCCTTTCAGAACACCCAAGGACACTGTACAAGAGAATAAAACGGCAGAATAAAACAACAAAATAAAACAACAGAATAAAACCCACAGTACAGAACTGGATGATGGTGTAGGAATGTTAGTGTGTAGGAGTGACTGAGTTGTGTGGGTTGGAGGACTGAGTTGTTGGGTGTTTGAGTGACTGAGTTGTGTGGTGTTGGAGTGACTGAGTTGTGTGTGTTGGAGTGACTGATTGTGTGGTGTTGGAGTGACTGAGTTGTGTGGTGTAGAATTGTCTGAACAGGTGAGTTTTGAGTCTGGATTTGAAAAGTGGAAGGGTGACTATGTGAGGAGGTCAGGAGGGAGAGAGTTCCAGAGCTGAGGAGCAGAGCGGCTGAAGGCTCTGCCCCCCATTGAAATAAGACGGAAAGAGGGGACAGAGAGCTGGAGAGAGGAGGAGGACCTGAGGGAGCGAGAGGGAGTGGAGATGTGGAGGAGGTCAGAGATGTACGGTGGAGCCAGGTTATGGATAGCTTTGAAAGTATTTAGGATAATTTGAAGTGAATCCGTTGTTTTATGGGGAGCCAGTGAAGTTGTTGAAGGATGGGGGTGATGTGATGGCGGGAGGCGTCCTGGTGATAATGCGGGCTGCAGATTTTTGGAGAAGCTGCAGTTTCTGGAGGATTTATTGGGGAGACCAAAGAGGAGAGAGTTACAATAATCGATCCGGGAGGTGACTAGACTGTGGACAAGTATGGCTGTGGTGTGAGGAGTGAGAGAAGGACGGAGACGAGAGATGTTGCGAAGGTGGAAGTAGGCGGAACGAGTGATGTTGTTGATGTGGGAGTGGAAAGAAAGGGTGCTGTCGAGGATGACACCCAGACTCTTGACTTGAGGGGAGGGGAGGACAGTGGAGTCATTGATAGAAATTGTGAAACTGTTTGATTTTGAGAGAGTGGAAGGGGTGCCTACCAGTAGGACTTCGGTTTTAGAGCTGTTGAGTTTGAGGAGATTTGAAGAGGAACCAGGAATTGATTTCCTGCAGACAGAGGTAAGAGAGGCTGGTGAAGTGATGCAGTGGGTTTAGAGGAGAGTAGAGCTGGGTGTCATCCGCGTAGCAATGGAAATGAATGTTGTGTTTACGGAAGATAGAACAAGAGGGAGAATGTAGATGATGAACAGAAGGGGACCCAGGACAGAGCCCAGCTGGGACAGGGAAGGGTTGGATTGGTGGGATTTCAGTTGTATGAATTGACTGCGATCGGAGAGATAGGAAGTGAACCAAGAGAGAGGAATGTGGAGATGCCAATAGATTTAAGCCTATGGATGAGAGTGCTGTGTGAGATGGTGTCAAATGCTGCTGTTAGATCGAGAGTCAGAAGCTATGAGGAGATCATTTGTGATTTTAAGAAGTGAGTCAGTTTCAAGTGCTGTGAAGTGGACAGGAACCAGATTGAAAATGTTCATAGAGACTGTTTGAAATGAGATGGGTGTGAAGTTGAGAGGCGACTGCTTTTTCAAGAATTTTGGATATAAAAGTTAAGGTAAATTAGAGATGGGGCGCAGATTATTGAAGTTGTTGGGATCTAATCCAGGTTTTTTCAGAATAGGGGTAACAGAGGCAGTTTTGAGTGATAATGGAACAGTTCCGGAGGTCAAGGGGCAAGCGAAGGTAGGCAAGATTTGACGAGAGCTGTGGGGAGAGGGTCAAGGTGACAGGTGGAAGGTTTGGAGTTCAAAATGAATTCAGAGATTGTTTGGACAGAGGGAAGGAAGAAGCTAGAAAATGGTGTAACATGAGAGAGGGGGGAAGAGATGTCCTCTTGAGAATAGCTCAATGACATCATCTAGGGGTGGGCAATATATCAAACAAATGTAGGACTGTATCACCATTTCTTGGAGCCAGGTAAACATTTTTTATCTTATGTGCACTTTGTATATTGCTGTAAGACGATTGATATTTTTGTCCATTGACATTCGATTTAAGAGGTAAATCTGCTTAATAGCAAAATCCTCACAGGGGGGCGGGGGTCGCACCACGATTACATTTCTATCAACATATGGCCCAAGCCTGATCTAATTCCGATGACCAGCTCCAGTATTTGTGGCTGTCCCTTCGGATAAACTCTCACCTCTCAGCGGCGATGCCCAGGTGTTTGTTGAGTAGTCCACACAGAAGTTTGGAGTATTGCTTGTTATGGGCACCGCTGATTTTGCCGATGCTGTGGAGTGAGCAGAGGGCACAGGGATCTCCTTTGTTTCCAAACATCATCATTTGGTCAGGGTTGACTTGCACAGCGATGTACTGAATGAAATGCAGAACAGTTTAGAAACAACTTTAAACACTCACAATTCTAAACCGAACACAATCCAGAAGCATTAGTAGATAAAACACGAAATAAAACTATCCGCTTTATATGGCTTGATAGTTATTATGCAAGAACAGTCAAATTAGAACCGCAGACTAAAGGTAAATAACACAGAACTTGTATGAAAGGGGTCTTACCTGAGCAGGTTTGCCCATGGCTTTGGCCAGCTCCTCCGTCGCCTCGGACAGAAGAGCATCTGGAACATCACTTTTGGCGACATTTGTGTTGACCACAAACATCGGCATGATTCCTGCTTTTGGAGACTTTAGATTTTACACGAGAGAGAAATGACAGACACAAAAGACCAACGTCCCTTACCCCACTCTGCTTCTGCTGTAGAAGAGCAGATTAGGAGCTATAAATGTGTATTACTGCCCCCTATTGTTCACAAAAGAAGTAAAAGCATTTTCTTTGACAATATAATGATGCTTCTACTAATATATCATATTGTATATCACAATATAAATAATACAGCCATTCAGGCTTGTTCCTCCTCAAATGATAAAATCCCTGATATGAAAATTGTGGTGTTGTTGTTGTTGTTGTTGTTGTTGTTGGTGGTGTTGTTGTTGTTGTTGTTGTTGTTTTTTATTCGTAAAACACATAAATAACAAGGTATGTGAAAATATCAGTCAACATACAGAGTAAATAAATCATAATAATAAACATAACAGGAAAAAAGGAGGAACTGGAGGTAATGCCAGGGGAGGAAAATAAAATAGAGTTGCAACAACAATTACTGCGCAGATACTGTGAGTAGCTCGACCAAATACAAATTATACAGAATAATTTAGGTAGAATAATTTGCTTTAATAATCCTCACCATAATATGGATCATTGACATAAATAGATAATTGACGTCAATATAAAAATGGTATTAAATATATTGCAGTAGAATCAGTGACTTGTTCAGATGTTAAGGGAAGAGTTAAGGGACCATGTTCCGAGTATTGCAAGGGGCTGTGAGTAGAGGAATCCCTATGCTATAAAATTTGAATATATCACAATAAATGTATCATCAAATTAATCATATCACAATATGCAAGACTAATAGTTTAATTTATGTCCTTCTACTCAGTGTTCAAGGGATAGATTGATTATACCAAAATGTTGAGGTGGTCACATTTCCCAAAACACACACAACTATTGCCTTATGCATTTTTGTTATAAAATATGTCTGTGGTTAAACAAATCACAAATCAAATGTTTTGTGTATAGCCTTTGAAAATAATTGATTTTGTGCATTCATTAATGTTTGCCCTTCCAATTACATAAACTTTTTATTTTTTAAATCCGTGTATATGTTTCGTCCAGACATTACTCTTACAATTACTCAGGGAGTTGTTTAATCCGGGTACTTTCTGGACCATTACTTCATACTTTTACTCGAGCACTATTACTTAGCTGTCAGTATGAAAATATATCCCTTACAGATCCAAGTGTGCGCGAGTCAGCGCGGTAGCGAGTAGTTAACTGAGCATGCGCAGAACTCTCCATCGCATCTTGAGCCGAGAGGCGAGAGAAGGAAAACAGTGTGGTGGCTTCGGTGGAGAGAGCGGACAAGTTTCCATTGTCGAGGGGGACTCCGCCTCGTCAAACAGCCCACAGGCTCATTTCGAAGTCTTGTATCAACCATCGGGTCGTTTCTGTTCACGTCCATCCTCGGTGTGTCCTCGTAAACGGTGAGTTATGATAATAGTGTTAGCACGGCGGCTAGCTCGACCACTTCCCAACAGGAAAGAGGATGTGTAGAAGTGCCTCGTCTCCCACACGATCGATAATTGTTGTTAACTTTGTACCTTAGGCATGAACAGTGTGGGTGAACGACAATTAAATATAAGTTTTTGTCAAATAATACACATATGTTCACCTGGTTGAGTCAAAATAACGCCTTATGTTTTCGTGTCTGGCTAGTGTAAATAATGTAAATGGGTGCTTTAAGAGTGGAGAATAATTTGTGTCCGGTATAAATGTACTAAGACTAACATTATTCATGATCAAGGGATGGTAATATCTTAATTTCCAATAGTTTATGAATCAAAAAACGTGATTACAGCCGGTTTTCAAAATAAACTGTAGACTTTCTCTACCCAGATTGTCCTCACTCTTTCGCTTTTTCCAGGATCTACTTCTTACGACTGCAATGAAGATGATGGGAGAATCGGTGGCCGCGTTTGAGACACACCTGACGGCGGTGATGGACAGTCTCATCCGGGCGTCCGTGTGTGAGATCACCAAACTCTTCCAGGACACGGTGAACGACTACCTGGTGGAGCTGTCCCTGAACAGGAACGAGAACGAGGCGCTGAAAGTGAGATTAAAACTCACAGAGAACAAACTGAGAAACGAGCGGAAATATGGCATGAGCTGGGCTGCCCACCGCCGCACCTCTGGGCTGGCAGCTGACGGAGCCGCAGGTCGACAGAAACGCAAAGCTGAACTTGTCAGTAAGTATTTTGATGAGCCTAAATGTAGAAAACAGATTATCTCCAATGGCATCCCAATCAATTAACCTATTTTCATACACACAGTTGTTGTTTCTTTGTAAATCAGAGTTCTATGAGGCGTTACATAAACAAAGGTTTCTGATTTTATCCTTTCTTTTTGTATTCATTTGGTTTGGAGCCATCTGTCTCCTCCTCCTTCTGCTCCCTCTGTCCTTGGCCTCCTGCTGCATCAGTGCGTTCACTCCTCTGGGCCCTCCCTCCCCCATCTTCTCCTTTCCTTTCTGCTTGGCTCCTCTGCTTCCTCCATAACCCTCCCTCCCTTCCTGCTTGGCTCCTCTCCCTCCCCCGCGCCCTCCCTCCCTTCTGCTCCTCTCCAATCTCCTCCCAATCACGTTGCATACAGCTCCTACTCCTACCAGCTCCGTAAAATGTCCTCCCTGTCACGTGTTCCAGTCTCAAGTCTCTGTGTCCTTTCTCTCCTCTTTATCCTTGGTTCGTTTTAGGCTCCCTAAATAAATGTTGGCTTTATTCTTTCTGCTAATATAGAATTATAATAACAGTAATTCATGAAATGTATTATTATTACTTACTTTTTTTTTTTTTTTCATTGGATCCACATTTAGCAGCAGCAAAGCTTATGTTTTGATCTTTCACCACAGTCATTTTGTTGATAGTGCTGGATTTAATGGGTGTAAATCACAGGTTTTTAAGGTATAATATATAGTATTGATTCATAGCCCCCACAACACAATGTTTGGCAATATCAAATGAAATTTTGTGATATGATCAGGATACAAAGGTCTGCGATTAATATCAAATAAGATGATTCAGGAACATCCGATATGAAAATAATAATAATCACCATTACATACGACAATGGGTCATTATTTGACTTTTTTTTCTGGAAGCCAAAATGTTTCCACACAGCAAACTTCAACCCCACGAGTAAGAGAGTGTCCATACGTTACTAGCATCACTTTGCCCCAGAGAAAAACGGTTTTAAAAGTGCCCAAGTGTATAGGCGTCATTTATGTTGAAATTATACTGAAGAGTTATACTGCAATCGTTACACAATCCCTAGGACTATGTGTGCGTTATTTGAAAAACTAAAAATATTTTGTGTAACAATGGGATGTAAATGTCCTTTCTGCTGTCTCATCCTCTTCTGGTCTTATGTTTTTGTGACATTCCTCTCAAGAATGTTATACGTTACCTCTTCCTGTTTGGATAGATCATTTATTAATCACTTTCAGGAAATTATTTTGTAGCAGTGGCTAATTGTACAAACACAGCAAAGTCTTTCTGTGACTTTTCACTCTTCCACGTTACATTTGCCTCTTCTCGAATCACTCCTTTCTTTCATCTGCTTTTCTCCACAGGAGGCAAGTCAAAAAGGGGCGTTGCAGCAGCCTTTGGCAAAAACTGGCCTGGAGGTGTGTGGGAGGCGGGCAGCAGTGGGGGAGGAAGCGGAGGTGCAGTGGTGAGAGCGGGGAACGAGGCCAGGGAGATGTTCCTGGTGCAGCTCCCGGGTGAGGAAGAGGAAGGAGTAGTGGAGGAGGACGAAGGCAACCTCAGCGGAGAGGGGGAGGAGACAGCCAACATCAAAGGGGAGGTGAGCGCAAGATGAGCTTCTCGGAGGAGCTGTAGGAGGAGAACATGCCAGAGCAGCACTGCAGTGCCCAGCAACAAGCTCAGTACAGATGGAAAGAAATACAGAATTTAAACTGCAGTAGTTTTCAGTCTTGTAACAAAGAGAGTCAAGTCAAAACCAATTTAGACTTTAAATGACGAACAGGAAATGCATTGCATTAGCTGGTATATTTTTGTATCTCCAGCCTATTTTTCTCTCCATGTTTAAGGCATTTATCTCTCTCCTCAGTTGGCAGCAGCAGAGGGTTTTCAGCCAGCCTCTATTCAGCTTATAAAAGAGGCTTTGAAAATGGACCTACCCAAACAGAACCATCACATCTCTCACTGTGAAGGTACACCTTGCATTTAATTGATTAGAATTAGTGAATAATATTTGCTTACAATGGGTGCTGCTTGTGTTTTTAGGAAATGTGTCTAGTCGACCTTTGAATTCTGAGCGCTCGGTGGGAGGGATGACAGCAGACGAACTCAGAGGCTTGGAATCTGCTCTGAGAGCTGAGAAGAGTCGTGAACAGGCCGCCATGAAGCCTTCCCACCTAATTAGTCCTGAACCCAAAGCCGTACACAGCAGCGTAGCCCCCAAATACATCGGATTAGACGGCCTGGAGCAAGAGGAAGAGCTTGACCTTGAGCCGCCCACTCTTCAGAGAGAGGACCAGTTTGGACAGATTCGGGTGAAGGTGGAGCTTGGTGCTGGAGAGGCAGAGGCTGAGGAGGGTGCGTCTGGGTGGGTCAGAGAAGTTGACTCGACAGTGGTAATGTCTGAAGACTGTGCGAGTGAGCAGGGGCATTCAGAGCCGCCTCCGCATCTCTCTGCTCCTGCCAGTGTGGGCGAGTCTGGAGGCGCTGAAAGTGGAACAGGAGAGGTGGTTCACTTCTGTCCGCAGTGTGGAGGCGGCTTCCACTCAGAACATGAGCTGGAGGAACACCCCTGCCCACTAGAGGGCGCTCCTGTAGAAAGCCCTTCAGATGAGCATGGCTTTCATTGTGCATTGTGTGGTATCACATTTAACCACGCTTGGGCCCTAAAGACTCATGAGTGTTCCCAAGCCACGGATCGGCCTCATGCCTGTGAGATCTGTGGGAAGCGCTTCACACATTCACGCTCTCTAGAGCGCCACCATCTGGTGCACACTGGAGAGCGGCCTCACCGCTGCCCTCAGTGCGGACGCAGCTTCAGCCGCTTAGGAAACTTGGAGCGCCACCAACGGATTCATACAGGCGAGCGGCCATACGGGTGCGACGCATGTGGAAAGAAATTTAGTCGTGTGGAGTATTTAAAAAGACATCAGCTCATTCACAGCAATGAGAGGGCGACTCTTCAGTGCTCAACCTGTGGAAGGGGCTTTGGTGACGTAGAGGAACTGAAAAACCACCAATGCTTTTAGACAGTGTATAAAACTTTAAACTCATAGTTGAGGTAGATTGTGAAAAATGTGATTTACAACACCATAATCAATGATATAGATCATGGAGGTATCTCTTGTTAGAGAATCAGAATTGGTATTTTGTTTTGCTATGCTAGTTAAATTGTGCTTTTGTACGTATTTTATATTTTACCCATAACTAGAGATTCTTTGATTTTTTTAAAGTAGAAAGAAAAATGCTCTGGTAAATGTAATTCAATAAATATTCAAGCTAAACTTTTTTCTAGCCCTAGTTTATTCATTGTGCAGTTCGGAGGACTTGACTATTCAATTGAGTGCTGTAGTGTTATCGTTAGGTTGTACTATCTTTACTCTTTGTTTTCTATACAAATCATACACTTTTCTGAAAGCTGATGGTTTGATAATAGATAAATAAATTTGACTTGACATTTTTATAGTTTGTTTTTTAATCAGCCAATGCAAATAAAGCAGCACACATTTGATAAGACTTTTATACAGTAATCAGAAACAGACTTCATTCATAACTAACATGAAACAGTGTTGCCTTTTCTTTGCTTTTGTTTTAAAGCAAGACTTTGACAGTAAACATATACAGACACAGGGTGGATGAAGGTCACCAGGATGAGTAATGTGAGACCAATGTTGACCTGCGAATGAAGATACGTCATACAAACTTAGCATTTTAAAAGACTGTATTATTGGGATGTACTTGCATATAAGGGGTCCCCATTCAGGATGTCCTCCACCAGGATAAAACAGGGGTACTGCAGCAGGGATAGCAGTGCCGACATACCTTTGATGAGGCCATACAGTTTACCAAAGTGACATGATGGGAAACTGATAACCGGGGGAAGAAAGAAGAGTTAAATTAAAATAAAAGAATGACGTAACTATAGCTACTCATGGACTATCAACTGTCAAATGGTAAGAATTGTAACGGTTCATTGACTATCAAATGCAAACCAGTGCCATCATTTCTACAACCTGTGCTACATCCTTCTAACTATTCAAATATCTGCCCATAAGCCCACAACAAGATAGTCTAGTGTCCACACTTTGTCTTCTTTATAAAACATTTGATCAATATTCCTCCCAAACTTCTTTTGAAATGCACTCACATGACGTGAATAAAGGCTGCATCACTGCCAGTGTAAAAAGCTCTGTTTAAAACCTGCAGGAAGAAGGTGAAGTACTGGAGTGGCAGGATGGGGATCATGGCACAAACAGAAAACAGCACACACAACAGAGAAGTCAAGGTGAGCGACAGCATCACAGCACGCAGGTCGGCCTCACACTCCCCCAGTCCTGCAAAACACACACTTCTGACAGCGCAACTGACTTAACCATCATTTTGTTCTGTAATGAAGACTATAACGTTACCATCAGCTTTCAGTTTGGCCCGGTGTTTGTCCATGACGAAGCCGTTCCAGGGCGCAAACATCACAGCACACAGCTGAGTTACAGCAAATGCATTACTGTATCGGCTCACTGCAACACCAGAAAAGGCTGTACAACATACAGAGATCAATGGAGACAAAGTAATTGTGCATACCGACGTTTTGGTCCTCTCCAGTGAGCCTCTGCAGCATTGGGTTTAGAGTGCCAATGAACAGGTAATGCCTCAGCTGTATCACAGACAACCAAAGCAAGTGCCAAAAGAAGAAACTGGACCGCAGACACTCACGAAAACTCAGCTCTGACCATAGAATAAAAAACAAAAACTTACTACAATGTTTGAATATTTTATAATTTTCCTGTGCATACCCGTGTTTTCCTCAAATAGAGTTTGGTACTCTGTTGTCTGGGAATTGTTGTTTGCTTTTATCCGTTCCATGACAGCATTTGGTTTACAACAGACTATTCTGATAAAAGGAAAAAGACCACATTAGCAGCTGAAACCAGAGCCATCTCCAGCTCATAAAGACAATGCAGTTACACTGAGCATTCAGCAGAGGTGTGGACTTGGGTTTGAGTAATTATTTTGGTGACCAAATTAAGACTTGATCAAGTGGACTAAGACTCAGGACATGACTTGAAGCTTGGTGCTTCTCCTAAAATTATGTGTTTATAAAACCCTCTTCTCTAAACAATTGATGCTTTCAGTGCTTGTGGAGCAAATTGGAACATGGCCCTTTTGACTCCATTTGTTACCACAAATCATACAAATTGTAAAATACAAGCTGTATTCAGTCATTTAGTATAGATACTTTAAACTCTAAGCACAGGACTTTGGACTTTTGGGCCATTGACTTAACTTTGACTTGAGCCCAAAGACTTGAGAATTGGAGCCAAGTCCTTGTTTTGCAAGTCTCAAGTACTTTGTGTATTTAGTAAAAGTCAAATCAGTTGGCTAATGTTACATTACCCATAGGTGTAGTGTTCGGGCAGTGGGTAGGGGATTCTCTTCAGAGGAAGCAGAAAGAGCGTCCTTAGAACCAGAAAGATGCTGCAGGTCGATAGGAACAAAAAGGAGGTGTGCAGCACGACACCAGCTTCATGTAACAACTACAACAAAATATTATCAGACTGAGAAGTTATTATCATTATTAAATACTGTGCCCTGCAGATCTCACCTTTATGATCAGGAAGAGTAAAGAGGACGACCCAAAAGCTCCAGTGTAAACCGTGAT
This sequence comes from Chaenogobius annularis, assembly GCA_015082035.1. Lineage (NCBI taxonomy): Eukaryota > Metazoa > Chordata > Actinopteri > Gobiiformes > Gobiidae > Chaenogobius > Chaenogobius annularis. The sequence continues at coordinate 1,187,910 of BJKM01000135.1, read as the reverse complement.
GACTGTGGAGCGGCGCTCACCAAACAGGTTCCCCACCTTCACAAAATACTCACCATGTTCATAGCACCAAGAAACATATGGATATTGAATTGTTTACCCGCATATTTTGTCATCCTTACTATGTTACTTTCCCTTGTGTTATGCAATAGCAACGGATATAAAACTGTAATGTATGCCAATTTATGTGGCACTAAACTTGCTCACCAAAGGCACACTTAAGTCACTTTATATTTAATGTGGCACTTGACATCTAAGGAGTTGTTGCACTGCTTTTAGAGTTATTTTATTGCTGTGATAAAGTCTACTATACTGCCGCTGTGTACAGAATATACAGTGAACAATGTGACATTAAAATAGGACCACTGTCTCCGACAGATTGTAGTGAATGTGCAGCTGCAGACGGTGAGCCCTGAGACAAACTTCTCCTTGGGGACAATAAAGTTGATCTAATTAGGTTATCAGTAGAATATAAACTGCCTCTCACCTGCATGTTTGTCATGAGGCACATCCTGCCTCCCACCCCCATCAGGGACAGAGCAGGGAAGAGCAGCACTGATAGGGCTGAGAGAAAGCATTATTCATGTGTATATAGATTCATGTGAAAAAAGGCTGCATCTTTTACCTGGTGTTGAGAAGGCCACCATTAATGTCCCCAAAGTGAAGATACATCTGACGAGAAGAACACGTCATTTTGTATCGGTTCAGCTTAGATAACAGTGAAGATATATACTGCAAATTTAAGCTACTTAATGTTTTGTGAATGGACTTACATTGCACAGAGCCGTGCGACTGCCGTGCCCATCCAGTCAAAGAGGAACCCACTGGGGAAGGACAGAAAATTTGATGCAAAGGACGTGATGGTGAACACAAGAGAAAAGTACTCATGTTGTTCACTGCACTCTGCCAGAGACAATATATTTAATAGTGGGATTTGTGTTGAAAATCAAACAATGCTGATAGTAAACTCACCCAATACATGTGTAGCGTTGACTCCAGTGAAGCTGAAGTTGAGTCTCTCACTGGTGTCTGTCCTGTTTTGTCCCGAGGCTCTGACCGCTGTGGCGTTCACACACACTGAACTAAAGTATCCTTCGGTCTTGAGGACAATAACGAGAGAGGCCCATCCGAACACGGCTCCTGCAAAGCACAGACACTCCAGCAGACCTGTGGTGAAGGTCAACCACTTGCGCACACCCGAGCCGCTCCTCTCACAAGGCATGGTCTTCAGGTGAGAGCTACAGACACTGGAAACATCAAACATGACAAAGATTTCATTCAACCTTGCATGCACAAATAGAAATCAATTCTGTTTTCACAAACATAAGTTTGAAATTTCTTACCTTCACAAGGAAAGTACTTTGACGCCTGCAACTATCTTTCTTCTTTAGTTACTTCCCCAAAAGTTGGTTTTATTAGCCCTGATGTTATAGTATACCGTATGATATTTTTAATTACCCAGTGTTAAATTCAGAATAGCGTTTAATCCTAAAACCATGTCTTTCTCATTGATACTTTGTTTACAGGGATTCTTTCCTGGAAGAGTTTGTTTGTTTTTCGCCTAGGAAAACCCCTTCTCGTGGATAATGTAATAATCAATTAAGCTTTTAATTGTATAAAAGTATTATTAAAATTATTTTCTGTTCATACAATTACTTTAAAAACACACTACTTGCTCTGACCCTGCCTCATGTCTGACTCAGACCTGATTAACTAAGTGAAGTCACCTGTGCAAAGGAAGCATTTCAAAATAAAAGTTGCCACATTTGAGTTTGTCAGTTACATTTGGTGCAGTGTAAAACACAGTTCATGGCTGACATGGATTTCAGTTTACAAAAAGGAAGTGTGCATTTAGTAAAAATGTATCAAAAGTTTATTGTTTTCACCATCATTCACTCAAATACAAAATGCTCACAGATGTCTTGATTACAGTGACAATGGCCCTCTTGGGGAGAAAATGGTAAGTTAAAAAACACATTTTATGACTTTTTGGTGTTCTATGAACTCCATTTAAAAAATAATTACATAGTGAATGTAAAATAATCAGCCAATGAAAGTACACTGACACTGCAAATAAAAATGATAAAGTGATTTTGTCCAAATAAAAAAACCTTACACTGTTTATTGGAAAAAGGGAATATCTTAAAATGCAGTTCTCCAGTTGTTCTGACCTAAATCCAACTTGCTGTTTCTTTCACTAAAACTAACACAAACCCGTCAGCATTATTCTTGAAACACATGTATTTTTAGGACAGTTATCAGAATCGGAATCAGAAAGGGGTTTTTCTTGCCATTGTCAATGAACAGGATTCAAAAACTTGGAACTTGCTTTGGCATTAAGGTCCAACATACAACAATGAAGAATAATAGTTGCAAAATATATCAAAAAGTGCATGCATAAAGTTTAGAATTTATAACTCATGTGCCGTTGTCATTGTCGAGGTTGCTGTATCTTGCTGTCGACACTGATCCAGAAACAGACGAATGGGCGTGCCTAGTCTTTGTGTCAAAACTTCCTCCAGAGCCTCTAAGGACATACGCCTCACATCGTAGCCCCATTTTGAGTGCTTCTTCTGGACATGTATGGGCACAATCTCCTGGTCACTGTGGCGGTCGTTCCTCCCCACGGCTGCGTATGTCGGGAAATGTGTGTTGTCAGAGATGCTGTTATTGTAAAACGGACAACAGTAGGCTGACCACATGTACTCTGGGATTAAGACTCTATTATTAATCCAGTGTTGAGTGTCTTTATAAGGCAGCGCCCCTGTGAGGACATACATTGGTCCAACACAAGCTCTCTTGAATTGTCTTAACACTTCCAGCTCCAGTTGACTCCATGGCCCAGAGTTAGACCCAGCTCGCTGAGGGACAATATTGGTCAAAGTAAAAGTGGCCATGCGGTTGTTTTTGGTCTCCTGGTGCATGCTGGGATTGAGATGCCCTTTGGTGTAATTGGAGTTTTTGTAGTCCTGTTGCACCGCCTGGCTCTCTATGATGTTGTTGTCCGTCATTGGATAAGGAAGAGGTTTCATCTCGGCGTCGGCATGGGAAAACGATAACTTGAAACAGAAACATTCAACTATTTAGAAGTGCATTATGTAGTGTGTGAGGTTATGGCTGAACAAAAACACAATGCAGACTTTCTTACCAAACTGCAGAATGTAATGTAGTTTAACTGTTTTCAAAGTTCTACAAATTTGGTAGTGCAAAACACGTGAAGCTTGAAGAGATTGAGATGATTTGGTTGAGTTGTGTGAATAAAAAATAAAAACAAATTGCAATTTCATCATTACATAGTGATTTAGTTTGAAGTTATATTACAAATCCTTGATTTCAACAATTAATATTAAATTAGCGATGCAATACAGAATTTTAAAACTCAGTTTTGATACTAAAGGTATTGCTCAGTAAATATTTCGATACATATTTTGATACCACATTGACGATAACAATTTCCTAGAGACACTAAATTTTACCCCCGTTTGTTATAGTGGTTTTATGTTTTAAACATACCGGTAAATAGTAAAAAAAAAAATTAAAAGGGTTTTTAGCCCGCACACTATCTTTGAGGGTTGCACAAGGGATAATAAAGTTCACTTATACTGGTGCTGAGATAGTTAAGAACATTCTCAAACTATACAAAAAATGTCATATTCTGTCCTATATCTAGTTGATTTTCGAATGCATTCACAGCAGATCACGGAAGAATAAATGGATTATTAAGCATGTAATAGTTCTCATATTGACCTGTGGTTCATACATCCATGTAGCATTTGGTCGTTTGCCGTTTGCAGGTTTGAGGGTGTAGGCGGAGAACAGTGGGGTCCGGTGGTCTCTGTGATACAAAGTGGCAAAGTGGTACTGGTTTCTGAAGCGCTGACATATCGGCTGCAGCCCCGCTCCAACAAAACCCTGAGGTGGAGTCCCCCTGTAAAAGAAATTAGGACATTTGGAAAAGTCCTGGCTCAGTTCAGCTTGCACAAAAACTATAGAGCAGTGCCAGAGAACCAGGGTCCAAAAAGAAACGACTACAACAAAATACATAATGCTGAGTGCAGCATCAAGGACTGAACAAGTTGCAAGTGTTACAAGTGTGTCAAATTTCCTGTCAGTCTGAGCTCTGGGGGTAAACAAAACCAAAGCTTCCTCCATGGCAGTTTGAATGAAAAGTGCATATGTTAGCTATCTCATTTCCTTTTTACGGTCAGCAGACCCTGTGCGTGTCCAGCCCCTCCTCAGTTTGATTTACTGTAATGTCCATTGTGTAAGCTCATATAAGTAGATTATCATAGTTCTCATCTCTTGGGAGACGCAGATGAAACCATTTAGACAGACTTTATATAAACTTTTTCCATTCCAATAATAAGGGTGAACGGATGTGTTGTGACATTATGCAAAACATTTTTGGAAGTTATTTTTAAGTAGTTGTTGAAACGTTGCTTTAAGAATCCATCTGTAACTTAATATTAGAGGAGTAGACTTTTCAAGTTGCAATACATAACAGCATGGTTTGTTTTATGGGCCTAATTTTAAATAAATACACAAGATTCTCCAGTTTGTTACTGTAGTGGATGTTCCTCCTCTAACAGATTAAACATGATCTCATAAATCCTCACTTGACAGTGCACTTAAACTAAAACAAAGTGAGTCACTCCCTGCTCACTCTCACTGCAGATGTTTGTGTAAAATACAGACAGCAGCTGCTGGCGGTGTCAGCAAGTCTCCAAGTCTGGAGAGTTCGTGTTGAAAACAAACTGTTTAAGAGTGAATGGTTGAAGGCATTTATTTTGTTTTGAAATGATGTGATTGAAATGATATTGTTCATTTGACCATGCTTATTAGACTAGGCAACAAAAATGGTCCTTTCCAAATGAGATATTTGAGTTGTGTGCAGACTAGAGAAGAGACTATAGTGTCTGGCTAGCTTTTTGTTTAAAGGTTACATGATATTTTTCAGAATCTACAGTTTTATATGGAGTTAACATTTACAAAGCATGTTTTTCTTTGCAAATACATGTGTCATTAAATTAACTCCATAACGGACAGGGAAGAAGCATTTTTGTTGCAAACATAATAAAACTAAAGCAATACATAAAAGCTATCATATGTAGTAAGTATGAAAAAGAAAATAAGGTCGCCACGGATTAAAAGAGCGGTTATCCGTGTGTTATTAAATGCAAATGTATTTTGTAACGTGGTTAAAACTATCAGTGTTAAGTAGAGTGTTAAAATGAAAATGGGGGCAGATAAAATAATAATTCTTCTTCTTTCTGCTCCTTTTCATTCATTTTTACAATGCTTTACTGTATAACATACTTTTTACACTATATGTGTCGAATGAAAAAAATCTATTAAAAAAATTTTACACTTTAAACTTAACTTAATAATAAGAGCTACCATGGGAGGATTAGTTTATGCCAAATCACAATTAGTATTTACAAGGTACTCCAGTCCAACAACTGATAAACAAATGCTAAAATGTCTTGCAAAATAAAGCCAAAAACAAAACAAAAATCTGTGCATGCTCTTTTTTTTAATATATGTATAAAACTAACGGAGGCTCTCATACGGTCCTCTCTGTGTTCTCATTGTCCACACAGACCAACGTTTCCTGTTCTTCCTCCTCCTCCTGTTTCCCTCCTCGCTTCTGAATAGTCATCATCTAATTCTTCAGCAACTTTCATGAACTGATAATCACCTTGTCTCTACATTGTCTTCTCGTGTTTTGGTTTGGATTCAGTCTGTTTGTATTTCTGTTCTTTTATCTGCTTCTTTTTCTTTTTTTTTTTACAAGGTTTATTTTTTTGGCTGAGCAGAGGTTTCCATTGGAGTTTCTTTCCTTTGTTGTACTAATGCAAGTTCACTTTCTTACATTTGAGCCTTTCTTGCTGTGCCGTTGGGTTCTACTGTGGCGTCCTGGTCAACATTTTCCTCGACTAACTCCTCTGCTTTAATCAAGTCAGATGAATTTCAGAATCATCAACTGGTGTTAGACTTTCGGGCTTTGTTGAAGAATCCTTTGACCTTTTGCTTTGTTGGTTCAGGTAATTATTGTTCTTTTTCTTAGCCTTTTTGCGGCTGCTGAATAGTTGGAAACAATGCTTGCACCACTTCGGGGTACGACGGATCTTCCATGTAGGTCGGTGTAGCCACTTCATCAGCCAGTGTTTCTAGGCTATCATCAAATTCAGTTTCTGCCACTTTACCCTCAGCCTCTATACTTTTGCCATTGTGCTCAGGTAAAAATGGTCTCTGTAGTCTCTCTTGAACATTCAGTTGATGTCTTCAGGCTTCACATCTTGGGTCTGAGAGAAGTACTGTCCACAGTCTGGACCTCTGTAGAGATGGTCTATTCAACTGCATTTGAGGCTTTGTTGAATCCTGGTCCACAACAATTGGCTGCTTGGCCTTCTTTGTCTTATTTATTTTCTTTATTTGCTTTTTACACTTCTGGTCGGTCTGATACTTTTAGTGATACTGTGGCCAAAATTAGGTGCTCCTGAAATAATCACAGGAGGATCATGAATTACTTTGAGAACTACCTTACTACCTTAACAACCTCCTCCTCTGCTGGGATGATGGCACTCCCGAGAGGCTTCATCAAAGTCTAGTTCACAAGCTGTCCAGAAGGCCATTTAGTTCATGGGCTCACAACTCCTGAGTGGCTTTCTCAGCCTTAATTTCTCATTATAGGTGTAGAAACTACCCTTTTTTTTTTAAAAATTAAAAAATAAATAAAAATCTCAATCTGCGGCTCTAGTCTGAGATATTTATTCTACTCTGTCCTACCCACCGCTAGGAGACTCCTGATAATAGCTGTTTACCGTTTCGCTTCAAAATTACTCTTCTTTGTATCCTAACAGCTTTGTAATGGGCTCTCAAAATCCTATTGTAAACGGACTGTCGCTCCCTCACCACTGAGTACATGATTAGCATCAGAATGGCCAGGGCTTCTCCCGCTCTTTGGCTTCAAAACCGTTATTATAATAGATCCATGTTCAAAACACTATTGTATACAGCCAGTAGGTTGAAGGACGGCCAGAAGTCCACACCGATATTTTAATAGATCCATGGTCCACACAAAAAAAAGTGAAGAGCAAAGAAAACGTCTTCGCAAAGACACAAGGGGGGAGTGCAAACGAGTTGGTGGTAATTTCAAATAAAAGTGTGAGCTGTATCAGTATTTATTTGCAAATTAAGCTTTTATCTTTTTATTATACAAAATATATTTTTTCCATTTGTAAATCTTTATTTTGTGTGTACATTTAGCAAATACACGTGTCATTAAACTAAGTCCATAGTTGTATTCTCAGTAAACCTGTTTGGCCCCGGGGCAGAGGCCCTGCCTGTTACTACTCGCCTCCAGTCTTTCCCGCACCCACACAGACCCCGCCCACCCGCTGCCTCGCTGCAGAAGTTGCTCACAGTCTCAGCCTTCTCACACTTGACTCATTTGTTGCTGTTTTTCGGGATGTTCGGTGCTGGAAATGGCGGAGGCCAGCGCGCTTGAGGAGCTCCACTCCGAGCTCACCTGCCCCGTGTGTCTGGAGCTGTTCCGGGACCCAGTCATCCTCGAGTGCGGTCACCACTTCTGCCAGAAGTGCATCATCCAGTGCTGGGAGGTCAAAGCTGAAGAACTGTCCAACTGCCCCAAGTGTAGAAAAGCCTGTGGCCGCAAACTCCGTCCGAACTCTCTGCTGTGTAACGTCGTGGACAGCGTACGCCGCGCGCGCGTCATGGACAGCTCGGTTGTGCCCACGGCCTGGGACACGGAACACGCCCCAGAATACCCCGAGGAGCGCGAGCCTGGCTCCAGTATGAGCAGTGTGACCTCGTCCATCTCCCACTGGCCTCGGATGTGCGAGGATATGTGTGAGGAGCACGAGGAGAAGCTGAAGTTGTACTGTGAGGATGACCAGCTGCCCATCTGCCTGGTGTGTGGCATGTCCCGGGACCACAAGACCCACAATGTCATCCCCATCAACGAGGCCTTTGAAAACTACAGGGTACAGTCTGAAGTGATTAACAAATGCCATTTATTCTCACTACATGAACAGTGCTCAGTTTGGCTGCAAAGCTCGTCTGGCAGGAGCTAAAATGTTTATTGTGCACCTAAAGTAATCCAAGACCCCCTTTAGAGCACACATCTATTTTTATTGTAGCTTTTTTTATGAGCTACCTTTTCAAGTTAATACTAGAACAAAAGCAGGTAAGACATGTTTGTTTTACTTTTAGTTAAAAACTCCGCCTATAACTTTTAGAAAACGTCATTCATCAGCTAACAAACCCTTCTTTCCCCATTTCCGGATAAATGGCCAACACTTTAGGTGTTGTTCTTCAAGCAAAAGTCTTGAGCTTTAACCGAGCCCCTTCCCTCCTGTCTCTGGACACTGGTCTGTTGGCTGTCTGTGAACACAACACATCAGGAATGCAGCAGAGCAGTGCAACTCTTAAGTGTTGACCGTCCATGTTTGAACGTTTTATTGGTGCTAAATTCCTGGTTTGTTTGAATTCGTAGGTCGCACTGTTCAGTTAGAGGCAGAGCATCATATGAATCCTGTTTAAGAACAAGGAGCCAATCAGATTATGTCTTTGGTCCAGTTCAGTGACACCACTTGTTAATGTCTTTCATATGACTGTGTTGTTCAGGACAAGCTGTCTGTGGCTCTGCAGAGAGTGCAGCTGCAGGCGGAGGAGGCCACGCTCTTCCAGAGACAAACCAATGAGAAGATTCTCCTCATTAAGGTGTGTATGGAAGTGTGTATGTGTGTGTTCATTGTGGCGCTTTTGGCAACTTCACAACACAGAAGTTGTGATGACAGAACCTGAAAAGCCTGTTGCTAGGCAGCGCTCACCTGCATTCCTCCCCATTACCTGTAATCCACAGGATGAGTCCACTCAGTCATTACTCACAGTGTTCAGGCCTGGGCTTTCTCACATTAGGTAAAACCGTAAATCTCTCAACCTAAAACGTTGGTTGTTTATGACAGAAGAGTGCGTCATGCTGTGTTTGTCTTTCTCCCCCTCTTTAAAAGAAAAGCATAAACCTAATATTTAAGTACTCGGTGTACTAATACCACACATTCTCACAGAAACACTCTCAGGCTCTTCACTAATCACCTTACACGGCCCTGTCTGTAAATATTTCTACAAGGTTAACTCACTACGGGCTCTGCAGCCTGCAGCTACACTAAACTTACCATCCGCTCCAACTGCGAGCATGTGTTTTCCTGTCTGTCTATTTGACCCAGTTTATATGCACATGCAAAGATTTCACTTCTGTGTTTGACAGGATGTGGACAAATACAATGTAAGAACTTCCTCATCCTCTCAATACACGTGCTACCTGTTTATATGTCAATCATTTCAAATACAAAAATCATGATGCTGTAATAAACCGTCGTTTGGGTCATTTCAGTGTCTACAGAATTAATACGTTTTTATTCACATTGAAGTATATCTTTTAGTGTATGACGAGTACTTATCCAATACATGTTTTTGTGTTTTAGGAAAACGCTGGGGACCTGGAGGAGCAGGTCACAGCGGAGATCGGCCGTCTGAAGGACTTTCTTCTTGAAGAGGAGCAACGCATCAAGGAAAAACTACAGAGGCAAAAAGAGGACAAACTTAATCAACTAGAGGAGGCACTAACTCAGGCCACTGCGCAGATAAGCCAACTGGAAAAAACGGCTGATGAACTGTGTGTCAAACTCCAAGAGGAGGAAAACCCAGAGCAACTCAAGGTAAAAAGGATAACGGGCTCTGAATGGAACAATTATGCATTTTAAATGAATAAAACCAGTGGATCTGGATGGTTCAAAGTGATCTGGTACTACTATTTGTAGCACTAAGTAATAAACTATAACATACATAGATCATGATTTGTCTTTATGTTCACTGTAAACTGCCAAACATGTTTTAATAATAGAAATTGGGCCATTGATGTGCAGCAGGATGAGCCTCTTCAAAGTGGCATTTTACACTAGCGAGCAATGGATTTTCATGTATCTGTTTTCTTTTCGAAAATGGCGATGCAGCATTTTTAAACTCTACATTTATTACCCAGAGTCTACATTTTGTGAATAAACGCATGTTAGGACAGGGAGGTGGGCGGCTATATGGGGTGGGTGAAAACAGATTTTCTCTGCGCTCGAGCCTCAAAAGCAGGACAATGCAAGATTACTCAGACATGAATGAATCTTAATAAATGCTCATACACATTCATTTAACATATCTCCTTTTAATTAGAAATTAAATGATGTTTTGTCGTTTTGATTTAAATGACATTAACCTAAATGTCGGAAACAAAACTGAATTCCCTTTGTATTTAATCGCAGTGGATTCGACCACGAAAGAGAAAAATCTCTAATAGTAATTTGAATGCATTGTTAAATATCTATAGTTGCAACGACGAGGGACTAAATACCAGCGTCATATGGCCAAAACATGTTTCTGCTGATACTTGAATCTAACGTGTCTCAATCTGTTCTTCTACAGGGAATCAAAGACTTCATCGGGGGGTGAGTATCTTCATTATATCAAACCATATCACACAATACATCTGCTACGTAACAACTGTGTTTGTCTATTGAGTAACTGGCATTTGTAATTCTCCAGTTTGTCTTGTGATGAACTGGACCTCAGGCTGTGACAGGATGTTAAGACATAACCGTGGTTTAACTGATAAACTGCAGATAAACAATTACAAAACCTACTTGTCTTTTCATAGTCACGTAAAGAACTCTAGACTAAAACAGAAGTTTTTACTTTTACCCCCCAAACTTTATCTCTCGCACAAATCCCCAAGTTGAGAAAATAGATTAAGAAAGACAACTCTCATTAGTAATGTATCAGTCCTTACACACTGTGGGGCAGAGTTTGCTTGTACAATCCACCTTTATGGTATGTTGGTTATCAGTTATCGGACAATGGTATTGGCCATATCAGTATCGATCGCATTATTAAAATGTTGCTGATATTACCAATGTTTGTTTTGCCCTGCCCCAGTCTGTGTGTCACTTCCTGTTTGTCCTCATTGCATCAAATTTGACTTGTTAACAGAACTAATGAATAAAAAGAACAAGAGAAGCCAATCACCTGTAATTATGTCTGTATGTTTAACAGTCATTGTTTTACATCCCAGATGAATATTTTTTGTTATTTTTACTAAAGTGAAAAGTTAATTTGTGAACTTCACTATAACGTAACATACATTTATGGTCTTATTATCAGTAAAGGCAAATATCGGTCATCGGCCACAACAGTAAGACAAATATTGGATATCAGCTCAAAAATGTAATATCAGACCATCCCTAATCCAGACTGAATGAGTTTTGTTTGTTATTGAAGGTTTCTGGCAGTTTCTTTTCATATGGATTTTATTTGTTTCATATGGTATTCAAAAATAAAATAAGGTTTATTGGTTTTAAATGCCTTTGTGAGCTCTCATGTCTAGAGTTCATGTGTGGGAACATTAGTTGTTAGTGTGTAGGTAGAAGCACAAAGCTACACTGCGTTGCAGGAATGGATGGCATGTTCTCTGTCTGTGAGAAAACCAAAGAAAAGCGTCCCATGCTAAGACTATGTTTTGGTTTTTAAACCTGCTGTGTCAGTGTTCAGAGTCTGCTCCTGTGTTTGTTCAGGGCTGAGAGCCTGTTTGAGCGCCCCCTGGAGGTAAGTGTGGATCTGCAGTCCGGGGATTTCCTGGGCCCTCTGCAGTACAGGACATGGAGGAAGATGTGGTCCATCTTTCAGTCAGGTAAATATAATAATATAGAATAACTAAAGTAATTTATGACCTGTTTTATACCTCACAATTTAAACTATAGAGGCCAATAAATCTTCCAACAATAATAGCCTTTTTGAATATAATTACTAAAGAAATAAAGATAAACCTGTGCTTTTGATAATACATTTGTTTACAAAAAAGTATTGTACTAAACATTAACTGTAAATCGTGTTGACAAGAAAACGTATGCAAAAAAGATAAACTAACTTGGCAAAGACTTCCGTGAATGAGAGAATGTCAAAGATCGAAAAATCAATTGTACTTTGTCCTCCAAGTGCAACAGTTACTCTAAAAACCCACGGATTGACACGTTCCACCCGGTGTTTTTGATGATCACAGTGCTTTTGTGCACATAAACACCGCAAAAATCACATCTAATTATTGAGTTATTTGATATTCACTGTCCATGTAAATGCGCTCAGTGACAAAAGAATCTCTTGAACTTCTTGTCAAAATATCGGTTTAATTTAATACGCGCACATAAGTCCGAGAGACAAATGTTTTATCCAGTCAGTGTAACTTTGCTAAACTTGTGTGCAGTAGTCATTTGTTATCCGACTCTGTAAAGTCTTTCTACACATGTTCATACTTCAACTTTGAACCAGTTTTATTGTAAACAAAAGGTGGGCACAAATTATTCAGTGAGTCGGTGACTGTGGCCCATTGTCTAAAACCCTCTAAACTGTAAGCTCCGCTAAGCTTTGGCAGCCAAGAATGTCAGAAGTGCAATGATTAGTGGACTTGAAACCTGCCCTCTTCCTCCGTCCGTCATTGTGTGTCCACCAAGGTCATTCAGGCTGACCAAACAGACCTTTTCAAGTTACGTAAAAGTAGTTATACCGCCATTTAAAATTTATTGTGTCCATTTAGCTACAACTCGCGTGTCTCGTCTTTCACTTAATTAGCCGAGAGTGATTAAGCGTTTCGCAGCTGAAGGTCAACGACAAGGATCTCCTAAAGGATCATTGCCTGTAATCGGCTGTTACGTTGAGGCTATGGAATTCCTTGGTCAGAACCTGGTATTGTTGAAATAAAGTATTGTTTTGTTCAGTTTTGATTTATTTTTTTGCTCCTGATTCAGACCCATTCATAAACCGTGTCTAAAGCGTGTTTAGACCGTGCGCTTAGTTTTTGTAAGCTCGTAGCTTTTAGTTTTTCAGAGGCGATTTCAAGAGCTTTGTTTAGTTCTTAACGTCGTCCTAGTTTAGTCCTGGATCTGACCTTTTTTAAATTGATGCACTATATTTCCACAATTCAATTAAATGTTCATATGCTTTGACTGCTATTAAAGAAAGATATTGAAAAAAAATAGCCCTAGTTTGTAAAATGTTATATTGTTAAAACTGTTATATAGAAAAAAATATTCAAGTTTCTTAAAATATAATTAACTAAGAACTGAACTAAGATGAACTGAGAAATAATATTTGTGGCAAATTTAGAAGTCTTTAAAAATACTTTCCAATTCAGTTTATTAAAAAGTAAACCTAAAAATAAATTGCTTTTTAAAAAATCTGGCTGTTTATGTCACATTAACTTTACTCGTGACACATTGTGACCTCCCTAAACGGGTAAATTGATTGGAAAACTAATTATATTTTCTTTTTATGTTTTAGCCATGACCAAAGTGACCCTTGACCCCAACACGGCCTATCCTTGCCTGTGGGTCTCTGAATGCTGCTCCAGTGTCCAAATGGGCAACATCCGGCCAAATCTGCCTAATAACCCCGAGCGCTTCACCCGCTACAACATCGTCCTTGGCTCTGAGGCTTTCTCCAACGGGCGACACTACTGGGAGGTGGACGTCGGGTCAAAAACGGCTTGGGGGCTCGGAGTGGCCGCGGCGTCCGTCAACAGAAAGGAAGAGATCAGCCTCTGCCCCGAAGACGGATTCTGGACCTTAGTGCTCCGGGACAATGGAGACGGGACCAGTGAGTATGAGGCCTGCACTGACTCTGAGGAGGAGGGCTTGATTTACCCGTCCAAACGTCCCGGGAGGGTGGGGGTCTACCTGGACTACAGTCGAGGGGAAGTGTCGTTTTACAATGCAGACGACATGGACCATCTTTTCACCTTCTACAACGCTAAATTTAAAGAGGCAGTGTACCCGTATTTTAATCCCTGGCCCATTATCAACGGGCAAAACCGAGAGCCCCTCATTATAGTCTCGCCGCACTGGGCTTAACCTGTTTTATATTAAAATGGACACTTTATTCTAGTAAAAGGACACTAACATGAAATGAAATGTACCTTTAAATGTATATGTATATGAATGTTTGTTACTTAGTCCTGAAAAGAATTGGAATCTCTAATAGCGTATATCTGTCAACAAAATATGCACATTCTTAAACAAATGCACTGTTTAAAAATAGTTAAAGTAATTTTGAATTGTTTCAGCAGCACAGCCGCACAAAGGCATTTTTCACATTTTCACTGCATTTTTCTGCAACTTCTACATAGCTCCACTAGAGGGCATGTTTACCTACTTTTTTTAAATAATGTGAATCAGAGTCTACATTTTCTAGATTGTAATTTTGAAATGGTACAAAGCAAATGTAATGCATCACTGATCTGCTTCTGCAAGATTTGATAGAAAAATATAATTTGGATGAATAAATTCATATAAATGTATATTTACAACAATTATAATAAGTATATAATATATAAAACAAACCTTTAAAAAAAAAAGGAAAAAAATAGACATTTGGTAATACATTAGGATGGGACAAGATCTTGTGCCACAAGTTTTTTTTTATAGTGAGTAATTTTTTTATAGTTCCAAAAAGCAGTGTTACAATGAAAGAAAAAATATATCTAAAAAATAAAAAATATACTGCACCATTTTTTTGAAAACTCTTCTCCAAAATTGTGTCTTGTCCCATCCCTAGTATTACATGAAAAAAAATGTAAAAAATAAAAGTACTTTATATAGCCTAACTCGCCTATATATGTGTTTTTGTTAATTCAGTCTTATGTCAATTGCCAAAAACTTTTTTTATGTTCCGCTGTCCGTTTAGACATGGTTAACACATTTACACCTTTGATACTGTTACAAATAAATAATGAAAATTGGTCTGACCCAAATAAAAGTTTCATCTTCATCTGCTGCGTCCGTGTGCGTCACCTTTACATTCACTTCAGTGTTCCTGACTCGATTGGGGTTACGTCCCGGTTCACCCTTTTCGTCTGCCACGGTCTTCATCTGTAATTAGATATTATAGCGGCCTGATCGACGTGGCAGTAGTAACACAAGCCCACATCGTGCCTAAGCTCCCACTCCCTCAATCACTCACCTGTCTTTGACCAAGGTTAAAACCCAAATGATCTAAACTTTCCCCAAACGTATATCATTTCTCATCTGTCGGAGATATTTTTACACTTCTTACCCATTTCTACAGACCTATTTTTGATCATGATGTAATGCCTATTTTCAGGGGTGGAAAGTAACACACATACTCGCGTTACTAGAGTAGATTTTTTTGTGTGTTTTTTTGACGATTTTTAAATGTATACTTGTACACGAGTATAATTTTTTGTTATTTAATCATGTAATTTTAATTGGTTACATTTAAAATCATTATGAGAACTCTTTTCGAAACCTATCAAAGACACAAAACATCAGCTCATCGTCTGCTCCGATTGGCAGAGAATATGCAGATTTTCATTTTTTAAAATCTGCTTTAAACTGTTTAATTCATCAAGTTTTGTATAAAAGACTGATCTAAAGCGATTTCACGTGTACTTTTTACTTAAGTAGTACTTGTACATTTTTAACCAAGTAACAGTACTTTTACTTGAGTACAAATGTCCTTTCCACCACGGCACTACCTATTATTATTTTAATTTTTTTATTCGAACATAAAAAAACAACAAAAACAGCAGGGCAACAACATAAAAAAGAAACATTAAAAAATAAAAACAACACAGAACGAGGTCCAGGGAGAACATAGGGTAAGTAAAAGATAAGGGAGTGGCATCACAAAAAAGAAGATTGGATTAAGTTCAGAATCATTTTAAATAAATAAAAGCACTGTCTATTTTTAACCTTGACTGTCGGTTAAACTTGCCGTTTCTGTAATGGATCTGGTAGAAGAATGTGCCTCGCCCACCTCATCTATAGTTGATAAGGATCGGGATGGAGAGCGAGACAGAGGGGCGTGTGTGGTTTACGTCCCAAGTTTAAGTGATTAATGGAAACCTCATTAGAAATCGGAGAGAAGCTAAGCTATACGTTATGCACTGTCTGGGAGACGTACAGTGTGTATCAGATTTAGACGCTTAATACGGGTTTAACGAAGGGAAGCGGGGGCAATGGGGCCATGTTCAAACCACAGCAAAAAAAAAAAAAAAATGTTGTTATATGTACTACACTGATAGCATAACATTTAGACAAGACAACGATGTATGTTACAATACATCACTGTTTTTAAAGTGCGTATGACAGGTTTTTACGATTTTCTAATTTTGACTTTTTTGGGGCGGGTGGGCTTTATACCTGTTTATACCAGTATAAATTATAGTTTTACACCAATCAATCAAGCATTTGTGGAGAAAAGAAGAAAAATCTGTTGACAATTACAGGAAGTGACGTCACATTAGGTACACCATGCCAGACAAAGTTTATGCATAAATTACACAAAGAAAGTACTTTTTTGACACTCTAAACATAATTCAACAAAGAAAAGGTGCTCTCATATATTTCTTTTGTGCAAATAAAAAAAAATTGTGCCCTAAAAAGATTTTTGCCCAGTGTATATTTTCATATGTCAATTACTAACAGGAATTTACATTATAAACTTAAAAAATGAGCTATTCTGGGATCATTTTTAAACATTTTTAGCAACATTTTAAATATTTAAAACTTAACTGCATTTTAGTCCAATGAGTCGTCCAACCTGTCGTCTGAACTTTAAACAAATGCATTTAGAAATAGTTTAAACATTTTTGAATGAACAAGGGACCACTGTACTTGGATTAAATAGAAAGACAGATACTTTATTGATCCAGAGGGAAATTGTTGTCTGGTCTGTTGCTCACATAAAAGAATCAAAATAAAAATAATAATAAAAAAAGTCACTCCAAATAATAAGCAACAAAATTAGAGAGCTTTCAAAATAAAAATTGATTCAGCAATCTGCAATACTACCAAGTCAAGTATGACAAACACATATTTTGTGACACCATTTCCTCATGAAATCCATCTATTTATGTGTGAAATATGTATTAAACACTCATCTCATACAAACCCTATCATACTCATCCGCTGCCACCTGCTTACCTATTTCTTTCAAATCAAATCATGTTTTGTACTTGTTAAGCTTTTGGTAGAATTAGGGTTTTGTGCTCTCTCTGTCGCGCCGTTACAGAGCTGGAAACTGCGCTGATCTGCTCCCGTTTGATGTGCACATGCGTCTTTGCACATCATGCATTTAGAGCTATAGGTCCCGTGACGCGATGCTGCACCTGCGCGAGCTCAACCGAACACGTCGGATGAGCTTATGTACGAACGTGGATGTCGTCCAAGCGCAAAGCAAATGCACAGCTTCAGAATTTGTCGCTTCCCTCCCTGTTTTGTGTCGCACGAAAAAAGACCTGACCCGGCCAATCCAATCCAATTTTGGACACAACAAAGGCTTCAGATATGACAGAGGGGGATTAAGGCCAAAACCAGCTCGATACTGTTGAAAAAAATATATATATATTTCATGTTAGTGATTTTTCTTTTATGCTTTACAGCTTCTTTGAGCTAGTGCTTATTAAGTTTACTCTGTTTAACTCGGGTATAGTCCAGATTTAGTCCAAGTTAAGTCTTGTTTTAGTACTTTGTAAAATAGTTTGAGAATCACTGCCACATAGAACCAGAGGTGGGTAGTAACTTTTTAAAGAATTTGTACTTTACTTTCAGCATAGTTTTCAGACACCAAGCTGTTACTTCTACTTGAGTAAGCGGTAGTTTGAAGTAACAGAGTCAAAGTTTTGGTTTCTCTTCCCACTGCGAGTAAATTTACCCTTGACAAAAGCTTTATGTTGACAATATAAAAATGATTTGAACATCTGCTCTATGGCCCGGTATGATTCCGTTTTTCTTTTTTGTGGTCCTGTCCTTTTGAGAATACTACATTTATTTCATGTTTTGTCCATCCCTCTTCAAATAAATAAAAATAATTAAAAGTCCAATACATCAGATGTTACTGCCAGACAGTTACTCGTACTTGAGTTGTAGTTTCGCAGCAGTCGCGCCGCAGTTAGCGCTCTCCCTACACGCAAGCAGGTCCTGGCATCGATTCCCGGGTGTTGGAGTTTGCATGTTCTTCCTGTGTCTGTGTAGGTTTCCTCTACCACTAAAAGCATTCGCAATAGGCTCTTTGTGTTGGACTGCAATTGTAAAAACTGGATCAAGTTAGTACTTTTATCTTTGTCTTTTACTGACCTTTCCTAAAAAAATACTTGTAAAACCAAAGGCCACTGACTGTTTTTAAAGGTTTTTTTTGCGCAATAAAAACACCGGTAATTGAATGTTTAATGCCATACAGTGGAATCAATCACACTTTACAAAGTGCCCCTTTTAAGATTTAAACTTGTTTGCTTTTTTGAAAGATGGCCTGTAAAAAGGAAGTGGTAAATGGTAAAAAACTGATGTAAATGTGGCATATGTTCTTATTCGGATCAAGCTGATGTTGTCAGTGTTGAGGGAAATGCAGAGAGGAAGCGGAGGAGAGAGAGCGGTCGGTGTGTGAGAGGGTAGATAACGCGAGAGACCAGTAAAGTTCGGGAGTATAGAGTGTCACCTAAAGGGATCGCCAGTGAGGGCAGAGGTGCAGGAACCCAATCCCACAGCCAGGACTACTGCGGATGATAAAAACCTGCTCACCTGAAAGGCACTGCGAGACGGAAATGTTAGAGAAGCAAGCGCGCCACTGAGGGAACCAACCCAGCCAGTCACTTGGATTTCTGTCGCGTTTGATTTGGAAGGAGGAGGAAGAATTTGGACCTTTATATTTCACTGCACTTATATTTCACAGTTTTGGTTTTGCGACTTTCCTGAAGCTGGGAAAAAAAAAAGTTTTGCCAACTTCGATAATTTTTTTAGAGGGAACATTTGATATATATTTTGATCCCATTATGAGCTCTGTTGCAGATTGTGCGGAGAGGCGTGACAATAAATAAAAGCAGAAAACAAAGCAAGCGTTAAGGGCCAGCTGCTCCAGGGGCCACTGCAGCGGAGGAGAGAGGAGCGAGGCGGTGCGGAGGGGTGGGAGCGAGACAGAGAGGAGAGGAGCGTTGGGATCACCGCGGCAACATGTTCATGATCATTCGAGAGACGCCAGCGGGAGGAGGCAGTCCGGGTGGCATGAATACGGTGCCCGGAAGGACGGCAAAACAGGTGAGTGGACAAATCTAATGTCTGTCATTTTGATATAGACGGTCAAGCAGAGGAAGGGTCCGAGGACGCTCAAAAATGATCTATCAACGAAAAAGGGCGTCGTTTTTTTTATCAGTAGTAAGTGTCACTGCTCTATTGGAGAATTTACCATTATAATTGATCTGCAAACTATTTAATTTTTTTTAATAGCATATAATTATGTCTGGCTGGACCCTTTAAATCCCAACAAGCATCCTAATCGATCCACTATCAATTCATATTTCCTATGTCGCGTCCGAACAAATACTGTAATTGAACTACATAGTTATAGTTCCACATCAAAAATTGGTCTTCAAGACACTTTGCGATTTCAGACTTGACCTTGAAGTGGCGGTAACTTTGTCACACAGCAAAACCGGAGGCAGGTATTTAAATGCGTCGAACTCGTGCCGAGCTTTTTCACAAACCCTTTGACGCTAATATCCACATTCGTTTTGGGCGCGGGCACGGTTTAAGAACAGCTTTTTTTCCGACGGCAACGTGAAGCCGGGGAGGACCGCCCCAAACGCAGCCAATCAGAGCGCTGCTTTCTTACTTTCAGGTTGACCAGAAGTGAAATATGCTGCAGACAGAATACAAAAGTCTAATTTTGCTGCTTTTACAATATACGATTTGGTGGAAAACACAACATTTACTAATTTAGAAAAAGACTCCAGCTTTAATGAACAATGATATTAATTCAAATTGAGTTATCATTATTTTATTTTTTGGGAAATAAATGCATTCTTATATATGTTGAATGTAGTGTTATTGGAACGATCAATGAATCATTTATCGCACCCTGGTCTCAAGTATTGTTGCTTCTCTTCTTTAATCACAAATTACTTACTTTAGATCTGCCTTTGAATTGATAATATAATCTCATTAATGTGAATCATCTTGAGGGGAAAAAAGCCCCATATAAAATCTTTATAAAGACCATCTCGTTTTGCTCATTACCGAGAAAGTGACAGATGCCATTCCTTATTTGCATGCATTTTAAATGTCCAGGTGTCATATGCAGGACACTGAGCACCATATTTTCTGCACCGTGACATAACTGCGCCGCGCTCGTGTGTGTACAGTGTCTTAACCCCGGACTGTCTCGCTCCTGTTCCTCCTGAAGGTACAAGCCGCAATCAAGAAGAAAGTCGAGAAGCAGAAGAAGAGGAGTAACGGGCAGGGCAAGACGTCCGGCGAGGTCCCGACGCAGCCGCCCAGACGCAAGAAAGCCCAAGCGGCGAGGCCTAATCCGACCATCGAAGAGGCGCACAAACTGGAGCAGACGCTGGAGGATCTGATGGAGGGACCTCACCGAAAAGAGCAGGAGCCAGAGAAGGAGGAGGAGCCAGTGGACCTCCTGCCCATCGTCACCTCAGTGTTCGGACAGGTAAGAGCTGCAGGAATCTGAGCACGTTTTTATAAAGGGGCCGTATCTCTTAAGACTATCAGCAACATTTTGTATCGATTTTAAAAACATGCAAATAGTGCTGGGTGTTATTTACAAAAATGAATCTCTCGATATATCAGTCCAACAGAAATGTGTTCAAACTTGTCTTCAAATGTATTAGTTGAGATTTCATAATCAGACACATGTAAAATGCCTGTAAAATAAATCACAGAAGTGCAGAAATATCGCCTCATACATCATTAGAAAGTTAACGTTCTTATTTTTAAACAGCTCTTTTTGCATGCTCAGCATTGACATTTTTAATATCTTTAAAACAAAATTCACAATAATCCAGCTACATCTAGTGTCTGTAAACCCTGAAATTACATGAAGTAGTAATGTTTTGGGCTCGTTACCAAAAGTGTTTTGCAAGTGTGTAGTGGAAACGTCCTCTGTGGGTCCATGTTGCGTGGCTCAAGTTCTGCGGCTGATTAAATGTCTTTCCAGGCACACGATTGAAACTCTAAGCCCTAAGTACAAATTCAAAACCACCCCATCTGAGTGACACTTTTTGTCTGCTCCCCCTGATGCGCACACACAGTCGCACACACAGTACATACATGTACATGCCATGCATTTTGGGGAGATCATTGTGAAAAAACTGAATAACTCTTTACTTTTTTTAATGAATATTATGTCAATTCAACAGAAAAGTGCAATAACATGTCTTTAAATGTGTTCGTAACAGTTTCAATCAGACAAAATGTGAATGGTCTGTAAAATGACACCTGTAAAAGTGAAGAAATATAACTTTTTTCAGATTTTGTGGCATTGTTTTTTACTCTAAACGATATGCTCGTACTCTATTTTAACCTACTTCTTAACTTTAAATCATGATGTTGATCTAATGATAGATAATGAAGTCATGGGGATTCCTCATGAATTACGTGAGAATACCGGTTTTAGTCCTCATTAATGGCAACAGTTCTGACAGCTGCTTTGACCCGAACCGCTGCAAACACGACTAAAGCTGAGAAGATGGCGTGTGTTCGATGGGTTTAAGCTCCTCTTCTTTGGAAAACATGACGGAAGTGTAATCCGTAACAGATACAGCCTCAATCAGGCGGACATCCGATAAACTTACATCACTGAATGCATTGTCCAGTGGCGTCGGCTCGTATAGGGGACAACACTGGCACGTGAAGACTTAAAGCGTCTGTCACTGTAACATGTGGGCTTTTTGTGGCGAGTTAAGATGAACTGTATGGTCTTATGTTTTTGGGGGATTAGGTTTTACTCACTACGAAGTGCTCATTTCCTTCTAGGAACGAGTAACTGGATCAGTCCAGTTTTGAGGTCAAAAACAGGAAGTGGATATGACAAAGATGTACACATGAAGTCAGCCATGATGCAGCTGAGGACTAATTAGGGGCAACACCAGAGTGAGTGACAAAAGAGTCAGCGATGTCCACAGGCAAGTCCAGAAACGGGAGACGCTGAGACGCAATCGGTCAGTCACTGCGTCTACATGGATCAGTCATTAGATCGAATAAACAGGGGGAAAATACAGGTTTGAACTGGTGGTCTGGTGGTTTTCTTCACACGATCCTTTTTGTCCCTGATAAAAGAGAGCTATCAAGCTGCTGGCCACGTGAGACATAAAAAGAAAGCTAAAACTCACTCACTTTCAGTCAAATCAACCATTCAAGGACGAATCAGGATCAGTTTGAACTCCAAACACACAAAATGATCACATCATTTAAATAGACCTTTTATAATGATTCCGCCTTGACTTTTTTCTTAAACGTCATTACTTCAAGTCCCTAAATCTCCCTTTTTTGTGTCATTGGTTTCAGCTTTGAAATGGGAATTGTCAAGAACCATCAAATGCTCAGTTTACCGTCTGTCAACTCCTCCTTATGTGTACTATGTGTGTAATATAGGCAGGATTTAAAAGGTTATGTTCCTCTGCAGAGCTTGTTACCAATTTTAATTTTTTTATTTTTAAATTGTTATTATTTCATTTATTTCATTAGTGCAACTCCATCAGACCATTGATAATTAACAGATATCCATAAAAATTCAGTTGGTACCCAAAAAGGAGTTGGCAGGAGAAAAACGTGAAAAAAGTGTTGAAGCTGTTGACGTTCACGTTCAAAGATCGTATGGCTTTGCACGCCAAGCTGCACAACAATATTCCTAATGGTGCGCGTATGAGGCAGTCGTTTTGACCCATAAAAACACACCGACGCTGGACTGATCCCGTCTCTGCTCCGTGTTTGTCCCCTCTTAAGACAGACTTTTACCTGATCCCACGTCATAACCCGATCTGTACCCGCCCAGCGCTGCACAAACACACTTGACAAGGTAAGATCACTTTACAATTGTTCAGCCACAAGTGACATGCACGGCTGGTATTACAACCTGCCACAAAATTAACCTACAACTGATGGAGTTACAGCCAGTCATGTGCCGACTTGGGCGCGCAATTGAAAAGTAATCAAATGTGAATAAACCTGTGGGTCCAGCATTAAATAATCATTCACATCAAACATTAAAATAGAGACATTTAATTAGACTTAATGGCATTGCGGGTGTCCTTGGTTATTTATAGCTAGAGTTAATGTTGTCCCAACTTGTGTTGTCTTTATCCAGATCAAGTGATGTTTAAATTTTGCATTTGAATTGAAATAGATACATAGATAAGGACTCATTTAAATGTAGAAGACTATTTACAGCACGCGCAGCAGTCTGGGCCGGTTTTAAGTCGAGATGAGAGAAGACCACACAAATGCCAAACTTGATCAGAATAAACAACAGTACATTTTATTTTTTGTATAGCGCTTTTCAGGACACTCAAAGTCACTTCACAGAACATTATTAAAACAGTAAATTTAAAGAAGATTAAAGAGACGAGTATAGACAATTAAACACTATGATATAACTTTTTTGCATTTTAATTGGAATAAGTGCAGTATAGAGTATAGACTAAATCTGATGAGTCTCATTGAATGTTATATGAAAAATAAAGTTATCCTAATGATGATGTGGCTTGTGGGCTCATTTTATTGTTAGTGTTTGGTGAGTGAAATCAGAAGTTATATAGTAGGTGTATTTTCTTTTATTCTTAGTGTATAATGTGTACTTATTTATAGAGCACAATTCATACAAAACGGCAACTCAATGTGTGTGTAAGAGGACAAAATGATGACGATAATAATAGCAATTCATAGGGAAATATGTAGACCATGCACACACAAATAAAAGAATATAGTAATTTAATGTAAATACACAGGTTTTTTTAATTTGGTTTCAAAAATTGCATCTGACTGAATGTTTAGTATGTCCGACACGTGTTTTCAGCATTTTGTGTTGCTTGGTGACTGACTAAAGGCCTCTCTCTCAGTCTGGACCCGTCGTATTTGAACACATGACTTTTATTTTAAGTGCTTTTTAGTGGCAGTGCGCTGTGGAACATTGATGTCATGACCCCCGTCACATTTTGTGGCAAAAGTCATCCCTCTCTGCTTAAGCTCAGTCTGTCACTTTTAGACATCTCTGCAGCTGTTAAAGCGCCCATAATAATCCTGTACTGCAGCAGCCTCTAGTGGTGATGGTTTGGCATTACACCCGGAAAACAATTTCTATCAACTATACTTCTGAGCATGGTAGACTGCAAAGTACTCCAATCTCCAATTTAAGCACTGTTAATTAATGTTTCTATGTGTTCGTTAATATAAACCAATGTTATTTGCACTTGTATTACTTCAGTGCTCTTTACATAGTTTATTAGATTTGATGGATGATGGATGGATGATGTACGTGATGATGTATGTGATGGATGGAAAAAACAGAAGCCACACATTTCTAATAAGTCTAAAATTGCAAGTATGTCATGTTTGCCATAAAATAAACGTTTTGCTTGTTTGAAATGTCAAACATTTGTCTAAACGTGGCAGGGCTTAAATGGTTTTAAAATCAAAACATGAATCATTCAAGCCGCTCTGTCTCATCTCGTCCAACTCTGCTTTTGTGTGGATTTGTGGCAGATGTGTCTTCAGTTAGATCATGATCCCAACTTCTGCTGCCTCTTACTAATGCACCACTGCAACGACCTCTTCATCAAAGTTTAGCTGGTTGTGCAACAACAAGAGATGCGCGAGAGCCACAGTCTGCCACAACATTTCACATTTGAACTTGTCTGAAAATACACACTGAGAATAATGTGGGCAAAAGTATTAGACAAAGAAATTGCATAATCTGTTTATTCAGAACATTTATAAAGTATCTGGTCTCCACCTTGGTTTGGTCACCAACAATGTTTCACCCTTAAATTCCAGTTTGGATCTGGTTTAGTCCTGTTATAGACTTGGATTAGATCTGGTGCTCACATTACCTCTCATTTAGTAAAACCAAAAATGTTCCACACTATTCAGGCACCTTCAGGAAACATTTTACAGAATATATTATTGATTTGGGTCATTTTACATTTAAGTTCTGTGCATTCATTAAAGGCCAAGGAATTAATTAAATACCATGTGAAACCCATCCATTTATTTCATGAAAAATTACTGAAATTATTTATCAAAAACTTTTTAACTTCACATTTTTCCAATAGACAATTTTATTGCCTTCATCTAAAAAATTGTAGAAGAATTTTAATACTCAAAAAACCAAAAATGTCTTTGTTATACTTGGCATGTCAAAACTTTGAGAACTGCTCTATTGATTAATGATAAATTGAATTACAATTGAAAAGAAATTTCAAATGATATCTTTTCACTTTGCCCACTTGCTGTTAATTTCTTCAGATCAGCATATCTTTCTCAGTAATCTAAAAGCATAAGGATTAACCTCGGTTCATTTATGTGCACTTAATTCCCCTTCAAAACCGATAAAACCACAGCATCTGAGTGCGAGAGAGAAACGAGAGAAAGACGGACAGACGAGAGAGAAACGGAGACGGACAGACATGGAGGGAGCGAGAGAGGGAGAGAAAGGGAGAGAGCAAGAGAGAGGGAGAGAGAGAGAAAAGGAAAGAGCGAGAGTGCGAGCGAGAGAGGGAGAGAGAGAGGGGGAGATTTAAACCAGTTCAGTTGTGGACGCTCTTCTAAATCTGCAGCTTTGAGTCACAGGGACTAATTGGTTGGGCCGTACAAAGCTTGAATACTTTCGACATCATGAATTAAGCCAGGATCCTGTATCATTTTTATCATAAATATGGAACAGAAGGTCAAAGGATTTTATTGATTTCATTTGGTGATGGGCAACTGCACCAAACCATCTATGAAAGACAAAAAGGTAGGAACGGTTCCATTATTGCCCTCGCTTTGTGTCAGATGATTTTTGTTTAGAGTTTTTAAGTCTCTCACACTGACCACTACGTTCCGTCTTTTTCTGCTTGTACTGAATTGTATTTGATTGATAGAACAATTTCTGGCAAGAATAACATTTAAGAATCAACTTAATTGAAGCAGTGACTTGTCAAAATAGAATAAAATAAAGTAACAATGTGAATTAAAGTTGAACTAAATAATTTGAGTAGAAAAATATGTTTTCTGTATTAATTAGTTAAGGATTTTTGGCAGATTCAGCATTGACTTTTCTCATATACATTATTTATTGCCCTAATTTAAATTATAAGCTAATTGTTTGAGACTTAATTGAGAACACATTGTACGGGACGGTCTTATGTAACTCCTGAAGATGTTACAGGATCAGACAATTAGCAAAATGAGCCTTTGGGAATGGATATATCAGAAGTGGTTAGATCCAAGTCGTCCAGTGTGAAGATAACGGCGGATGTGAGGGGAAAAGCAGTTCATGTAATCCAGGCTTAGAGCGACATTCTCACTGTCTGTGTGGGTCTTATCTGTTTACACAAAGATGTTTGTGATTAATATTCTTCTTAATTATGAATTGTGTGACTCCAAGGGGGCAAATGACAGCATTAAGGCCCAGTCGCAAACAGAGCGCCACCTAGAGGAAGACGTGGATCCGGACGCGAAGGGAAAACCGCTCAGAGAAACTTTTGGTTCTTTGGTGAAGAACTTCAAGATGCTGCAGATAGTAGGCCCGGCCTGTGTGTTCCTAAGACAGGGATTTGCCTTTGTATGTAATGCGATACTATATACTTTCAAATCACTCAATCCTTCACCTCATCTTTAACCTAACAAGGGCATTTTAGTACTTTTCTTAGAATATCGGAGGTGGGTTCTGCAGTCAAATAAGTATAATCAAGTAATAGTATTATTGCGTCGAAATCAGACTTGTTTACATAACGAAACAGCTCAACTACAGCTAAAAATACCAATCTTTGAAAAAAAAGTGGACTCCAAAAGGACATTTATGCTTGAATAATGTTATTTAATATTGTAATTCTGTAACACTGATTATATGAAGGCTGAACATGCTGCTGATGTGAACTGTCCGTTTAATTGTGGCAATAAAAGTAAAAATAAATACACACATGTTTCAAGCAGAAGTAGAGTTTTAGTATTGTTGTCAGACAGAAAAAAAGGTACGAATCAAGCAGAGAAAGGTGCACTATGTATCAGAATGAGCATCCGCCAGCTGCTTGTCTCTGTCAATTCTTAGCCCCGAATGTTCCGCAGCATGGCATTAATTGTATCCAACATTTATTTCATCCTGGGCGTTTTTATAGCTCAAAAATACCATGAAAAACATACATTCTTACTGTAAATGGGCTCAACTCTCAATTGAAATAATATTACAAAGAGCTCAAACACAAATGACATTCAAAACAGTAAATATACGAGTCACGGCTGCTCTGATTAACTCTGGGAGCGTTTTGTTTGAACTAGACATTTCAACCCCTGTTCAACTCGCACACACATGAGCAGTCAATCATTTCCATGGAAAGACATTGATTGGTTTGGCAGCACTTTGTCCATTAAAGCCGGCGGTGCTCGAGAACAAAACCTGAACTCCCCCCAAAAACAGAATGTACAGTTGTTTTTATAGCGCAATCAAACTCTATCTATGTCTTCTGTTTCTATATATAGTTACAGGGCAAAACATTGCTTATTCACATTAGCAAATTGTCCCAGAACATTAAGCCTGATTAAAGCATACATCGTTTTATCATATTTTCATTTCCATTATCCTCAGTGATGTTTCGTGTTGACATTGGAACGTCATATAATTCGTGTTGTGTGTAAAAAAAAAACAAAAAAAACGGTCTCCTTGTATAGATTTGGAGGCTTAAATGTTCTCGCTGTTGTACTCTGCCTCATCTCAAACCGGCTCATGTGTGTGGTTTTTCAGGACAGGGAGCTGAGGCCCGAGGAGATGGATGGTAAGGTTGGACAAGGTTTAGGGCAGACGCCTGTGAAGCCGGGCCTAAACATTGCCTTGTGTGTTCTTGAGCAGAGCTGCGCGAGGCCTTCACGGAGTTTATGAACAAAGACGGCTACATCAGTCACAATAACCTGGGCGAGTGCATGAGGACGATGGGGTACATGCCCACAGAGATGGAGCTGATCGAGCTGAGCCAGCAGATCTGTGAGTGCGTCCCAATTACACTGAACAGTAACTCCAGTGGCTCTTTTATACGGATGGAGGCTATTCACTGCATGCTTAGGAGTGGTTTGAGGAAATACATTTGTAAGTTAGTGTTGTAGTTGGTATGACAGCACCGTGGTGTCTTTCGTAAAGGTGGCGGTAAACTCGACTTTGAGGACTTTGTAGAACTAATGGGACCAAAGATGTTGGCGGAGACAGCAGACATGATCGGGGTCAAAGAACTGCGAGATGCGTTTAAGGAGGTACGAAAGTGGTTGATAATTTGAAGTACTTTTGGCTATTTCTGAACGTGTCTCCTGTGTTTCAGTTTGACTCAAACGGCGACGGCTTGATCAGTTTGACAGAGCTGCGTGAGGCCATGAAGAAGCTGATGGGGGAACAGATCACAAACCGAGAGATCAACGAGATCCTGCAGGAGGTGGACCTGAATGGAGACGGGCTGGTGGACTTTGAGGGTGAGGAACTGCTTTGTTTGTTTGTTTTACAATAATCGCCTTAAATGGACTGTTTCTATTCCTGTCTTTAGAGTTTGTGCGGATGATGTCTCGCTAACATCTCCACCTGTCAGAGGGTCAAACATTATGCAATGACTACAGACAACACATTACACTGTTGTGAAGTAACATCTGCTCATCCGAGCATGCTTTTATATTATACAACATTTTACAAATATATACAATCGTAAGCATCTGAACTTGTACTATCGAAGGATAAAGTATTACATTTGCATATCATAAGCTCCATGCAAAACATTGTTTTTATTTTTTATATATCAGTTTTTGTTGTACAAGTGTAAGATATTGTTTGTGAGGTATTTTTCTGTAAAGCGATGAATGAATAAATGAGAAAAATATGTCACCCTTTGGTCTGTTCAGTGTGGACATGCATGAACTCATTACTACACCATTATTTTATTTAATTATTCTAATAAATGTAGATGAATGACTGAATGTTGAACTTTGCTGAGTAGCTGTATAAGTTGTATGCGTGTGAGATCAAAGCACGCGTAACAAAATGTTTTTTTTATTTCACTGAAGTTTATTGACATTAAATTTAGGCTGTGAATAAAATTACATACAGAATTTATTAAATTATTTAAAAAAAAACAATACAAAATATATGAGTTTATGATTTTTCTTTTTATTGAAAACTTGGCCAGAAATCTGTACAGCAGAAAGGGTGTCAGTGCACAAGGGCTAAAGGCAGGGCAGAGGACTCAGTTTCCCATGGCGCATCACACCTTGTGCTGAGAATAGTGTTTAAAAGCATCTGTCTTGCTTCCTCTTTTGTGTTTCAAAAAAGTGAGGAGGGGATGAAGCGAGGGACTACAACAGGGGAGATAGTGGTCATAACAGCTCGGCTCGGAGGGGAGAAAGAGAAAGCAGAGGCAGAGGAAGTCGAGGAGGCCCAGTGTGGGCTGAGTGGTGTCCATCTCCGCTGGTCAGAAAGTGTAAGGTCAAATAGTGGTCCAAAGCCCCAGAGGAAGGGCTTCAGTTGTCTCTCCCCCTCTCTCTCTTCCTCCGCCCCTCTCCCTCACCCCCACTCTTTCTCTTTCTCTCCTTCCCTAAGCCTCACTTGCTGGCCATGGTGTAGCAGCCCTGTTGGTGCCACTGCATGTCACGGATACGCCTCACAGACTGGAACTGAGGGCAGCGGGCGCCGTACTCATTGAAGTGCTTGAAGTCACCCTTCTCCAGCACGTATTGGCTGCCACGGTATCCAGGGTACTGGTATCCCACCCAGCTGTGGAGCCAGAGAATCAGTGTCAGGTAAATGGGAAGTGCACACATAGTTGTATGTAACCTGCACCAGCTTATGCTGTTTAGAACCTTACGTTCCACAGCTGACGACGATGCTGCCAACTCTGTCAGTGAAACCATAAGAGAACAGACTGGGGACATCATCGTCCATGATCTCCATCTTACGGCCCTTGAACTCTCCCACCTCGTACAGGCAGATCTTGTGCTTCTCGGGGTCCTGGGACAGTTGTATAGAGGTGTGTTTAGCAGAACATACATAATCCAACAAACCAAAGAGGAGTCACGTAAAAGGGTCAAAATCTTACCATGCGGACGGGCCTGAAGGACAGCAGGTAGTCGTTCCTCTGGCAGTTGCTCCAGGAGTCCCAGCGGGGGTATTCTCCCTTCTCCAGGATGTACATCTCTCCGCAGAAGTTCATCTGCTCGAAGCCCACAAAGCTGCAGACACAGCTCCAATAAATGGTCTAAAAATGGTCTATATTGTAATCTCTCAGTTGATCACTTACGGTCCACACTCCACACGCAGAGAGCGCACGCGGTCCATGCCCATCTCACACACATTCATGCACTCATTGCTGATCTCAATCATACGACCCTGGAAGTTCTCCTGGTCGAACACGTACATCTGGAGCACAATATAAAATATGTTATGTATATTTAAAAGGCAACGACACTGTGAATGTGAAATTTGTTTCACAAACCTTGTAGGACATCATCCCCATCTCGGACTTCTTGCTCTGAGCAGCCTTGCCGTCAGTCTGAGAAGAAGTCTTGGACTTATCTCCACTGGACATGATTACTGAGAGGAGAGGTTCTGTTATTAAACTCGATATTTATAGTAGACAATGACTTCATTAACGATGACCTTACCTGTCTGTATGTGCCTGCAACGAGCCTCCTCACTCAGAGTGTGTGGGCTCAGACTGCGCCCCTCCCATTTATACTCTGGCGCTCACAGGGCCAGGATTACACCCAGAGAAACGAACCTGCTGAGGTCAGTGACGCCGCACAAAAGAAAGCCCTCATCATCACAGACATAGACACGCTGTGAACCGGCGGCTGCGTGTGGACGAGCCGCAGAGGACGCACTGAGAACAACTGAAGTTCAAAGACAAACTTAAGGCTTTCTAAACAGAGCATCAACAATCTTTACACAATGTATTCTGGGACTTTAATGTATATTCAAACTGATAACTTTTTCAGACTTTTCTGACATCAGTATGATATTCAAAATACTTCTGTGCGTTTATGCTCATTTTTGGGCTGGACTGGATTTAAATGTGGGGTATCCTTCTATTTAATCAATTATAGAATACAAATTGCAGAAGTTCATTGTAACATCAATAATAACAACAACATGTAATGAAAAGGTAAGTAGGCAAGTTTATTTGTAAAGCACAATTCGTACACAAGGCAATTCAAAGTGCTTCACACAACAGGAAAAAAATGCATTAAAATCACAAAGACATGGCAGAAATCACAGTATAGTACAATATATACAATATAAAATATATATATATATATATATATATATATATATATATATATTTATATATATATATATATATATATATATATATATATATATATATATAATATATATTATACAGATATCAAGTATATACAATATATACAAATAATAATATATATATATATATATACACACACACAAAGTACAATATATATGGACCATTACACAACAATGAAGAAGAAATTATGACATTAAGACGTAGAGCTAAAAATGAATAAAAGGAGATAGTAGTGTAAGGTTTTATTATTTCTATCGATACACAGTAGGCTTAATTAACAGTTTATTAACAGTAGATTGATTCATTGGCCCGAGCTCCTCTCTGACCCCCAGTGGCGCCCCTCTGCGGCCCGTCTAATCCCCACATTCCGCGCGCTTTTGTCCCGTGCCACGCGTCGTACTGCTGACCAGCGCCCGAACAAACCCGAGCTCCTTTGTCTGACCACTATGGGATGTGCTGAGCTGGCCCCCCGCGGCAGGACAACAGTCGAACAGTGTCCACGAGCGCACGAGGCCTCCGGGGGACGCGCTTTGCAGGGGTCGCACGGCCGCGAACGCGCAAGAAATCAGGTATAAAACTGAAGCGCCAGGACCTCTCCAAGCTCCACGCGAGGCAGGCGGTAGGCGCGTACCACTCCACAGCTCGTCCAATAAGTGCCAAATATAGGTAAGGATCCATCTCTGCTTTGCACACAGCTCAGGGCCGCACAGTGCACTCAAAAACAAAAGCACTTTCTCACACACCTGTATTATCGCATGAAGGGAAATGACAACCAAGCTTATCATTTATTTTAATTTTTTTAATACAATATTTAAGTTTATGTTGATGCTAAATGTGTTGTATCATGGTCTACATATTTAAAACAGTGGCTATAGTCATTGTTAACTACATCTTAAATATATATATGTTTAAAAAAGACTGGACTAAAGTATTCATAATTCAATTTCCTTTTACTATGAACCGTGCTTGGACAAATAAGTGTTGAGATTTAGGACAAGACTTTAATTAAAAATGAATACTACTTCTACAGAAATAGAAAGAAACGTCGCTTCTTTCAGCACTTACTTGAGAATATATACATTTCTCACTGTCCAGGAGCAAAGATGTACCGAACTACAAGATCCCCAATGATGCAGCCCCTGGTCAACTCTGGAATGGGCATGGCTCCATTCTTCAAGGTAAAAATGCTCAGCAGTTTCGTTATAATTATTACTCGGATCGATAACAAAAATGCTGCAATCGGAGGAAAAAAAGGAAACAATAAATTAAATTCAGTTTAAAATGATAAGGACGTTGTTTGTTTTGCCCCGGAACAATTTAAGCCACTCCAAAAATACAGCGGCTTTTAAGACATGAATCCCAAAATGATATATAGTCTTCCTTAGCAGGTGAACTTTTGACTGCACATTAATAAGTGTGATAATTATGACCCAAATATTTGTAATAATCCCCCCGCCATGATGTTAAAACTATAGAGATTGCATTCGGGCTCTAGCAATTAATCGACTAATTGTGATTAACAATATATTAACGTTTTTAACTGTTTTTTGTTTGTTTCTTAAATCATATTTTGATCATCGTAATTGTTCAGACTCGGAAACACAAAAAGACTTCTATAACAAATACAGTGTCATTATTACATCAAAAAGTATTTCAGATTTTAATCAATAATACACTTTATTTGTAAATATTGTTATATAAAAATAAAATAAATATCTAGAAACCTGCAGTCATCAAATTCAAACTTTAATTTGGTTAAAAACTACTAAAATAGTGATTAGTTGCAGCCCTAGATTGCATGCCTCTGAGCTCGGTGCAGTTCAGTGACGTTTAGGCCTCTCTGCGTCTCCAGGTGACCGTGTTTGAGCAGGAGCACTTCCAGGGCAAGTGCCTGGAGTTCACCTCCGAGTGCTGCAACATCCAGGAGTGTGGCATGGACAACATCCGCTCCATCAGGGTCGAGAGCGGCGCGTAAGTCTGCTACGCAAAGAAAGTTCAAAACAATTTCAATGCAAGAAGAATTATGGACTAGGAATGATTTTGAAGGAAGGACAGTGAGTGTTTGTATGACAAGAATGTGTGATGACTCTGAGATGTCAGATTAGAGGTTTTGAGAGACTTTCCCTGTATTTATGGTCAGATGATTCAATATGGGAACTGAAGAGACTGAAGTTATTGGATATAATATGTCTAAATATCTAATGTGTATTTAAAACCACAAAAATGATCAGCCTATGCTATATCAAGTCATAAAATGGTAAGATCATATTGATGAGAAAGAAAATAGGCAGATAAATTGCCTTGGGTTTTGTTGACTATTACAGTGATTTGATGATATACAATCCCAAAAAGACAACTTCTTTGATGGAAACAACAATACCAATAAAATGAGGACTATGAGGAATTAATCTGTCATTCAGATAAGTGGTTATAAACATGGTTTGAACGTATTAGTTTTATTGTGATGCAATTGTGAAGAATTATAGAAGAGCCAAGCATATTTTCTGTCTGATAAAGGTTCCTGCCTCAAAATGTTTGAGAACCCTGGCCTATAAGAAGTACCTCACCTGTACCCATACATAAAGATTAAAATCATTAAGAAAATAGTATTGCTTTGTTGCATTGTGAATACATTGGAAATAAATAATAATAATAATAAATAATTCGATATCATTATATAGATTATTGTATGTAAATTCAGGTAAAGACAGATCATAAAACCCATAACAATCCAATATAGTTCTTATGCAGTTATTTCTATGTAAACCCTCCCCGTGATAACATGATAAACGTCTACCTCTGTTTTCTTCCAGCTGGGTGGGTTACGAGCACCACGACTTCCAGGGCCAGCAGTTCATCCTGGAGAGAGGCGAGTACCCGCACTGGGACTCCTACAGCGGGAACATCTCGTACCACGTGGAGCGCCTCATGTCCCTGCGCCCCATCTACTGCGCCGTACGTACACCATCACAAATGATCACATGTCATGCTCGAATACTGTGCTGAACATTGCAGTAACTATTGTTCAAAGCAATAAAACCAAAAGACTAAAACAAAACTTGAACAACGCTACATTTAGGCATCTCAGAACCAACTCCAGATAACTGCCCTTTTATTATGGAGCACTCCCGGCTGCACTCACAAGGCTATTTGGGCTAAATTAGTTCATAAAAAAGAAGAGGAAGATCTTATCATTAGTTTCTTGCAATATGGATAACGTGTTTGCTATGAATATGAAAACAATAATTTCATGACCTTTTTTAAACCCTACACTAGAACTATATTGAACCTTGTGTTTGTGTCTTTTTCAGTCCCACCAGAGCAGTCGCATGATGATTTTCGAGAGGGAGAACTTCATGGGACGTAATGTTGAGATCTGCG
The DNA here is from genome assembly GCA_015082035.1 of Chaenogobius annularis. Lineage (NCBI taxonomy): Eukaryota > Metazoa > Chordata > Actinopteri > Gobiiformes > Gobiidae > Chaenogobius > Chaenogobius annularis. The sequence goes on along the minus strand of BJKM01000135.1, from coordinate 1,153,121 downwards.
ACGACTATCCGTCTCTGCAGGCCATGGGCTGGAAGTGGCCCGAGGTCGGCTCCATGCACGTGCAGTGTGGCGCGTAAGTGTCCCAGCAAACTCTGCCGACGAGCGCACGCAGTCACATGCAACTTCAGGAAGTGTTTTTTTGTTACGGTTAAAGAAAAAAGGAGATATATGATAGGCATACACTCAAAACAAAATCAACCTTAAGGACTTAACTTTATCAAAAGGCCTTTTGGATAATATTTGATCTATTTTAAGTAAAACTTATGTTTTTAAGCAGGGGTCATTTAAATACCTCACATACACAAATAAACTACATTTGGCACAGTATGTAACTTCTGGAGGTAGAAAGTCTGCATAATTCCATGGAAATGGAAAGTTAATACCATACTTCAAAACATTCGGGGAGATAGATGAGTTTTATGACATACAATGGTATATTATAGTAAAAGTGACAACGTTTCAATGAAAACAAGCAGGAGTCAACTTTGTGGAGACGTAAGTCCACTCACTGTAAGAAAACAGTTTTTTATATTTTTTTAGCACAATACAAGCATATATATAGGGTTTTTTGTTTTGTTTTTTGTTTTTAAAAAGGCTATTTTGTGGCAAAAAAACAAACATGTACTGAGCCCTTAATTAGAAAGTTTCGGTGTGTATCAGCCTTCTTCAATAAATGCACAAACATTTCCATTTAATAGCTACATAGGCACCACACAGACAACCCTCCCCAGTATGAAGTATATGCCATAACATACCAGAAATAATCCCTGAACACGTTTCAAATCCGCACCGTCTCTCACACTTGCCTAAAATAGCCCTCCTGACTATTTGACTCATTTGCACTTGCAGCTTCGTGTGCTACCAGTATCCGGGCTACAGGGGGCAGCAGTACATCATGGAGTGTGAGAGACACAGTGGAGACTACCAGCACTGGAGGAACTGGGGGTCCCACAGCCAGACCCCTCAAATCCAGTCCATTAGACGCATCCAGCACTAAATCAACACGAGGCGGGATAAAACTGAGGACGAGAACAGCACAAATCAAAGACCTACCCCCTTTTATTGCCAGCACTTCATTCTTCTCTTCTTTCTTTAACCTCGACTTGAGCCACGACCCCTTGACCTCCAACCTCTCAACTTTGCAGCCAAAAAAAAGAGTGATAAAAGACGATATCGCACTGGGAAAGGGAAACACGAGCTCATACACATTCACACAGCAATGTCGTTTATCTGGAGACAGGTTCCTTCATGTTCAACACTTGCCTGCGTCTAGGCTGCTCTTCACGCCACTCAAAACATCTGGAAGACCCCAAATGGTGACCCCTGTCCAGAAGGTCCTCCGCAGTAAGTGCAGCGCAGACGTGGCACAGGGTTGGGTGTGGGATGTTGACCCACAGGTTGAGAACTAATAAAGTCATTTTCACTTCACGTTTTTTTTCTTTGCTCTGTTAAGTTTGTACATGATGTATCTGAAAAGGTGTGAGAGTGGATTTCTCTTTGAAAAAATGATGTACTAAAATATGAACTAAATAAACAATTGTTTGACAGGAAACTTGAATCCATACATGGAGGACACTGGCAGGTAAAATGTTTGAATGAGGGTCAGGTCTACACGCCTAATATTGGCTTAGTTATCATGTTACAACAGGTATTATAGCACAATTTAGATTTTAGAAAAGAAGTATGGTTAACTTTACTACAATTATGAGTATGATCATCACATTGAATGTATCCCATGATGAAGTGCAAAACAACAACATAAATAACCCACAACACTATTGAAAAGTAAATTTACTGTGGAAATGTGGGGGCCTGGATTACGCAAAGTACAAAACTTTACAAAAAGGAAAAACCAGGGTTTAAGGGTGAACAATTATAAACTTTGAACAGAATTACACAAACATGTACACATAATACAGTCATATTTACAAGCCTGATTTTAGATGCCACACTGTGAAACTTCAACAATGACTACATCCCATAACTGTTAAACTGAACATACTGAATGCATTTCACGCATTGAATGTCTTGTAAGAATTTACATTATAAACATAAAAGTTTTTTTTAATGAAAATATTAAAAAATTACACATATCAGAAATATAACAATATACTGAACTCTATTTTCCAGTTTAAAACTGTTTAAAACTAACAATAAAACATGAGTTATTTTAATCTCAACAGATAAACAGAACTGGTATTGTTCTGCTTTATTCTTTTTCCTCGTACTAATAGGAAAAATGAACATTTTGCTTGATTGACGGGCAGTTGTACTTCAAAAATGACAACTGGTAAATCAATATGCGATTATTGATTAACACTTTCAATTAAATGTAACGGTTAAATGAAAAAAAAAGTAAAAGTTGGAAATGTGAGACACAACTGCATCGAACCGTAATAATCTGCACTTGTGACTGGTCTCAACATCGCACCAGTCGTCCTTTAGACAACACCACTGTCTGTTCCTCTGGGACATCTGTGTCCGTGTCTTTCTCAGTCTCTTCGGAGTCAGTCCAACTGATCAGCACTGGAGCGGGGGCGGGACTCGAGCCGCCAATCACATCAACGTCATCGTCCAAGTCGTCAGGCTCACCTGCAGTAACGATGTCTTTTCTGAGAGAACAGATCACCTCTGCATGGACCAGGTCTTCTTTGTTGGGTCCAGTCTCAAAGCCCCTGTCCAAACTGTCCACATCAATAAAATCGCTGCTTTCTGGATCTGGTGAACATTCTTCAGTGCTCACATCTGACCCTCCTGTGTTACTTATTACTACAGCGTTGCTCGTACTGTTCAGTGAGACGGTCTCTACATCAATGAATTCAGTGTCCGTCGTTCGGGTGGTCCCTTTTTCTGTATCAAGACAAATTCTCTTTACTTGAACAGCACTGCTCATTTCCTTACTGGAGTCAAGAGCCCTCTTCCTCAGTCTTCTTTCTGGCGCTCTTGGGTCAGATCCAGCCTCATCTTCATTGCTTTCTTTTTGCTCTTCAACAGTAGACAAAGAAATATCCTGAGGAGATGAAAAGGAAAAACTGCATTTTTTATGGATTTACTTCTGCAGTTGGAAAAAGGGATGAAATGGAATCCTGTCCAGCAAACAAGACTCCTTGATGTGTAATGTAGGCATATACATACATACACACCACAGGCAATATATTATGTTACTGCAAATCTGAAGAGTTGACGTTTTAGAATGATTAAAATACTGTGTCATACCGTGATCTGAGCTTCTTTAAACCTGCTCCTGATGGGGTAAGTCTTGGTGTCCCACATGGATGTGGCTGATCGGGACTTCTTGGCTCTTTGTCCAGGACGCTGTAATACGAAAAGCATATATTGAACAGTTTACCAAATACAGTGGGTTAAACAGTGTAGAGCAGGGCAATTTAATTGGTGGCCTGCGAGCCAAATCCAGCCTACTAAGCAATATGGTCTGGTCCATCATTGTAAAATGGGCCATGGGCCACATTACAATGAGCTTGGCAAACGCATCGGGGCCCACCATGAACAGGAGATGCCGTAATTATCGCCAAGAAAAATGGTCCGGCCACTCAATGCTTTTAACATCAATTGAATCAGATGTTGATGCCCTTTATATTTAAGGTCTTAACGCCCTGTTCAAGATGTTGTTTAAGCCTGATGTGACCAACAATATGTTTAGTCTCGGTTCAGAACAAGGTCTAGTTCTAGTTCTGCTGCTATGATCTGCTCTGTTTCTAGTCCGGTTTTTGAGTGACACCAAGTTGACACTGTGACAGAGCAATATTGTTTTATTTTTTATTTACTTGAAACAATATATTTCTGTTGTATAGTACCTATATGCGGTTTGTGGATATAAATAATAAAATTGTGGTGCAGTGTGGTAGTCTGGCCTCCAGACAATAGTCTTCCGAAAAATATGGACCCCTGAAAATTATAATTGAATGGGCCTGGTGTAGAGGATTTGTCAGACCTGACTGAGCTCCTGGACTTTCATGTTTTCTGGCAGTGTTCCTCTGCGCTCCAGTTTGACCACAGGAATCTGCTGCAGCTGCTTCGTGGCCCCCTGCTTCACTTGCTCTTTCTTCAGAGCGTCACTCACAGCAGCCTTCTTAGACTTGGTCCTGGGGTTCTCCAGAGAAAAAAGATAGTCCCTCCTTCTTCGTGCTGTTCGTTTCTTGCCTGGGCTGGATTTTCCTGAGCTTTTGCTTCGTTGACTCTGAGCAGAAGCCTGTGATGGTCCTGTTGGGCAGTCAGTGTCACTGGTCCCAGACTGTGTGGACTCCCTGGGTTGGCCCGGAGTCCCTGTGAAAACGGCAGGTTTTCCTGCGTGCCTCGATGAGCCCTGAGGCGTATGCACTGAAAGCTGGATGTTGTGTTTTCTGTATTGGTTTACACTAGTGCGAGTCTCACTGGACACTGAGGAGCTCTGTGCAGATTCCAGCCGCTCAAAGGACTGAAGGAACTGGTCCAGGATGTCAGTGAGCTCCCCCTCGTTCTGCTGCTGTAGGACAGGCACCTCTGAGCTGGGCACTGCTGTGGAGCCAGAGTGTCTCCCAACTGTCTTCACAGCAGCTGGGCCACCGCGCCGATTGGTACTCAATGTTGCTTGAGACTTTCTGTTATTAGTTGGTAAAATGTCCAATCCCATCATAACCTCCTCCAGAAGTAGATCAATCTGCTCAGGCTGCTCCTCTGGACCTCGAACCGGTGGTCGTTTAGTGACGCTCTGAGGCCTCCGAGGAGGAGAAACCAGTGCCTAAAAACCAGCAGAAATAAAAACAATAGTGAGCTCATGTCCTGGTCCATAATACCCCTTTAATACAGTATAAGAACAGACAACATGAACCTGTACCAAATAAGATAATAGCGATGGTTAAATCAATATCATTGACTAGAAACATTTAAAAACTAGTATATTTTAAGTTGACCTGACTATAATCATGATTCATGTCCTAAACTGAACCTTATAGATGTATTTAGATGGGTTTAGTCTAAGTTTTGATGAAGAGCTCACCTGGAGTGGTGCATTCACTGCTGTCCTCTGCCTGCTGCTTTGGCCACGGTTTCCTGCCTTGGTCTTCGGGAGTAAAGTTGCACCCTGGTTCAGATCCCATTTAATGCCTCTGCTCTTTCGAGTACTTCGCCCACACCTCACAAACTCTCTGGATTTGACATATAACTTTCTCCCGACCGCCCCACCGCCCTGTCCCGTTCTGTTTACGTACATGCTCCACCTCTGAATATACATCTTTGAAAGCTTGCTCACGCCCACGTCCTGGGTGTCCACAGTTTGGGTGAGTCCACCTCGTCCTCGCGGTCTTCCTCGCGGTCTTCCTCGCGGTATTCCTTGCGGTCTTCCTCGCGGTATTCCTTGCGGTCTTCCTCGCGGTCTTCCTCTTGTCCCAGTTTGTCTGGCCCCCCCCCTCCTCCTACCTCGTGTCCTATTGGAACCCTCGTCATGTTCAGGGTTCAGGAAGTAGTTGATGAATCCTGCTATGTTTCCTTCGAACTGTTCAAATCCCTCTTCAGTCCATTCCATTATCCCAGCAGTTCTTTCTACGTCCTTGCCCCAGTGTGGAGTCTCCGTGTCATCGGCCATGGCTTGGCTGGGAGTGGAAAAAACATTATTTTGAACAGAATAGTGCACAGCACGAGATGACATGGCAGCTGACACTAAGGAATGTCCATAGCCGTGATCGTCTTCATTTGAATAGACCACAGAGATAGGGACATAAGGGATTTGAAGTGGCTCTGTCTCACCCAGAGCCTTTAAGTCAATGGTTTCATATGTGACAGGAGGCTCTGAACCACCACCGTTTTGTAGGTCTTCAGTCTGTGTCCACATTTCAGTGCCACGAGTGGGCAGTCTCTCTCTCCAGAGCAGTGTGGCACCATCTCGGACTTCTCTCCTCCAACCACCAAGTCTAACCTGATTTTCCTCAAACATCTGAGAGTCGGTCTGCACCCCCGCCTCTGTGTAAAGACGCCTGTCCTGCATTTTTCTGTATTCGCCGTCACCGTGTGAGACACCTACAAGCCCATGAATACCAAGTTTAGCAGCAGCAGAAACAGCCTCTTGCTTTTTCTCTCTTGCCCTTCCCAACCATCTTCCCGGAGCAGTCGGTCCAAATTCACTGAAAAAAATCATCAAAACAATAACAATATTATATTATATGAACTATTTTGGCAGTTAATGCATCTTTCCTTTCAAGATTACATTTGTTTACATTAGCAAGTAGAACCAATATGGTGGCAGGTGGCTAAAAACTTTTGCTGGAAGTACATCACTCAAGAATGGGTTTACTTTTTGCTTGCCAAGGGGTTTGAGAGCCAGTAGTCTGAACACAAACCCATGCATGCTCCTCCAGAAATGACTGGAAAATGTCCTTGCTTTGCCATTTCATTTCAGGTATAGCATTTACTTGTTGTTGGCACCAGACCTAGTGACAACATGGTCTCACAGCAGATGATTCCCCACGAATGCCAAATCAACCAATTATTAGATTATTATTCATAGCAACAACAACAACAACAAGAATAAAAAAACAAACACATCTTCTACATCAAAACGGCAGTATTTATTAAGCTAATAAGAACCATAGTTCGTAATGTAGATTTTTGTGGCGCAATTAAATACAGTGATAAAAAAGTAATTTAAAAAATTGTGAATTACATTTTTTTTTTTTAAACCGTGGACAAACGTTTTAACGTAATATGTTTAAAATAAAACAAAAACATCGCACCTAGCACCATTGCCATTAGTCTCGTGGGGCGGGCACCTCACCTGCGGCGCTGTTAGCTTATGAAGCTAATTGTCCTGTTGATGCTAACGCCACGGATCTATTATGGCTAACACTGGCGATTCTAATAACACGTAGTGTCATGACACATCGACTAAGAGTTAACATGTCCGGTACATAGAAAGATCACTTTCATTATAAAGTGTGACAAGTTCAAATCTGACTTTCAAACAACCTCAAAATAAAATGCGGTGGATGCAGACTCACCACCATTGACTTCGCCGTGGTCTTCCAAAAGCGAGTCTGGCTGTAGTTTGTTTGTTGGCAGCCAGATGGCGACAGTGTAACAAAAGAGTAGCACACTACAAAATTACAGAAACAAAGTATACACTGTACAGCAGACACATGGATCTGTCAAATAAATTACACATAGGTCCAATGGTGCGAATAGAAATTGTTTTTCTTTTGGATAAAAAATTAACATACAGATGTCTATTAAATTAGCCCAAAGATCCAAATTAAATCATCAATAGACTATTTTTTTGTTCTATTTAGTTTTCTAAAAAGTTTTAAATACCTTTCAAATAATTCTACTTCACAGACTACCGATTGATATTACAACCTCGATCAAACAGACAAATAATAAAATGTGATCATCAACAGGTGAAAAAAATAAAAATAAAATTCAACCAAATGCGAAGTTTACAAATAATGAACAAATAGGAATTGTTACAAGACGAGGCAGTTCTGCTCTCGTGTCTTCACATCGTCCCATTTTCCATTGGCAAGTTTGAAGAGGGGACAGGAATAAAGAGTTTGGACAGTTGGCCCCCCTCCTGTGTATTTAGGCTGGGCCGAGGCCAACGCTCATTAAACTTGACAAAGAAAAGGGGGTCTTTAAAAGGCCCTCCATAGATGATATGCTGCATCACGAAAACCAGGGCCACGACCATGAAGCTGATCAAAAAGAAAGGGATAAAGGGCCTCGAGTGCCTCCAGGCCACTCCAAAGCCATAGCCCAAACCACAGAGTGCACTCTGCCTCCCTGTGTGACTGGTGTGGCGGGACGAGTCTGGAGAAGGGTTCCCGTTCAGCTCATCATCGGAGATAGACGAGGACAGACCCGGGACTTCAACTGCCTCCATCATCACAAGCAGGATTAGCCTCTTACACGCCTCTTTATCAGCACAAACAGGGCACTGGAGTCTTCCTCACTTCCCCGGACATTGTGGCATGACACAAATATTCCTGGTGTGGTATCCTTGTGACAGAGTCATCCTGATCCCGGCACAGGAGTTAAATGTTGCCTGCTTCTATTTGAGTAAAGGGAGATATTGAGGAAATGAATAACAGCATGGGAGCCTGAAATAGCTCTGACACCACATGATGGGACCCGGAGGAGGGAGGGGGAGCTGCAGTGTTTGGTGGTTTCAAGTTTACAAGAAAGTCACTATGTACCATTACATTACTCAGAGTTAGTAAGCCTATATATGACATAGAACATTATAAGAAATCACAGGAACACCAGGATTAAGTGTGGGAAATAAGAGTGTAAAGAGTGGTGACACTTGCAGTAATGAGCCCGAATGAGCATATTCAACAAGTGGGATACGCTGCACTTGTAGTAAAAAACATTTTTGGCAGTTTTAAAATACTTTTGAGTGGAGTTTGGTTTGTAAATGTGTTTTAGTTAGACTTATCAAATTCACAGTAAGAATCCGTGTTTTTCAAGGTATGTTTGAGCAATTAAAATGCCTGAAATTGAACACATGCGATAGTTCTATTTCATACGCCCCTCCCCCCGCGTCCCTCTAGACAGGTTTCAAAATGCACCTTTAAATCACAAATATCAAGCTGTCACTATTGAGACAGTCGGAGGCTTAAATTAGATTTACAGTCAAACTTTTACACATCCAAAAGCCGCGTGATCCAACAGCTGCATTTTGTTCACCACCAGGATCATTTCATTGCAGGCGACACGACCACATATTTTCACGTCGTCACCCAAACCTCACCCAATTGCCTCTAAGTAAGTAGTTCCCAGTGACCTAATTTGATCCGTGGATACGTTGGCAACCCAAACATTCCACATACTGCGACAAATTATTTTTTACCTTATTTTGTTAGTAAATTATTCGTTTATGCATGCTATATTTGATTCTATAGATGTTGCTATTATATTTTATTATTCATTGTTATGTTGCACCTTAACGCCGAGACAAGTCCCTATGTTTGCAAACTGTGTTCAATGGCAATAAACCTTTTCTGATTCTGATTCTTGATAAGCTGGTCTTATAAGGCAATGTCATTATTTTCTAGTTTATTACCGTAATACGTTATAGAGCAGTAAGTATAAACTTATTAAAAGTAATTATGCCTCAGCAATGAAGTTTTCAGGTTGTAAAATTTGTGAAGTTATGAATCAAAGCGGACAATTTTCATATTAGCTTGTAATGCATTGAGAAGAACTACAGGGATGAATACATAAAATGGTGCTAATATTACCCAATAATCTTTTGCCTTATCGAGTCAAAATAGTATGTCCTTCCACTGACAGACCCAACTGTTTCTCTTTTATTAGACGTGTTTATTTACTTGACACAGCGACCCTCCTCTCGTCTTTCTCCCCCCCTCCCAACTTACTTCTTACTGTACATCAAATATCACGCGGCAGCACGCCTTCATCTAAGAAAAGATCTTTATTTATAAAAAAACAGTATAACCAGTTACATTTTATACTGAAAAAAGCAACTTCTCAAGAGCCAAGGCAGGTACGAATGGTACATCAGAATTGTACATGGATAGGCAACATTACAAATATACTATAATGTGTTTGGAGTCATAAAAAAAAAAAAAACAACCAAAAAAAACAAAGATTGGTCTCTTTTGCCTTTAAAGTAACTGATAAAACCAGGGCTAAAAAACAAAAAGTAATAATCTTTTGCTCATTCAAACTAAAAACCATTAAAATACGCAAACAGTAGAAAAACAAAGCTGTGTGTAAAAAGTAGGTTCAACATGTGCTTATTTTATCTGCATCCCAATTAAAACGTCATCGAGTCTCCTTTGAGGACTTCAATTCGTACAAAGAAAATAACGTGTGCATGTCATGTGCAACATTGCCAAAAGCAGCAGATTAGTGATATTACACTCAGCCCCTGTTTAAGTGTTTGAAGATACCGTTAACTTTGAGCAATTGGTTTTACTCGTGTTTCTGAAATGTTCTTTTACTCTTTTTCTGGAAGCCTTCAGGTCAGATAATTTTTTCAGTGGGAGAAAGATAAAAAGCAAACTCTCAAACAAAAAAAACAAAACAAAAAAAAGGCGATTTGTACAAAACGACTGACACAAAGTTGTCACAGGAGCGTGCATTCGACAGACATTACGCAACAAACTGGTCTGCTCTGTGCACACATAATAATAACATATGCTTCAGGTCCGTATTCATTTGACACACATACGCCACACACAATCACAGGTTTATCGTATGACAGATATACACACGCCTGGCTTCGTCACACCCGTCTCCGAGTCGAGCGGGAGAAAATAACTCTACACAGGAAAATAAAGCCTATATTAAACAACATTCTTGATCTACAGGTCGCTCACATCCTGCTAAAACTTCAGCCAGTCCAAAACTCCCAACAGTCCCGGCAAAGGGGCGATTTAAATTAATAAGTCAACCTAACGCACTCATTCCATTTTTCTTTTTATATACAGAAATATAACCTACATAGAAGAACAGTTTTATCAATAGGATGCAGTGTTGGCAGCAACAACTTCACCGTGACAAAGTTTTACCAAAATGTTGACAATAGCAAGAGAAAAAGAAGAATGACAACACCAAAATGAAATGATTGTCAACAAAGGTGATTGCCAATACATACGAATAATAATTTAAAAACTGTATATATTCTGTTTGCTACAATATAGTTGTAGAAAAGTGGGTGTCTATGTGTCATGTTTTGCCTGCAAACAGTCTCTTTGGATGTCGCCCCCTGGTGGTTTAATCCCGTGGTGAAAGGAGGCCTGTGCATCGGGAGTTTTCTTCAGTAGCAGTGGTAGGGCAGGGACGGCCCGGTCTGGGTGATGCACACGACTAGTTTTTCTACGGAAACAAAGAGAAAAGTGTGACTAAAACCCATCATGGCGGCAGCGTCCCGCGGCGTCACAAGGATTCTCGTTCAGAGGAAGCACAAGGACTCACTTTGTGGACCGAGAATCGTCAATTAGATCACCACCAATACTTCACTCTCGACTCAGGTAACATTCAAAGTGGCCTTGTTTAGATAAATAATATGCATTGTCCATTTGGTTTTAGAGCATTTTCCCAATCATAAAAAATACTCTACACAGTCACAAGGGGGCGTACACACACAAAGTAGGGTTAGAGAGACCAGGTACAAAAATAAAACCCATTAAATTCAGGGGTTAATCACTACATTTAGACACTGTACCAGTATCACAGTCAGACATATATAATACAGTAAAGTCTGGACAATATAATACACCATCATTAATACAGAAGGTTTCACAGGGGATTTAAAGTTTGAGAAGAACACAACAGAAACTATTTAACCCAACCAGCCCTCCTACTTAAGAGTTTTGTGTGATCAAATGATGTGTATAATGACAATGGGAGGAAGGAGTACGAGTCAATCAGACTACGCTCCAGACAAATGAATAAATACAACTGATTCATGAGGTTTGATTGTCGTCTGAATAGTACACACATTTTGGTGACTCAACTAAGCAATTCGGGGTGCAAGGTGGCAGAGCGGTAGGGGCTCTGGGCCAGCCCAACATCACATGATCTCTCTGGGTGGAGCCTCTGGCTTCCTCCCACCGTCCAAAGACCTGCATGTATGTCTCTGTGTTAACTCTGGGACGAGCTGGCCACTGTCCAGGGTGTACCCCGCCAAAAGGCCCAAAGGCCTGGGATAGGCTCCAGTCACCCGCAACCCCTAACGGGAACAAGCGGTAGAAAATAAATGAAAAAAAAAAAAAAATGAACGAAGCAAATCGAAGATATTATTGTTTGTAACTACAAATCTCAGGAGATCCTCAAATCATCAGGCTGCGACCTCCAAAATAAATCACACAAATGGAGAATATTACTAAAGATATTAGTTTTTTCATCCATTTGACCTCAGTCAGTTAAATAGAAACGCTTTAGAAAGGCGCACATATGGAAAGGTATTTGACAATGGTTTCCACATGTTGAGCTGAAACATCTCCATCGATTAAACACTGTCCAGACGACCATCGTTGAAACCTTTTATACCACGGCCCACTCCTGCACAAGTGTTACATCAGTATCAAACTCTACATAAAAAAGTGTCTTAATTTAACACGTTACAACTAGAGGCTGGAGATATTAACAAAAATGAATGAATCACAAAAACAATATTCATAGTATGTTATGTCAATACAACCAATCCAGTCTCAAATCTCAACTATAATCTACAGGTGAAGTTTAGAAAAGTACAGAAGTATCACCTTTTACTTTCATTTTAAAGTTTCCAACTAAACTTACTTTCATGTTTATTCTTAAATCAGCACTTTTGCTGCATTTTTGATATGCAACATTTTAATGATCTAAATTTTTGATATATTGCCCACCTCGAGTTGCAACCCTTAACCATGTGGCCAAAAAAAGCCCTGAAAACGACACAAAGCAGATTAATTAACTCTGCAAGTGACTCGGAGGACAACTTCAAAAACGAGAGCGACTACGAGTCTAAAACGTGTAATAAAACGCGTGATGAAACGTGTGAGGTCCTGAGAAAGGAGGGCGAAAGCAGGACGGGCTGGTCAGGCGTGAAAACCCTTGAAGTCCATGCAGGACGAGAGGTGAGTTGGACATACCATGCTGTTACATGCAGAGGGTTAGGAGGGAGGGGAGGGCTAACCATCGTAGGAGTCCAACAGGGGCAGGGAGCCTTTTCTGGCCCCGTACACCCCTCGCTGAGAGAAAACCAGAGAGACAGAGGCGTGAGAGTGAAAACTGTCAGTGCAAGTCAACACGGAAAAGCTGTTGGTGATCAGGGTTAGCAGACTGCAGAGGGCAGTGAAGAGCGTGAATTAAGACGCACAAAACATCCGATGGAGTCTTAAATCGACCAACATTTTTATTATTCGACTAATAAACGTTAGGATTTATATGAGCAACAGCAGCAGAAAGGAAAAGACGCAGTGAGTTAGCATGAGTTTTAGAGCGACTGATCCATTTACTCTGCTTTTTCAAATATAAATCTGCACTTTCTGAGCACATTTCTGTATGCAAAGTTGTTCTTTTGTGTGCATTTTGTATCAGATTATGGAGTACTGTATTCTCAGTACTAAAAGAGCAGCTCTCAGCACTATTATGCCTGGCTCTCTTTTAGTCGACTAATCAATGCGAAGGGCAACTCTTGAGCCGACTCCAGACCTACAAGCCGTACGTACTGGTAAAGTGGCAGCAGTGTCGTCCAGAGTGCGTTTCCTCTGGTCCAGTGTAGTGTAGGCTTCTGAAACGGCACAACGGGAAATTAAGACAAACATAGTTCAAAATCGTTGTGGGCAAAAAACTTTGACAATTAAATAAATACCAACCAGGGCCAAGATCGTTCAGAGGAATCATATCCCTCTTCTCTCCTATGGAAATAAACAATTGTCCCGTCAGTACATTCACCAGATGTATAAATCTTTAACTTAAAGTAGGGCTGCACGATATATTGCGAAAAGAACTGATACTGCAATGTTTTCTGAAGAAATAATTGATACGGCAACAAACTAAATAAATATATCGCAACAACTCCATCAGACAGAAAAATATGAACACTTTGTCAAAGGCACATTTTATTAATGATTTTACTTTTTTAGAATTGATTTATTTAGAATTTGATTCTTTGGTTAAAAATGTATTTAAAAAGTCTCAGTGAAAAATAGAAATAATCATCTGACTTGTCCACTACTAACATCATCATTAGTGGCAAAAAGTACATTCAAATAGTGCAATAATAAACATTGCCGTTCTTTACGCATCAAAATATTTCCCATTATCCCGTGCTGACCTCTGTCGAGCAGGGGCGTCGTGCTGTCCTCGTAGGTGCCGTTGGCGTGGCTGCTGGGACCGTTGGCGCTGACAGAAGGAGTCAGATTCACGGTGAAGTCAGTTTTCTTCCAGCCGTCTTTCTCCAGCGGCCGTCGCAGCTCCTTGTGGGCCCAGATGAGCTGAAGCACCTGCCCGGCTCCTCGCACCTCACGGTCAGAACGCTTCCTGGAGCACATAAACAAGCATTGTACATTTAACTGTTGTAAAAAGGCATCTCTACACAGATAATATTTCAACAGAAATAATGTAATTTATGGAGGAATTCTAGTACTCAATGTACCTGAACAAATCATGCTTCTCTAAATTTAAACGCAATCGATATATAAAAAAGTGCTCAAAGTTGTCGCAAATAGGTTGTTGTTTCAGCGGGTTTTGTTTTTGAATTTAGGGCGTTTTCACTTTATGGTCAGTCCTGTTCATGTGCACCGCTCCTCATTCACCCCAAACACTGCACCATGAGCCACATGAGAAATCACCAAAGAAACCGTTTCCATGACAATGGGCTTCAAAAAGTAAAAAAGCCACTTGTTTACCTCTCTGGTGCTGTACGCGCTGGTCTTTTGGTAATTGCGCTGTAAAGACGAGCAGGAGAAAAAGCTCTGAGCGTCACAGAGGCAGAAGTGTCGGACTGATATAAAGTTGATCCAATTTGCCTTGTCAGACGCACGTTACAAACGGCAGCTCTGCAGCGCCCGTTCATGCAAATATACATGATCCGATCACTTTTTGAGCAAATTACAAGGAATGTTTCAGCCGCTTTCACACTCGCGCCGCTTTCATATGAGCAGCTCAGAGATCATCTGTTCTCAGCTGTTTAAAGTGCTCCAGACTGAGTCTTCACACTGGTCCAAACGCACCGCTCCCAGAGTGAAAGCTCTTCTATGTCGACTTGACTAGAGTGAAAACACCCTTAAACTATCTTCAGTCGGAGTTTCTGTTCTTCTAAGATTGTGCAACACTATAAACATATCATTGTATAAATATTAATAATACATTCTTCAGACTGCATACCCGTCTTTTTTGATGAGCACCAGCCTCTCGATGCCCTGGGTCGCTCGGAGGGTTTTGGCCGCTTCTAGCCTGTTCCCGAGGACCTCAGTCAGAGTGCTCAGAACAGACACCACAGTCTCCTCTGAAAGAACTCTCCCCGACTGACTTTGGCCCCCAGGAAGATTAGCCACGAGGTGAGGCACTGCATGTAAACCTACGGACAAAAGGAAAGATGTAAGAAAGCTGTACATGTCTTTAGCGATGGAAACAAGTTAGATTTCCAACAACATGAAACCTGAACAAAGGCTTAAATTCACCTAGTAGTTCGCAATTCCGGCTGTCAATGGCAAGGTTTCTCAACGCTCCGGACATCGCTCGAACCACACGGTCGTTGCCATGAGCCAGTAACTCTGCCATCATCGGAAGACCCTTCTCAAGACGCACAGTAGCCCGAATATATCGCCCGTACTAAAGAAAACAACTCATTTAGATTTCAAGTATAAAAGCAGCCGCAAACCGAGGCTTGTTCCAGAAACGCAGATTACAACCAATTAGAAAACTGACTGAAGTGAATCATTAACAACAACAACATACCGTCCATCGTCCAGCGCACAGGTTTTGAATGGCACCAGCTGCAGCCTCCAGCACCGACGGGTTTTTGCTTTCTCTGAGAAGTGAAGTGTAAACTCGCACTACCTTCTGGCTGATACAAAAGCTCATATCCTGAAATAAAAAGCGTAAATAAAAAAAATCGACAATTTCCCTTAGAACACACGGTACAAAAGATGTAAAACAAGCGGTCATTTTAAAGTGTTTTCCTGGGACATACCTTTGGCAGGCGTTGTCCTCTTTGGAATGTCAACTTGGTCCGCGCTTCCGTCGTCTCCGTCCTTCTTTCCTGCAGGAATGAAAACAAAACGAAAAGATAAAGCGCAAGAGAAATATCCACGCAGCTCGATTTCTACCCTTTATTCCTTGTATGTGACGCGACGTACAGTAACAGCCGTTGGACAAGCCGATGTGTGATCATGCAATGCCGTGTGATACTTCTGAACATGCGATAAAAATACATTCAAAAATGTGTGATGAGACAATAATGTGTTGATCAAAAAAATAAACGTGTTAGTCAAATGACGGTGATGGACTGGTCAGTGTTCGAGTCTTAGTAAACCCAAGATGAGACTTCTTACCTTTTGAAAACCACTCGTCTAAAAACAAACAGAGAGGAGGTAAGGAGGAGGAGGAGGGTGGGAGGAGTTTTGGAGAAAGGAAAAAAGGATGAAGAAAAAAGGGTGGAATATTGTGAAAACCAGCAACAGGCGCGTTTGCCACCACCAAGCTCAAACCCAACAGCAATGAACCGTCATAAACAGCCAATGTCTTTGATTTGGAGTGACCATGACCTGCTACAGCCGCACAGAACTAACCTTTTCCTTTTCTGGAGCCAAAACAGCCCCCTTTGTTCGCACCGTGAGCGCCCCCTTGGCTCAGGGGAGCGGTGTCGATGTAGCGCTCGCAGCCCGGGATTTCCCTGTGGACCTGATAGGACAGATTCCTCAGGAGGCAGACGCAGTTCTCCACCAACTACGACAGAAAAGAAAACAGGATTCACAAAGTGCTGTGGGGAAATGCGTAAATGCCTCCTGATTAAACCATTCAATTGATAGTGTTTTTTTTGATTAATCGATAAGTCATTTACCAAATTTTAACCAGATAAAGTTTAACCACGGTAAAGTTGATTGAGTATACATCAAAATACACATTTCCTGTGTCATTTCGTAAGTAATTCCTGTTTGAGTCATAAAACCTTTTCTCACAGCACAAAACTAATTTTATAAATCGAATAATCTCAATAATCAATTTACTCGTTTCCGGCCAAGATACAAGACATTTTTGTTACTTGAAAATGCAAGGAATAATCCTTTAATCTAAAAAGTCTAAACTAAATGTAGCTTTATTGGGGAAATATATATTATGTTATGGAACATGGGGAAAGGGGAAAAATATACAACTATACTTTGTGCCATTTGACTAATACGTCAATGAATGTTCTGGAATTTTGAAGATTATATTCTGGATTATTCAATGCATTCAAGTAACATGAAAAACAAAACAAAAAACAAAAACAAACCTTATTATCTACATCTTTGCGGTTGATCTGTGACTGAACGATGTACATGAGAGAATCCACCAAACCGGAGCACTCCCGCAGCTTTCGCCTCGCCTCGCTTCGTTCTGAACTCACATTCCTGGAAAGTAAGTAAAGTTTATTTATTCATTAACCTTTTTTTTTAAAGCAGGTGGAAAAAATGTGTGACCTGGGCCAAAGTGAGAATTTCACAACAAATCATAAAAACTTTTCACTAAACAAGAGACATTTGAGAAGGGTTAAAGCAAAGCTACATTTAAAAGCGCAAGCACTTTTAACCAAGAGTGTGTTCAAGTTGGCGTACCTAAGGCAGCCTGCCGTGTTGGTCAAGGCAGTCTCCCATTCCAGGTGCCGTGGTTTGCAGCTTTCCTCTCCTCCGCTCCCGCCGCGCTCCCAGCCAGAATGTGGCACTACCACCTCGTCGGCCAGCGCGTGAAGAGCGTGGTCAACGATCTCCATTTTCACAGCGTCGTGCGATGAGAGGTTCCACAAAGTGCCTGCACAAACGCCCCGAAACAAACTGCATCACTCTGAATCTTAAAACAGGTGAACGTGCGAGTCAAGTGCGATTCCACACCTGTGATCGTGTCTGTGAGGTCCTGGTCATGTGTTTTTCGAAGTAATCTGGTCAAAGCTGGGACTCCATCGCAGTTTTTGATGGCGATTTTGTTGTCTGGGTCCCGCCCGTAGGAAATGTTCTTCAGCGCCCCGCAGGCTGAAAGGTGCACCTCTTTGTTTGGGTGGTCCAGCAACGACACCAAAGCTGGAATACCCTTCAAACGACGCACTTCTGACTTGATCTACAAAACACGAGCAGCATTAGACATGTTTGAGCAGCAGAGACGTACTGCGCTGCGCGGGGTCGTACCTTGTCGTTTTTAAATGTGAGATGCTGCAGGAAGGCGGCAGCGTTGGTCTTGACGGGGTCGAGGCGGTAGCTCAACATGGCGATGACCTCGGGCAGCTCGGGTTGTCTCCAGGAGCCGGGGGGAGCCTTTCGCAGGGTGCTGTCCAGAGACGCCATGCTCCCAGTGTTCAAAGTCATAGGGACTCCCCAGGCGTAAGGGTCCATGCCAATGTCGCTGTCCAAAGTGTCTTCACAACTTCTGTGTGCGGAAAGTGACAAACATTTAAGTTCTACGCAAATTCCTGTCACCATTTGCAGTGGTGTAAAGTAACAAAGTACAAAAGTAAAAGTACTGTACTTATGTCTGATGATTACAAATACCAATTTGAACTACCAAGTCATTTTTACAGTAGATACTTAAGTTTTAATTCACTACATATGAGAGCAGGTATCTGGACTTCTACACTACATTTTGAACTAAAATAAATACAAATAGAAAGTACTTATATATGGTTTGGAGTATGGAGTCATTTCAGTACATTCATGATGAAATCCTGCCTTAAGGTTTTGAGAAAAGAAAATTCACAAGAAAATTTGATTTGAATTGACCTTCATTGACCTTCACTGACCCGAGATAAGCACAATTCTTTATCAAAATCACCACATTTAACACCAACAGTTCTCAATCTGTGAGAAATATTTTTTCTCTTAAAGTAAATTTTTTAAATTGGTACATCAATTCTTTTAAGTAGATTGTTAATGCTCTACTTTACACAGAGTGTAATTTGCACATATAAAATACACTGGAGTTTTTTTTTTTGCTCCTGTATCTGTACTTTTACTCAACCCAATTGAATACTTCTTCCACCACTGACCCTTTAACAACAGTAGTTTACCTTAACCTTCTCCTGTCCATGCCTCCAGGGCCTGGTCCGAGGCGGGGCATGGTCCCATAACCTCCGGGGTGCATGGGCGGGGGTCCCATCCCGTAGTCGTCATAGCCCACACTGCGCTGGTCGTCCTCCATCGCGTAGTGTCCGGGGCCGTACCTCATGTCCATAGCAGAGCCCAATCCTCTCATCGCTCGGCCGACTTGAGGCTGGGCTGCGTAAGGATCCATCTGCTGTCGACTCGGAGCGCGGTAACCGGAATCCAAGGTTCTGTAGCCATCAACAGGCCTGAAACCAACAACAACATATTTATATTATTGTGATTGGCAGACGCCGGACAAACTGAGCTCTTCTGCCTCTCAATTGTTCCGTGCCATGATGAAGAGCAATCTCCAACAGGCTCCAACAGCTTTGCAAATAATTGGGCTTCAAGTAAGATTTAATGTATTGAAACAAGTAACCTAACTGGTCAAATAGTCTCTTCACTAGAAATGTATTTTTATTGCCTTTAGATTTTTATTAACATTATCTGACACGTCTTGCCATTTTTTCTACTTTAATTATTAGATATTACATTGTTTTGTGTGAGCTTCTGTGTCCGAAGGATCAATTAAGTCAAAGTCCAAGTCTAAAACCAAACCATGTTCTGTACCTGTAACGCTCGTCCATGTGTGACCCTCGGCTCAAACTGGTGTACGCCTCTGGGGGTGGTGGCCTGTAGTCGTCGTATCCCCCGTAGTGGTAGTTTCTGGGGACTGTGGCGGTGGGGTAGTCCGGCACCCCGACCTGTCTGTAGGGCCGGTCCAACGTGGCGCTGTAGACCCCCATCCCCGGCACAGAGAGGCCGCCGTCTATGGACATGGAGTCTGAAGGCAGGACTGTGCGTGAGATCGGCTTCTTCAGCTAGAACGGACAACAACAACAGCGGTTATGCAGGTGAGGCGACTTGAGATTATTACCTTTCTCTTCTTAAATAACATGTTTCTGAGTCTGTGTGTTGATGAAACTGATTGTCACTATCTGCTGGTACCTATCATAATAAACTAAACTAAAGTTTCTTGAACTTCTAAAGCTCAAAACTTTTCTTCCACAAAAATATCAAACATTTCCCCAAAGAAAATAGGCACACATGATAAATATTGAGCCCCAAAAAATATTGATATAGTGACAAAATTAACCTCTATATATTTCTGAGAGTATCCTGATGATGATGAGTCTCTAAACGTATTTGTTGAGGTTTG
This sequence comes from Chaenogobius annularis, assembly GCA_015082035.1. Taxonomy (NCBI): domain Eukaryota; kingdom Metazoa; phylum Chordata; class Actinopteri; order Gobiiformes; family Gobiidae; genus Chaenogobius; species Chaenogobius annularis. The sequence continues at coordinate 1,133,186 of BJKM01000135.1, read as the reverse complement.
ATTATGTGAAATGTCTGCAAAATGAATCCCAAAAGTTCAGAAACATCATCTTATAAAAGCCTAAATAGCATATAATTTCATTTCCAAATCAAACCCCACTGAAATCCTTCTCCCTGAACGCTCGCAGCTCCTTTTAGTGGATATCTAACGCACAATACAAGATTATTTTTGACAGTAATAGGTTTGGAGTTGTTGGTGCCTACCCCGTTATCCTGTCTGCGGACTGTTCCTTCATCCGAGAACACTGAATGGGCCTCGTGGGAGTCGTCTTCTGGTGTGTAGCCGTCGTCTACAGAGTTGTGCGCGGGGTCAACCATCCTGTACTGTAGCGCGGACAAAAACACACATTTACACCTCACACGTCGTCTGCGGTCGACAGAGAGCAAATATTACACACCTGCGTGCCGTTTATGTACGGGTCGGTCAGTTTCAGGCGTTCAATGTCTGCATCACACAAGCGCCCGTTCTGGAAAGACACAAAACATACAACTTTACTAACAAGTAGTATTATTGTTATAGGTGAAGTTAAAACATGCATAACTCATAGATGTTTACCCAATAGGGGTGAGTGATATTGACAAAAAATTATATTTCTTTGGAGAACCCTAATAAATGTGTCTTTAAAATGTAGGTTTAATCAAACTAAAAAGGTAAAATGTCTGTAGATTTAATCACATTAAACCTTTATTTGAACATTTACATTATAACTTATTTTCAAATCAGCCATTTTTGTTCAACATTAAAATGTTCTCTTTTTAAAACCTACAAAACACATCTCTTTTTGGAACGCTAGCTATTATGAGCAGGATATTTCCCCTTGTGCAGCTCTGAAGTCTAAAAATAAAGTCTTGAGCTTGTTAATGTGTTATTGGACTTTTTAAATCAAGTTTGAGGGAGCAAACGACTGCAGTTGCCCCGACAAAGCCCCCCCCTTCTTTGAAAGTGGGATATGAGTCACTGCAGACGTGTAGGAGGACACTTTACGCTCATCACTTCCAACAATGCCTCGTTGTGACTCAAACTGTGCCCTCGAGTTTGAGCACACATTTGTACGAGTCCGACAAATTATTCTTGTAACACCGCCATTTGATTGATGTCCACATGGTGGCAGTACTGCTATTAAAACAAACCATTGGAGCTGAAAGGTCAGACTTCCCCTATGATTATTTATGATGTGCTTAACACGCTTATGTTCATTAATCCGACCGACAAGCAGCTGGTACAAACCATGTAATCTGTGATTGAGATAAACGGGTCTTTCAAATGATTTAAATATCATAACCATCTGTGTTTTGAGCTTCCTTTCTTAATTATGTGCCATCTCAACAAATTGAAAACTGTTTACAGGCGATTATTAGGTTAATCGGTAACTATTTAGGTCAAAATATAATCGTAAAGACCAAAAAAATAAGATAATCGTGACATTTTTAGAAGAACATTTGTTTTTTGTTTAATCAATTTATAGAAAAGTGACAACTCCTCTCTTTTTTTGTCCAAGTATAAGAAATGTGACAATTTTAGAAGCAAATTTTTCAGCTCAAACTTTCCTCAAAAAAATAAACCTGAATGTAAAGTGCTTTTTCATCTCTGACTGATGATTCAGAAAGTTTGATTTCATAAAGGAGGTCATATATCGAGGAGCAGTAATGTGTGAATAAACCAAGACACAAAATGCAGGATGTTAGTGTCGTTTTGGTCATGATGTTAATGATGCGTTCAAGGGCGAGATAGAGGCTGAACTTGATCTAATAAACTGTATGAAGAGGAATAGCACTCAGATCAGTAACATAAGATGCATTACATTCTTAGTAAAAGTTCTGCCCCAGTACAATATTTGTATACATTTTCAAAAACAACTGAATTAGACAAAGCCCACTGCGAAAGAAGTGTGAAAACTTTGAGAAACACAAACAAAAAAAGTGTTCCATCAACACAGTGTTTTCACGTGTTAAGCAGCGCATGCACGATGAGGGTGACGACACGACCGGAACGAGCTGAACACACACAGAGGGACGTGACGGGAATGCAACAAAAGCAGCGGAGCAAAGGTGAGCACAGGCGGTGACATGTGACAAAGCAAGGCATGCTGGGGAAAAGCCGAGAGCCGCCGATGACCATCTCGGCCGTGTCGAAGGCGCCGGAGGAATGTGCAGGCTGCAGATGATGTGTTTTACAGATGGCGGCGTCACACATGTTTTGGACTGAGATGAGACACGAGCGTGACGCTGCAGCGACCGCACACCATCAGGAAACACGGGAGAAAAATGGGACATGATTCAAAGGATGGGATGAGAAAGTCCCAAATGGCCGTCAGGTAGACGTGGGTCTAATTACATGTCCTCAGTTCACACCTTACACCGGCTGAATACTACGACTGATGTGGTGTCCTGTACAGCCACATTTATATATTCTACATGTGCAATATTATTTTGAAGTAATAAAATACTTCATCCACCCACATTGACACACTAGTGAAATCAACATAATTGTATAAAAGAGTAGACATGTTTCGACATCTACGTTATGCAAATCTGGCCAATCCTAAGGCTTGTTTTTCTTCATCTTTACAAAACTACTTAAAAACAGTGTTATAACTGCGTTATAACAGTGTTTGATTGAGTAATCCTGTATTCAAGGCTCGAGTAATCAGAAAATGTCACCCATCCTCTGTGTCCACCCACTGATCTGTAACAAGTTGTGATAAAATAAATACATAAATCAGACTCCGGGTCAAAAACGTAGAGTTAAAATAATGTCAAAGATTAACAACACGTAAATAGATGTCTGCTGGCTTTTACAGTGAAATGCCACTATATCTGTCTTTCAGTTTTGAACAGATCATCAATAAACCCATAACATGTACTTTAAGAATAAATAACTACAATATGTGTTCTGTTTCCTGAAGTAAAGCTGAAGTCCTTTTTTCCTCAAAAGCAAAGTAACAACTCCCTGGTACTTTAGTGTGTCCCACCTCTGCCTCTGGTCGTCGGACACTGGGTGAGCTGGTAATTACCTGCTTGTGGGGCAGAGGGAGGCCCATGGCGGAGGGGCTGGTGACGGGGAGCCCCACTCTCCTCCTCTCCTCCTCCAGGGCCCGGCTCAGCTGCTCAAACTGCACCTCCTGCTCCCTGACTGACTCCAGCAGAGCGGCCGCGCTCTCACACTGCTCCATACACACTGCACACGGCCCAGAGGACACAGTTACACAGCAGCAGCGGCAGCACTGACGGGGAGTGGGCCAAAATAAAGACACACCTTTCCCAAAAACCACCACAGCAAAATATGGCAGATAAAGCTTTTGTGGGATTGGCTAAAGCTGCAGGCGACCGTGGGAACTAAAGCTTTAAAACACTTATCTGACGACCAGGACTACTGCAGCGCACAAACAATCGACACAGTTTAAAGAGTGACAGGTTTCTTTACACTGACATTTAAAGAATAGGGGCTCAATAATGCTGTTACAATTGTCCATGCATGCCATCTCCATTTGTTGTTTTATTATTATAATAAAGCCGGGAACAAATGATTACTTTAGTAGTCGACGAGATGTACATCGAGTTTTTTTTTAAATATATTAACAAATAAAAGTTTAAACATGTAAACATTATTCATGAAAATCAGTAATTGTGTATTTAAATTTATTTTATTTTTTTACATTAATTGAATAACGTCACCGTCTTTGTTGTAAAAAGGTTTTTTCGTAAGCATTTTAGAATCTGAAGAATAATTGCTGCAGCCCTATTGTACTTATGGACATTTTGGGCAGTATTGTAGACGGCCCCACTCCATTATAACTGAGAAGCCGATTAAAATGCTGATTGTTTATAAGTGACAATTCATATTACATTTACCCCAGTAACAATTGTGTGCAAAGGGAGATTTTTTTGTGGGGGCATATGTACAATATTGAAACCAATAACCAACACTTGCATGCAGAATCCATCAAAAGAAAAGCAAAAAATACACACCTTCACCAGTGGGCGTGGTTTAGTAGAACAGGTGGAGTTTTGGCACCAAGAACCCAGAGCTTTAGCTGCTCATGGGAAGAGGAGACAGGAGCACTGAGCCCAGAAACAGGTGATCAAGAGGAGCAACCAACTGCAGAGAAAAGGACAGAGGGAGGGGCAGAAAGGGGGAAGAGGGGGAAGAAGGGGAGGGGAAGAGGGGTCGTTTTAGTCCAGACACTTTCGTACGAAAAGCATCAACACAGTGAGAATACCGTACAGACATGTCAACGAGGCCAAGTGTTTGTTCTGTGAGGAAAATAACCGTCTAAGGTACAAAGACACCCAGAGGCAGCTCTACCTGAGGCCACGCCTTTATTTACTCTGCATCCGTCAGCTCAGAGGTTGCAGCAGCTACTGTGGACGCTGAAGGGACGCGTACTGTCTAAAACATCGGCTCTACCGGTGTTCTTTATGAGAGGGTTCGTTTAAGATCAGTGATTGCTTTGGTTATAAAACATTAGCAATTGAAAAAAGTAATAATGGATTACTGTCTGTTGTTTTGACAAATATTTTGGGCTGGACACGCAAATGTGTGTGTTAACCATAAAATTACACTACCAGACTTCCTCTTAAATCTGAAAAAGAACGCCAAATTATATTCATAAATATATTTCATGGAGGCGATTTAAAGGAAGTGCATTCAGCATGAACGTGGGAAAGACAATTCTGCAAAAAAAAAGTGCTACTTTATATTTAACCCCAACTGGTCATTAGTCAGATTCAGAACAGTGAGGTGTTATGTCCCGCTGTGCTCTCCGTACTCAGGACTACACAAAGATGTCCTTATATAACTGTAGACCTGGAGCAGGTGCAGAGCTCTGCAGCTCAACTAAAATCACAGGTTTCTTTTTCCACTCAGTGACACGAGTCACAAGACATACTAAACCTTTTTTGTTTTAGAATAGTTCAAACCGTAGTTCTAAAGAGACAACTTTCTTCAGTTGTGTTTAAAGTAATACAATGGATGGGACAGGATCTTTGGACAGGATCTCGTGCCAGAATAACTCTTGCACACATGAGGAAAAGGATCATGTAAGATTTTCTTCTGCATTTTCTTTTCGCTAGAACCAAATAAGTGTTACACGTTGATGTTAAGTTATAGTTGTAAAAAAGTTGTACAATGACAGCAAAATGAAATAAAGCTTGTGAAGCCAAAATTGAGAAATGAACCGTACAAATATATTCTATAAATCATGTCAAAATCTAGTCTCTTCTTGTGGACGCGGTGTAGTCTGGTCTGCACAGATTTGGTCTCATCTCGCCTCTGATAAATGCAAACAGGATATAAAAGCTGAATGTTGTGTGGTTGATAAAGAAGAATGCTCTGATCCTTGGACGATCTGCTACTTTGATATTATATGGTCAACCCGCCCCATGTCCGTGTGAATGAAAAGTGGATTCAACCAATCACAGTGAAGTATGACATTTCTTTCAGTGTTGATACTTGTTCACAGGAGTATGCAGATTTAATACTAGTTTTAGCACTGACATTCCTATAATAATGATAATAAAGATAGATAAACTTCCATTGTCAAGTAGCACATGAATGAGAAGTGACCAACGTGACCCTTTCTTAACCCCTGCTGTTGCCATCAAGTCTTAATGGAATTAACAAAGACCTTTCAGTGATGCAGTTATCTGCTGACTCACCTTTTACCTAAAACCACTCAGTTCCATGTAACCCCCGACTTCAAACGGGAACAAACGTGCCTGAGCGACCGGTTGGACGAGGTAACAAAACGGGGGACGGCCATACTCCCGTATCTCTGCATGCCCTGCAGCCAATATCAAAGTGTTTCTTCATAATTTGCCCATTTATAAAGTAAAAAAAAACAAAACAAAAAAAAACAACAAATACAAAAACTTAGCAATAGCATAGTCAAAATAGCCGGAAAATTTGCAAGGTGAATTTGGGAAAGTGTGTGAAACTGAGTCATATTTTCAAGTTAATCCGATTAGGAGAACAAGACAAACTGTCGCGGCGACAGACTGTTGCGACACCTTTTTAACTGTTAAAAACAAAACAAATTGTCACGGCTTGTTTGCTGATTAACACACACTTAGAATGTTGCTTATCTTGTAGCTGAGCTCATGCGACGGGGAAATGAGAAGGAGGAAGACTGATGAGAAAATGAGGAGTGGTTGGAGTAAACCATGGCTTTTTTTTCCCCCCAAAACCAAACCGCGATTTGCATGGGAGATGGCAATGACTAAGAGGGAGACATGAGCTCATTTTACACACACGGGTTTCTGGCTACAGGCCTCCCAGTTAAATACCCTCCACCTGAAGAGATCTCGCCCGTACCACTCATGCCCTTATATGGTCGGGGCCAGGCCAGAGCCGAAAGTAGCTTTCACAAAGGGGGAAATACAGACCGAAGCAGGATTTAAGAAGCGGCAAACAAATGTAAAAACTACACACAAGAGAGATGCAGGAGTTTGAGGGGGGGAGCAGTGCTAAGATAAAGAGGGGAGCGCTAAAAATTACTGATAAAACTTAAGGCTGAATTCCTCGCATTGTCTGCAGCCAAGTCAGCACAGCAGGCCACCCACTCTTCTACTGTAAACCAGCATTCACAGAACGCCGAGGCTGATACGCATTCAAAGGGTTTGTGTGTGTGCCACTTTCACATACAGTGGTGGTACAACCCTGGCTTTTGTCCAGTTGGATGATGGCGCAAGTACTACGACGTTCGGTCCCTTCCGTTCGCAGTGGCCAGGGATTGGGACGATGAACAAGAATATGGTTTAGCGGGACAAAAAAAAAAAAAAAAGGCATTTCTGGTACGTTTCCGTGATCGTGGACTACGTTAATCGCCGCTAAAACACCAGATTGTGCTGAAAAAAAAAGCTACTTATTCAGGTTTCTGGTTTTCACGTAATTCTATAATAGTTGTTTAAGCATTCAACTTCATACTATTAATATATATTAACATAGGTGCGTAGAGGATCCAAAAAATATTATTACTCAAGTAGAAGTACAAAAGAGTGGACCTAGAAATGACTCGAGTGTAAAAAAAAGTATTTGGAGAAACTACTACTCAACTCAAGAGTAACTCTGAACATAACGTCTGATTTATAATTGGAAAGACAAAAACACATGAAATAAAGCTTAAAATCCGGTCTTTTCAAAAGGATAGGAACAAAAAAAAAAAAAAAAAAAAAGCTTTTGTTAAACTTACAGTGAGAAGAGGGACCTCGTGTAAATATAAGTACAAGTCACCTCTGAATACAAATATCCATAACATTTTAACAACTCTAAAAACAGCCATTTTGATCCTTATCGTGATATTTTGTGAAGCCGTCACAAACATGTTAGACCACGGGAATGAAAGAAAATGTCAGATTTCACTGTTGTTTGGTCACAGTCTCAATAATTGTGAATGATCGTTAAATCGTGATATTTTTTCCCCACACAATAATCGTTAACGCTAAAATCTGATATTGTGACATCCCTACTCAAAAATGTAATATTGTGACAGCCCCGTCCGACGGCTTTCCACACAATGAGGCGTGTGGGCTCAGCGGTCATTGCCATTGCTCTCGTTATCCTGCCTGAAAAAACAACATGGCGTCTCCACCGGCGCTGACCGTCCCACGCCGCCTCCTTCATAATGAGCCCATGTGTCGGTTTGGAACATGACAGATTGTAAACGGCACAGATAACTCTTGGCACGTGAAGACTTGGGAGTGAGTGTGTGGTTTGCCCTCCACCAGAGCGAGGCGTCCGCAGTTAGTCAGTCTCCGAGGTCAATGGAACAATGTGAAGTTTGTAGTGAAGCCTTCAACTGCACAGCTGAACTTTCTGTGCTAATGCATTTTGTCTTAGTACGTGGTTGTGTCTTTTATTGTAACGTCTTGTCGGCAATGATCAGCTTTTTTTCTTTTTTTGCCAAGCCTTTTTTAGTAAACATCTGGGTTGTAGCAGAGTTTAAACTTTGGACAAATAAATTGTTTTGTTTTGTGTGGAACGGCACGGATTAAAGCTCGTCCTGCATATAAAAAGATCTTTATTTTCATGATCTTAAATCTAACTTGTATCTCTAACATACAAATACAGTTTTTTGTATAAATAGTGCATGAACTCCTGTGCAGCTGTAGTGTTTCTAGTGCAGTTATGGACACTCTTCATAGTTTTGATAACTCTTGCCAGGCCTCCTTTTAGTCGACTTATCGGTCGACTAAAGTCCTATTCAAATTGTACTGTTTGCCGGTGGCATAGTAGTCTACGGCACATGTGGTTGTTACCACCTTGGGCCTTGACCGTTTGCCGAATGTCTCTCCCCTCTATCTCCACATTTCATGCTACAGCTGTCCTCTCGAATGAAACCTTCAGACCAGAAGATCGATCAAAACTAGGAAAAACGAAATTGCGACTAAACAGTGGAGTTGACCTTTTAAGCCCAAAGATGTACAATGTATAGAAATGTTTTGAAATATGGTTACACACTTAAGCCTTGTTAAGTTTAGTCCGTTTATGATTGAACTAAACTTAAATACAGGGAAATCTATTTGTTTCACAACAATAATAATGATTATCCTCCCTCACCTCCCTCACCTCCCAATGTGGGTGAAGTGATAATGTATACATTTATATCTGGACGACCTGCTGTTATAGGACGATTCGACATGAAATTGCGCATTTTTCCATCGCACGGCCGCCCGGAGTTTGAATGCAGCAGGAGATAGTGCACACAATCATATGACCCATGTCTCACACTTAGTTCTCCCCGAAACTGCTGTTACTTTCAGCCTCGGAGCTCTTCTAAGTCTCAACGCAGAAAACAAACAGTGCTGTCCCCCTGCCGCTCCCGCCTTTCCCCCTGAACACACTTCCCGAGAAACAGGATGTTGTGGATTGTGCATCTGAGGAGTGCGAGGAGGAGGATGCCGAAATATGCTTGCCAAGAATCTCCTCCTCTACACAACTGCACACAGGGCCAAAAAACCCCAACAAAACACACACCATTAGCAGCAGGAAGGGGGGGGTTAGTTGAACCCACCACCTGCTCCTGGTTGACCTCTGCCTTTTACAGTGGTCAGAAATCCCCATGTTGAGATGTTGATCACACAGCCATAAACCCCTTCCTCTTTCTGCAGTTCTCCATCTAAAGTAGTTACTTCTGTAATTTGTATGGACCAAACCACAACATATTTAGATGAGGGCTGAAGACTCAATTGCGATTTATGACTAATAAACTCAGTTTATTGTCACAACTAGTAGCAGTAGTGATAAAACAATTATAATGAATAAATGTGTCATGCCGCAGCCTCTTAGTTTCAATAACGCAATAATATAATTTACCATAGAAAATGAGTCATAAACAAAGAATCATTTCTACACTTTGAGCATCTGCCTCAGGTAGGGACAAGGGACGATAATGCAAAAACTGAATAACTGAAGTTAAACACTTGTCTATCAGGCTTTTGAGATCAAGTTTAACCAGATAAATTAAAAATAATAAAACAGACTGAATACCTCTTAATTGATGATACAAATGACGGAGTCAAGTTGCAAAATAAAAAGGTGCGTGACATTTGCAGCTGTAATTTGGATGCAGACTTTTTTCAAATAATCTAAACAAGCCAATAAAGTAAATCCATTAAAAGCACATCCTCATATATATTATTTTAAAAAAACATTGTGAAGAAGACTGCAGTTCCTGCAGCTAGGGTTCATGGTTGAAAAGTTGATAAAATGTCTTGGGGTCAACATTCGACCGACTTTGACGCACCACGAGTCACAGAAACATCTGATACTGGAGTTGTCAGTCAGCGTGACTCACTTAACTCAGAAGCATCTGTGGCGCTCTCATGTAGCAACAGTGGATGCTTTGTCAACTCCATGAACGACACGCTCATGTCATATATGCCGCTACACCTGTATTCAGACACACACACTCTTTCTTCACTGAAACAACACAGAGGAAAATGCACATCTGTTTGTAAATCTGTGTAAAACACAAGTTTGGACTGAGCGTGGCTTGTAATGGGATTGAGGCTTTAACCCACTAATCCACTTACCTCCTAACACATACATGCTCCATGTTAACATGCACGCCCAGGCATTTAGCAGCACAACCAGAGCGTGCACCGCAGAGATCACAGTTCACTAAGAACACACTAAACTCAAAGAATAGTTTGCTCGCTTTGCACAATGTAAAGCCGAATCTGAAGAGCTTTGTATAAAGTAATGTCTTATTGCCAACAAAAGCTTCTTAACGAGACGGCTCATCATCCTCCTGCAAAACCAGGAAAATAACTATAAACTTTGTACTGACATGTAGCATTTCTACTTACATTTTCGGAACATTTAAAACTTTGAGGGGGTGGTGCTACAAGTTTAAAAACAATAATATATATAATATTTTTTTTTTTTAACTTGTGTCAGTTGGGCTTGAGCCACTTTATAAACTTCAACAGAAATGACAGCCTGCAGCTTCTGGGTCAACTGCTCTTCATAAACACCGTTTACAGGGAAAGGGAGAGATTAGTGACACACTGACAGCTATCCCCACCCAAACATTTGCAACCAAAACAAGTTCACACAGGACTGACCCAACAGGTTCAAGCATTGACAGAGGAACTGTCCCGCCTGTGACAGAGCAGAGACCACGACCCAAAGTAAAGCAAATACTCAAACACACTTGTAGAAAAGACAAAAACGATCATTGTATCATCTCAGCCTATACACAATTATAAAGCCAAGCAAGACATCTGGCAGAGGCCGTATGAACTGGACCGTGAACAACTAGGTCAGCGCACAGTGAATGCACAGCCCATAACATGGATGCACTATAGATGTACTATAGATGTACTATAGATGTAGAGACTGACCACCACTGTGCGGACAAGTGTTCAGTTTATCGAAATGTACAAATATTACCGACCCGAAGCATCACACGTGATCGTGACCTACTGACGGGCTGGTTTATCATAAACCACACAAATCTGGGGCATTGACCTCACAGTGCTGGTAACATCAGGCTAAGAATAACATCACAAACTTAAGTCTGGAGAACAAAGAGTGCCCCGTGCATGGTTGTGCATCTGTGCGTATAGCGCGCACTAAACTCCAGAATAATTCAAGTTGAACATCACATGAAGCTTAAACGCATCCTCAAGAGCTCACATATGACCTGGTTTGTCTGTCTGCCCGTTAGCATCACAATAACCCACATAGCCCCGTGAGAGCGATGCCAACGGCGAGCCTAGCGCATAGCATAGCAAACAGGTTAGCCACAAGGGCTCAAGTTCCGCTGTATCGAGATGTTTAGAAACGCTCACCCGTGCTAAATATTGAACACGTTGCTAGCTTGTGCATTTGCCTCGTTTGCGACTTGAGAACGCTATAGAGAATTGAGCGTCAGCGCACGCAAGCACAGTTAGCATCTTAGCAATGTTAGCCTCAGTCGATGATGTGACCACTCCTTTGCCAACGCTGCAGTGCAACACGACCTGCTTCATTCACGCAAAACACTACGGGTTTGAGTGTACTTACAGTGGCCTGCAAATCGTCCGCAATGCCCGAGACAAGAGGCTATTCCGTGCGGCGGGGTTTCTGTCCCGTTTTCCCCTCCTTCGCAGCTTCTGGGTCAAGCTTGTTAAAGATGAAGCGACATCACCGAGTTTTCTATCAAAGAGAGGGCGGGATCAACACGCGGCTGCTTTACGGTAAAAGTGGCGCACATGAATTCCTCTGACACACAGGTGTTTGTTCGCGTGTAAATCACCAAACAACTAAAATCAAGCGCAGTGCAATTTTAGATGGCAATTGGCTTTAAAACCACGAGACACAAATCCTCCAGAATGCGAAAGGGATTTGAGATGAGAGATGTTGTAGACGCCTTTTTTGTCTCTCCGCCTGTTTTTATTTCTCCTCCCATTTATTCCCGACCCCTAACAGTCTCACACTGATGTCATTCCATTATTGCCCAAGAACAATGGTCAGGGGAGGAAGGGAGGAAGCCGCGTTTCTTGGGGAAGTACAACAATACAATACACAACCAACAGCGCGCAAAAAATGTGTTGGCACGAATTGGTACACAAGACCAAATGACACGATAGGCCTATTTTGGGTTTTTGACTGACCACTACTGCCCACACACACAAAGCCTGGGGAGTCCCCGTCACACAGTCCTGAGCCATGTCTGTTTCAGCAATTCTAAGTTTAGAGGCCCAATTATAATCTTTTATTTAGAATTATCTAGATACAACTTCATAGGCCTGGCTGTACCAAGTTAAGACGTTATTAGATGATTTAGTTTCGCTTGAAAAACGTAATATTGTGAGGAGCACGAGATGGTCATTATCATTTTGTAGGCACCAACCAAAGTGCAAGTACAACCTTTGTTTTAAGCGTAGATATAAAAGTCCATGATTTTATGTCGCCAAAATAGAAGGCAGAAATACAAGGACAATGCTGCCCCCTGCAGGCACAGCAGTGTAAGCCACGTCTGTCATTCACAACTATTTTGAGAAGCCCAAGTCAAACACTTGACTGTACTTCAGAAAAATTGAAAAAGCCAACAACTACTAGTAACATTTAACATGTCATAAGCCCACATCCACTTTTTTTTTTAAAGAGGAAAACAAAAACAAAATTACTGTATTTATTTGCCAAAATGTTTGTTTTTTACACAGGACCAACAAAGCGATAACAGTCTATATAATAAGGAAAGAAACAAAACAACATTATAAAAATGTATTTGGTATTTTTGTATGAAAGCAGCTTAAACAGACACTTTAAAATGCTTTTTCATCAAAATGTTCCAAATTCCGGACTGGAGGCTAAATAGAGTAAACATGTCCAAATATTCACTGACATTAGATCGAAACACAATGATTTTAAATCTATATTACAAACAAGTAAAGAAATATTTGCATTTACAGTATAGAAATGTCAGTTACTTTGCTTTTCTGTCACAAAGGAGCTTCACATAAAGAATCATTTGTGGTAAAGTATGTAATATATTTGTGGATAAAATAAAAAAAATGGGCTCAACATTTCTGAAAGTATTTGTCCAGTCATAACGTAAAGATTTTGCCTACATCAAAGGCATATTGTCTATCATAATCTACAATTTTATATATACATATACAAAAATAAAGAAGTAAAACACAACAGTAAATGTGTTCAAACTAGGCTCTTATATAAATCACATGTACCTGAGTCGTTTTCTTTGACCAAGACCAACTTTACTTTTCATACTGTGATATTCGTGTTTTGTGAAATCACATTTTTACCACTTTACTTTTTCCTAGATTCCGTCATTTAGAGTGTTTTAGAGTTCACAAACTTTTAAAGGGTCACTACACCAAAACCAATATGGATTCTGCTAAACAATGTCGTGAGTGATTTTGTGTCTCCGCAGGTTGCTGGGGTTGTTGAAGCTGGTGTGGCACACTGAACAGCTGAAGGGTTTCTCGCCTGAATGCGTTCTTAGATGGATCCGGAGACCACCATTTTGCGTGAAGCGTTTCCCACAGAGCAGACACACGTAGGGCTTTTCTCCTGTGTGGATGCGCATGTGGATCCCTAAAGTGTTCTTGCTCACAAATACTTTGCCACACATGTTACAAGTGATGGGAGCGCCGCCCGCGTGACTGGCCCGGTGCGCGTTCAGCTCACTGCGGTTGCTGAATTTTGCCCGGCAGACGGTGCAGGGGAAGATTTTGGAAAGGGATTTCTGTTGCTTTGGGACAGGACTATTAGAGCTGCCTTCCCCAGCATCAACCATGACCTGATTCATTGGTATTGAAACATTTTGGATCATTGGCGTTTCAATTTGGTTGGTAATTGACATCCCAAAAAGGTCACTATGCACCGTCATCCTCATGTGCTCGTTAGGAGTTGAGTCGTGTGAAGCGGTGGGCATGTTTGGTAAAGAGGTAAATGCCAAAGAATCCGATGTATTATAAAAAGTATCACTCTGGTTTATGAAAGCTTCTTGTGCTTGACTTTGGATGTTCACCTCATTTGTATTCTCCTCTTTTGTGCTGCCAAGCCCATTATTGTGGAAACCTAAAGACAAAAACAGAGATACCTTGTAATTATGCATGAGAAAGCCAAACTAAGGCAAGATAAAAAGCTATAACTCACCACCAGCAGTAACTTCTTCAGACTCATCTTCATCTTTGATCAAAATGACATCAGGACACTCCACGGCTGCACTCTGTGAAAGACACAGAAACATGAGAGGACAGCATCTCAGTGGTGTTGATGACCCCAGCTTACACAAATGTATTTTATATGTTGTTGTGTCCTTGAGCAAGACACTTCACCCTCATCATCTCACTGTCTTTCTGTGTATGAATGAAATCTGTCAGATGGTGTAGTCGCCAGTACACCTCCATTGGCAACCCACAAAACACTAGTGGGGTCCGAATTTCAGTGGAAGAGAAAAGGTTTGAGAAAGGACAATTTAGTAAAAAATAAAAAATAAAACCCTTATTAGTAACAGGTCGGTGTAATCCCTCATTCGTCCAGGAGTGTTCCATTGTAGAAAAAGATTCAGTCAAAACGTTTCAACTCTTCTTATCTTATTAGTAACAGTAATACTCCTCCACATCTCCACTCCCTCTTGCTCCCTCAGATCCTCCTCCTCTCTCCAGCTCTCCGTCTCCTCTTTCCGTCTTATTTCAATGGGGGGCAGAGCCTTCAGCCGCTCTGCTCCTCAGCTCTGGAACTCTCTCCCTCCTGTGACACCCTTCCACTTTTCAAATCCAGACTCAAAACTCACCAGTTCAGACAATCCTACACCACATAACTCAGTCACTCCAACCACCACATAACTCAGTCACTCCTACACCACATAACTCAGTCACTCCTACACCACACAACTCAGTCACTCCTACACCATCATCCAGTTCTGTACTGTGGGTTTTATTCTGTTGTTTTATTTTGTTGTTTTATTTTGTTGTTTTATTCTGCTGTTTTATTCTGTTGTTTTATTCTGTTGTACAGTGTCCTTGGGTGTTCTGAAAGGCGCTTTTAAATCAAATGTATTATTATTATTATTATTATTAATAGTAATAGTTTACTGAACCCAAACCAAACTACCTGAAACGACCCTGAAACACTCAAGCCGAGACTAGACCACGGCCACCCGATACCAACTGACTGTAAACAATAGACAGGAGTTAGAGTTTTACATTTTTCCTCCCTGACAGTATAGATTTCACTCTAGGTTAAAAAGTGAGAAAAGCAAAACCTTGGTAAAATTGTTATGCTAAATTATATTATTACAATACTATTACAATTTATTATATTATATATTTGGAGGAATTGTGAGATGTCGTAACAAAAGCTCTTTTACGCCGAACTGTTCATCCAGTCCATCACCCAAATCCAAAACTAATCCAGTGTCTTGGATAACAAATGAAAGCACTGTCCTGACTCCTGACTACCTGTACTTTATTTTGGGAGTCTTTACCATTTAGGCTACTATGGAAATCTAAAAGTTAGTACATTCTAAAACATTTCCTTTATAGGCCTTTATTACCTTTTCAGTGATGGTGAAGGTTTGGTCTTCTGAAATTGCAGGAGTAGAGTCAGCTTGTGTGAAGGAACAAAAAAGTTTGTTATTTGACAGTATTTTTTTATCCACCACTGGGGGCAGTGTAGCTCATTTCTTGCCATGTTAGCGTATAATATTGTTTACCTTGCTGTACTTTAGCTCGTGGTTTGGGGGTGTTTGCTCTGAGGACTCCAAAGCGGCTGGAGGGCCGTGCTGCCCGAGTCTGCAGCTTCAGGGAGAAGATCTCGCTCCTCATGAGCTTCACCCGCATCCGCAGACTGTCGTTCTCCCGCAGGCTCTGGGTTAAGTGCAGGCGCAGCTCCGCTGAGCTTTCACTGAACAACTGGCCGATCTCCGCCACCGCCGCCTTCACCAGCACGTCCATTATGGACAAAAGATGAGACTCTATGTTCAGACTACCCGCAGGCAAACTCACAGCCATCTTTGACAATGCTGCTTTCTCTAATGTTGACTAAATGCGCCGCTCAGACGCTGCACTGCTCCCTCCTAAAGGGCGACACAATGGCCTTTCCGGAGGCATGACGCAATTACCGTAAAACACCGTGTAGTAGGTTTGTTTAGTCTGTTACCACCATGTGTTTTGGGAGCCAAAACGTGTGATTTGACTAGACTACCATAACTAGCTCATGGAAGTTTTATAGGTCCCTAACCCTTCACATCAATTTGCATGAACACTAAAATAAAAACAAAATGTCTTAAAAGTCTGAAACCTAGAAGCCATTTCTATCATCTTTATTGTGACCTTGTGTTGTTGTGTTTTGGCAACCCTAGATGTGAGAAACTACAATATGCGTCTTTCATTGGCATTTGTTTACAGGCTTCTTCAATCCAGTTATACTATTTCAAATGTGTTTTTAAGTTAACACAGATAAAACAGACAACTATTCAATACCAAATGCAATATATATGAAATTTGCATCATCACCCTCACTTCACAACACATTATTTGTCCAAAACATTTGTGTCATATGTGAATATATACTAGCAGCAGTGACTAAAACATACAATATCAAATACAGACAGTGCACAGAGAATAAATACAGCAGCTTAGACCACCTATAATCATAGCACTTTTAGGATTCCACGTCCATCATTGCCTTCCCATCAGTCTCTTCACTTTTCGACACATCATCCTCTTTCTCACTGGTTTCTTCGTGACTTTCACTTATAACTTCATCTATAACCTCCGTGCCCTCTGGGGTCCCACTGTCCTGTGTCTCCGTCTCCTCCTGTGGCTCATCTTCTTCCTTCTTATCAGCGTTCTCTTTTTCCACTTTATCTTTCCTCTCCTTCTCTATCTTGGACAGGCTGTGGCAGAGTGACTGGACATAGGTGAAGACACACATGGGGTCAGGGTGGTTTCCCATCAGGAGCATATCGGGCACGTCCAGAAGGGGGCAGCAGTCAGCCAAAGTCCTGAGAGAGCGCAGACAGGGGAAGGTAAATATGCTGTTTCTGTTTATATCACTCTTAAAATACTGTAACTTTTGCAATAGCTTTTAAGAGTGCTCTATGACATTTGTTTGGTGAAGGATTCGCCACCTGCTTGTCTTCATGGAGATATTATAGCTTTATCTGGAATGTTCCACAGAAGGGCATTAAACGTATCTATTTCCATAGAGACAAGCAGCTCACAGTAACAATGCATGTTTTTAATTTAATTTTAAAGTAGTTGATTTAGAGCCTATTCCTGGATTTCAGCTTACAGTTATAGGAAACATTTTGAGTAGTGATGGGCGATACCACTGATTTTTGGTTTGATCTGATACCAAGTAATACTATGGCAAATATCGCGATATCGATCCGATATGATACCAATGAGTTTTGCACTTAAATGCATTGAAACTCCTCAACTATGAACAGTTTTCTGTTATTATTTCCTTTCAACTTCTGCTTGAACCAATATTAATTGTAAATATATGTGCATAAAAGGGAAACAGAACTCAGAAGGAATGGAGTCTCTTTTTCCCTTTTGTGTTAGGACTGTCTGAAAAACTACAAAGGATTTTTAGGCAGTACAACATTCCTGTTAATCTTAAACCGGTCAACAGTTTAAGACAACCCTAAGGATAAGATGCCTACTGAAAAACAGCAATATAGTGTGTTCTATCCAATGCAGGGAGGAAAGTTGGAAGGAGGTGAAACTAAGCAGCCACTTCACAAGAGGCTGTATCAACAAAGAAGGCCCACAAATTCAATCCTCTAGGTGCACACTCTTTGGACAGCCCTGTGTTCAACTGAAGCAGCCGTCTGAACTTTGGTATCTTCCTGTCAGTGTTTGGAAGAGGTCCACTTATGAATGCCTTGATTTCCACTTCATCGAGCACCTCGAATAACTTCAAGAAGTCTCTTTTCAAAACTTCAGTCTGTTCCCGTCATATGTCCGCTGCACCCACGTGCACAATCAGCTGTTTAACTCCTCAATGTGTGGCCAAAATATTAGTAAGGAGTGACATTATCTCAGATTTTGGCGCTGGGAAAGCAACATGTTTGCATTCTTCCATGCTTATCAAAAAGGAAGAACTCTTCCCCACACAAAACTGTCCCACACAGGAGTTTTAACTCTCCTGCTACACAAATTCATGCCTTCCCACCTATCCCTCCTCACCTTTCATCTGGTCCATCACCCAAACTCCCATTTCATTTCTCCCATAAAGTTACAATGGAGGCCCCTGCCCTCCATCTGACAGTTTGACATCTTCAAATTCTGGAATATGAACATAACCTATTCTATATTTGTAAAAAGGAAGCACTTGAATTACTCTGCGGTTTGGAAGGCCAGTGTGAAGTTCTTCTCCCTCTCTTTTGGATTCAGGGAGCTGAAGTCGAAAGCATCAGGGAAGAAACGATGGATCAGAGCACAAAACGCCATCCCGTCGCACCAGGATGAGGAAAAGTTTTCTATGTTCACCCCCTGAAATGTCATGAGAAGAAGAATATAAGAAAGAGTTCGTGAAAATCACCAAAACCAAAGACTTTCATTGGTGTGATCAATTTGGAGTTTGACGATTGATGAACCAGAACCATACAGATAAGAATATTTCACAGTAATTACAGAAGTAGATCATGCCTCATATTTGCGAGTTTTGCTGATACACCACTGGAGTATTTTCTGTTTGATTGAAGCTCCTGCGCTCCCAGCTGCGGCAGACCGCTGCAGTTTGAAGTTGCGTGTTACTGGTGTTCTGAAATATAAATACACCATTTATTAAGTCATAAATGTAGAAATATAATGCCAGTGAAATTCTTTGTATGTTCAAAGTATACCACCCACGTGGTGTCCATTTACGTGAACAACTGAAACACTGAAACACAAGGGAATTAATTATTGAAGCACCTATACTATAATACAAGATAATTGTGTGAATGCCAGAATAATTATATTGCTAGTGGTGAGTTAGTGGTGGGCAATATATATATAATATATTTTTTAAAAAGACCTTTGTGTGATAATTTTACAGTCCTTTCACATTTGTCTAAACTATTAGACCCTTTACAAGGCTTTGTCATCAGAATGTGACTAGAGGCCAAATTAAATAGACCATTATACACTTTTAAGGATTAGTTTACATCAGCTCTAAATACTATGGATAGAATATGGAGGTTTGTGCAACTAAAATAAGCAACAATTTGGAATATCCAGGGTAAAAATTGTATTTGACCGTCATAAAAATAATAAAAGGGGAAAATAATAATATATCTGTAGATAAAATGAAATACTATTGTGGGCTTATGTAAATATGTGTCCACTGAAACCTAAAAAAATATTTATGTTATATATTATATAATATTTACAAAACAAATCATGTAAAATATAATAGCAAATGACTTTAAACCAGGCTCTGATACTCACATGTGCCGTTTTCATTTACCTGAACCGTCTAGATTTGTCATATTTTGTGATATTTTTCATCTTAATCCCAGTTTCTCCATCACATTATGTTCCACTTCACCTTTGCCTCCATTCTGGAATTTATGATGATTTTGTTTACAAACTTTTAAAGGGTCTATACATTCAAAGATACATATAAGCTCATTTGTTGGATTGCCCAAAATATTTTCTGATTATCGAGCTACTCCAACATATATTGAAATAATACATTTAGTCAACATTGCTCTGGACTAACTTGCGTGTCCTTGTCTAACCACTCACTCAGGTGCTCCTTGCTGGAATTTGGCCATGATGTCTTTTTTATTGGACGCGCGGCTGGAACGGGCCGACATGCGAGGCCGGCTCAGAGCGGCGAGAGAAGAAGCAGACGGTACAGATTTTTTCTTTGCTGGTTTTTCCGCCTCTTCGGTTTTTCCCTTTTTATTCCCGTCTGATTTTGCTTCTGTGCCTATGCTTGTTTTTTTCTTTTCTGTTTTATTAGGCACATCCTCCTTCACCGTTTCCTCATTTTTAGTTCGGTGTATTTGGTTTCTTTGCACTTTCCTTCTGTTTTTCTTTCGTCTCCTCTTCCTTCTCTGTATTACAGTCTGTGTTGTCGGCGCTCGTGCTTAGTGCTTCACTTGCTGCTGCATTGTCCGTTGTGTCATCTTGTCTGTCCTGTTCAGTGTCATCTTTAGCTTCTTGGCATTCACTTTGATCTTGGCCTTTTTCATCTTCACATTTTGTTTCCTCTCTTCCTCCATCCTTCTTGTTCTCCCCTGTCTCAGCTTCTATTTCCTGGTCTTTGCTTGTTTTTTCTTCAATCATCGGGAGTTTGTTATCCTTCAACGCAGCATCTACGATCTAAAGACAAAAACACATTTAGAAATGCTTAGTAATGTTTTCACATAAAACTGGGATTCAGATGGGGCCACATGACTTAATCTGCAGATACTGTGACCACAAACTGCAGAGGTAACAACGCTTCATAGTGGCAATTCATAGTTGAAAGAAGCAGATTTTCATGTACGTGTTTTTACTGTCGAAAAATCGCTACCCAATATCTTTGAATGCATAGTACAAGTATACTCGAGTATTTTTTGAGTAATAGTAGTAGTTTATTTAATAATTTTCATCTTGACAATGACCTAACAGAACAGAAAGTAAAAATGCCTAATAATAAAACCAAGAAAAGCAGCATATCAGTAGCAGTTCTAATTGGAAGCAGATCCAAAGCAGGTGAAAAGAGTATATGTCTGAGCACACAAGCCTGACAGGATATACAGGATTTCCCAAACAACCATGAATAAATCCAAATAGGCTGTGGTTCAAAATTGCTCTTACAAAAACAAAGAAACCAATAAAAGCTCAATCCAAACCAAATGTATTAACTTAAAGGAATAATGTTCCTCAGCAATATTGTTGGAGTTGTTATTCATGGCAATACCCAACATACATATTCCAAATGTGTAAACAGCATTAGAGACTTGTATTGCATAGCTATTCACAGTAATACTACATTATGTAACTAATTGTACTGTAATTACTTGTATACAGGAATGCCTAAAACATAAGAATATACATTGCATTTGTGTCATGTGACCCTCGACCTTTCACTACCAATCCACTTTGGGCTTTACTGTGATTCCTTCTGTTGTTTTAAAATGACGTCCTCTTAAATATAAGTGAAAATGGTAATATTCTATTACAACGTGAACTAGAATGTACAGATTGACTTGACACTATATGACAGTAGCTCAAATTGTCTTACGAACTAAAAATGTGTTAAAATTAGCCTGGAGGTCTCATGAGGAAGGCACAACTGCTACGATTCTTCGCAGTGATTTCGTCTGCACTGTGTCCAGGTTTATTTTTATCGGCTGCAGATACTTTGCAATCAATCTGACAACAATCTGTCCTGTGCAATATAAGTTGGTTGAAACATACATAAGTAATAGTTTGAGTGATAATTATGCAAATTATACTGGCAATAAGCCTTAAGTCGTGATCTTCTGTTGGTCGGCCTCTGTCATGCGAGACAGGTGGATTTAACCAGTCAGAGTGAATTGTAAACTCTCAGAAGAAGTAGAAGGCTTCAGAGACTTCTTAATGGCATTCACAAATGTTGTTTTTCTCTTTGGCATGACATCCTCCCCTTATGCAAATGTTTAAAAAATAATTCAAACTGCCCAGCACATACCATAAATTATGCTAGAAATGTGCTTTATTGAGGAACCATCTTCTTATATGTATGTATACAATGCAGGGCAATATCAAAGTAGTAGGTTTGGTTTATACAAATACTTTTAATTTGTGCTTTTTAACACAAATAATATTTAAACGTCTTACTCCATAGTCTGATCTCTGCTCTAAACTATGTGCTTTTACTTTTAGATCTCCCCCCAAACTGATCATTGACGATTAGGAAAGGACTGACTCTTGATTTTGATTAAAATGTATATGTTTCATTTCTATAGTTGCCTCTGCAGTACATCAGTATTTGTTTGAGAGCGGTGCTTTGCCAGTGGTGACTCGTGACTCCCTGTTCTTTGAAAGCAGATGTCCAACAGGTGCAGCGTCGCTATCCTCTTTTCCTTTCATGATTCCCAAACTTAACAGCAGCTAAATACTTAGCTATACTGTAGCTAAGTACTTTTAAACATCACTCTACTGGATATAGAATAAATCAATGATATATAATATTATTTTTGTTAGAGCAATTACAAATGTACAGTTGATTAAAATACATATAATTTATTATTAGGATTATTAACATCAAATATTTTTAAATAATAAATATTAAATGTATAAAATAACCCACCTGATTGTTGTTATTCTTGTCACATTGTGTGTTCTCCACAGGACTCTCAAATTGATGGGTTTCTTCCTCCATAATTTAACTTGTATAATATCTAAATATATAATAATATCTAAAGTTCGGAATGATTCAGTCTTGCCACGTTTCACTGCGCTGCCTAAAACTTACAACAGAGATGTTCTCTTCTTTCTGTCCCTCTTTTAGACTGTCTTCAGTGTAAGGTGTCTCGAATGTTTGTGGGCAGTGTCTTCCTCAGACTCCCACCCGCAGCTCTGCTTTTTTATCTGACCTTTTGAACAACAGTGACTGAAATAGAGTGAGTGCAAAATAGGCGCAGGCCAGCGAGCCAGACAGCTGCCACTGCTGTGGAAACCAAAGATACACACATTCATGGAAGAGGACATGCAGACAAATAGTACCAGTTAAAAACATAGTATCACAGATTAGTGTACAGGTCCAGGCCTTACTACATGAAAATGGTCTACAGTTGAATTTATGTTATTGTTTAAAGTGCAAATGGACAATGTGGAGGTTTAAATATCTGGTCATTGTGAAATCAGTTTCTTTGCTTAAAGGCATTTTTGTCCCATTCTCTAAACATATGAAGCACAATGAGCCTTGTAGCTTTCTTCCTGTACCATGGATTTGTTTACAATATGTGCATATGGTTGTTATGGCATAGTTGCTCATATTTTCAGCCTACAATACAGCAACTTGGCACATATATTTAATTAATACAAAGCACTCACACATTAGTGAGACACAAACATTATATTGGCAAATATGACTTTAATAAAACATTTCTGAAGCCCAAGTCCTTGAAAGTTCTTCAACAGAAGTGTCTGAAAGAATGGGACCACCATTCAGGGCCGGCATAACAAATCCCTACTCGACTGTCCTGGACATGATACAGTTCTCCTGGTACCGTTGTTGGGGAATCATGATTGATTCTAGATGATATGGGACAATTTAAATTTGACACTCTTCAAATGCAGAGGTAAATGTACATTATTATTTGTTACGCTAAATTAATACTTTTAGGGCTATGTCCAGAAAATAAAAACAATTAGAAACAAGGCTATTTTTTCATTTTGTGCGTGGTCTATTTTATGTGCTTGTGGGTCGCGAATGCCAACAATTGCTATTATGGGGGTCGCAACTGAAAAAGGTTGAGAATAACTGGTCTAAACGTTGAGTCGTCTTCAAGTGATATATTTCTAGCCCTGTTATGTAGAAATAGAATTTGTTAAAATAGTTTTACCTTGTGCTTGTGGACTGTCAGGAAGAGTTTGATCCGTATAACAGCAGGGCCACTCTGATCTGCTGGAGGCCTTTGCCCTGAAAACTGGGTCAGTCTTTACACACTTTTACAACTGTTTGACCTAAATGTCCCAGGAACAGGAGGTCGCTGCAATGCATTCTGGTCACTACCACCATGATAAAGCCTGTAAATAGGGGAAAACACATAACATCCTAACTCCAAATCAAGCTTTATTTTGTGCTAACCCTACCAAAAGGGCCACAGATGATGTCCCCTGTCAGCGAGACTGAGACCGCAGTTTGTTGTCACAGATGTGACAAGTGGGCGTGTCCTCTCCATAGGCTTGTATTGATTGGACTTAGAAGTTGGGCTGTATATTCGCTCCAACCTTTTGGGCTGTCCAAAGTTGTTTTGCATCCACACACTGATCTGTTGAATGCATTGACAGAGTGAATCCACTGGTCCACATTCACCTGCCGTCAGACTAGTCAGGCATAGATCTGAGTGTCATCTGCATATGGAAGAAAAACTTGCATTAAATAAGAAAAGGTGAAAAGGTGGCAGAAAATTACCTGCTATGTAATTCTTCTGTTTACATTAGATGCTGTGAATTTATGGTGTATGTTCCATAAAGTTCCTTTAGGCAACAAAAGGGAAGGGGTTACGTTAATTTACACACAGTATTTATCAGATTACACAGTTTATAACATTTCAGTCATCTAAACATTAATCAGCATTTCTCACACAATAAAAGTCACAAGCACATATGAACAGTAAAATTAAACTGTAATAAATAAATCAAAGACATTTTACCTTTAGGTAATTGGAGGTTGTTGACGTGAAAATAGTTTATTGTCCTTGGATTTTAAGAGTCCTTCACTCGTTCACAAACTTCAAACTGATGAGTCTTGAATGTGTGTTGACTTTTCTCTTCTTCTGTCGCTCTGTCCAGATTCACTTAGGGAAACTCCTTCAAAGAAAATTATTGGGAATTTATCAGTAGAAAATGATAACTAGTACAAAACTAAATGTATATTTAAGACCAAAGCAGGATATTACAAAATCATTATTTTTCCAAACCTTTGTATGATGTTGAACATCTCCAATGGAGAAAGGCCCCCCAGTTCCCCCCAGATTTTTAAAACTTTTGGGGGGGGGTTTTTTTTGCCCCAGACGTCACAAACTCTCCCTGAAAGTGTGAACATATACATTCTTTATAGCTCAAACCTCATGCCTTGCACATATGTTTGTCAAAACCCACTAAAACATATGAATACATTTTCACGCTGGACCTGTGGAAAACAAACCCACCAGCCAAGATATTCAGGCGACTGTGGTTCTTGAAATCATCATTTTAATTCATCAATAATAAATGTATGCATACTTAGAGCTAATTGATCTATTTAAATTAATTTGAAAGTGAGATTTATTTGTTACTCACCAGAGAAGTGTAAGGCTCTTCTGTCCAAAAATAGTGACTTGTTTGTTGAAAGTTTTCCCACCTCAGCAGCAGGGATTTCTCCTGCATTGCAAGGCTTTCAGTTAGAAAATACAGAAAAACCCATATAATTTTTTTTAAAAGGACAGTGCTTGTATTACTGCAGAGACAAGACTTAGTATTTACTGACATTTTGTAAGTTTATGGATAGCACAATTTAAACTCAGTAATGGAGAAAATCCTTCAAAATATGGAGTAAAAGGTATTTTTTTAACAGACATTTTGATGCGTATTAACTGACCTAACAGCAGGATTGACCCTTGGGGCACCCCACAGATACAGTCACCAATGTCAAAAAAGTACCCCCTGTCTTCTAGATAGGACCAATTTAGGGCAGTACCGGTGATTCCCACCCAGTCCTCAAGTCTCAGTAAAAGAATGATCTACACTGTAGATTCTACAGTGTCAAAAGCAGCACTGAGATCTATTAAGACTAAGGCAAACTACGTCCAGAACAAAGTTTAACAAACAAATAAATATTGGGCTAAGACAAGATAATAACTGACCTATCGAGTAATGGTAATTAGCTGAAATTAACATAACAGCCCTTCTTCGCCTGCTCTAATCAGCTAGAGCTCAGGGAGATATGCAAATTGTGCATTAAACATATCAGCATAAACAGTGACATAAATTCAGTTTTCTATAAAATTCTGATCTAGTATCCTAATAAATTGCATCAGGGTAAGGTATATTTTATTGTCCCTGTTGTTGGGATATTTGTTCTCTGCATTTGACCCATCCTTCAATGCCGCTGGGGCAAACTGTCAAGAGCAGTGGTCACTGCAGTGCAGCACCTGGAGACCCATCTTCAGATCTTGTGCTGGCAGATATTACCTATAGTGCATTGTTTGAGTTAATGGGGGATACCGGAGTTCCTGGAGAAAAACCACCCAGAAACATGCAAAACTCAGAAGAGAAAGGTCTCGCCCTGGAGTCAAACCCATGACCTTCTTGCTGTGCGGCAAGAGACCAAGCCACTCAGCCACTGTGCCGTAATCAGCACCTACCTGCCCAATCTATCACTCACTTACCACAGCCCTGTCCATCCAGAATATGCCCGGGGATAAATGAACTTGAGCATCCTGAACAGAGTTCAATACAGATCACAGGGTTTCCTTTTTTTAACCTTTCACGTAAAACTATTTTGGAAAGAAGAAGTGAGAGTCCCGTGGTTTTGTGACTAATTCAAAAACATATGATGACACCCTCTGGTAGCTGCAACTAGATTTGCTGACGATCACAATATTTGAAATATATATGTAACTCTAGGATTGCATACTAGTTTGATAGAGATATCTGAAGGATACTTTTAGCAGTGACTAGTTGAGGTCACAGAGGCAACTCTCAATAAAGAGGAGGAACAATTTTGAAACAGTGAGAGTTGTGATGCTGAATAGTGTGGACCAAATAAAACTAGTTCTTATAGCCCAAATTAAGTGAATGCCACCGGTGTGAGAATGCACAGCACAGTAACTTTGTATGGGACTAAAAAGGAGTCCAAGTGGGCTGTGGCTCAGTGGCACTTTCACCTTTTTGCATATTTGTCTGTGTCTGGATGGGTTTCCACACTCTGCTTACCTCCATCATCTTAAAACCACGTAAGGAAAAGCTTTGTTTTCAAGATCCTGGCTCATTCGGAGAGGGGTCTGTGGGTGCTTCTGTGGGCACCCGAGGTACAGGATGAAGGATTCAATAAAACACAAAAATAAACAAATAACAATTTGTAATACTCCACATGCATGAAAAGTAATAATAAGATGGTGCAACTATTTGAGGGGAAAAAAGAAAGAAATATAAATTCCATTTAAACTTTAATCTTAAGTCTCCTTTATTCTCTCATCCAGTCTAAATAACTGTGGTTAAGTCTTGTGTGTTTGTGTTTTTAAGGTTTTTGTGGGTTTTTTTTTAGCCTGTTGTTTTTTTTTTACAGGACAGTATAGTGAAAGAGGGTGAAGAGCAGGGAGGACATTCATCAAATTGTCAAAGCTAGAAAACTTGAGTACCGGGCAGCACGAGTCTTGTCTATTTATGTTCCAATAGGCTTTTACTGCTGTTCAGTCAATCAAATATTTCACAATAGTCATGTGATAATTGTAAGTTTTTTTTCAGGAAGGACTGGGTGCGTGCCACTCGTATGTGTAAGAACCTGGTCTTGTGATAATGGGGTTATGTTAAAGCAGAAGGAAGTATGAGCGGAGCATGCAGACATTGAGCCCTACGCCTGCAGTTAACAACATACACTACACTCAGTCATACCAATAAAAGGAAAGGCAGACTGGTCACTGGCAGGTGGTGAATGTTATATTAGATAATCAAAATAATTCACCCTGGAGAGACTCAGACAAACACAGAAAGAACCGTTTAGCAAGCTTTATTCCATGGGTTATTTGGCGCTCAGACCCCGGCAGAAGACATTGCGATTATGGGCGCTCCATAATAGCATTGTATTAGACGTCTCCCCCCAGTGCCCGGAGACTTGTGGTGGTAGATGTGGGGAGAGGGTAGAGAGGATGGTGAGGATGATGTAAGGGATGCAGAGGAGGAGAAGGGGAGGTGGAGGGTCGCAGTAGAGTCTGAAGCGGCCTTGCCGACTGCATGAGGGTTTATATTGGGCAGACTGTGCGCTGATTAGGAGCAGAGGAAGAACGTCGTGCCAACAGGGAGGAGTAACTCGGGTACGTTGATTGAAGTTGGAGAGCA
Source organism: Chaenogobius annularis (assembly GCA_015082035.1). Lineage (NCBI taxonomy): Eukaryota > Metazoa > Chordata > Actinopteri > Gobiiformes > Gobiidae > Chaenogobius > Chaenogobius annularis. The sequence continues at coordinate 1,105,491 of BJKM01000135.1, read as the reverse complement.
GGTGGCCCTGGTGTAGCTTTGGATGTAGATTGGGTGGAGTTAGGTTTACAGGCTGAATTTACGCGGGCTTCATTACAAAAAAAAAAAGATATGTTTTATTTACGTTTCTTACAGCCTAAACGGTCTCCTCAGGTAACATTAAATGTTCGTTATTATTCAAATTTGTGTCTTTAGTTCCAATTCTTTTCATTAGACGTCTGAACTATAGTTTTGTCTTTTCATGTCTGGTCAGTGATGAATCAGAAGTTTAACATCTGATCGAGATCTAACATTTTGTTAAGTGATCATCATTGATTGAATATTAACAATATTTACAACACATACAACTCTGGATTCTTGAATCAATTAATCTCTAAATCTTACACTGTTTTTCCAGTTTAAGTATACAAATGGCCAAAATGAACAGTTGCTTTGTTATATATGAACAAAACCATATGACTTAATTCAAAATGAGGAGCCTAGGTAGTTTGTAGGAGACCTGATAATCATCTTGAATCATCTTGAATCAGTTGTCTATCCCTGTTTTTGTGTGTGTGCCTGATAGACAGTTCTCAACAGTTCTCAATAAGACTCCAACTCTACTTTTGTCCAAGTAGTCAGACAGTCTGATTCAGTTGATTGGCTTCAATATTACAAATACAAATTGTATAATTAGACTAATCTTTGTTCTCAAAGGTGATGTGATCAGGCTGTTTGATGTGTTAATGCAGTTTGTGGTCCTGGGTTTGCCAACCCTTTTCCACAGGACCCCAGGCACTCCAGGCACTCCAGTTTGTTTGCACAGAGAATGACTGAATCCCACAGAGGAAACAGAAAGGGGCGGGAACAGTTTTGTAGGAAGAGGAAGACATACTTCATAAGAGCTGTTGGGCAGAGAGGCATCAGCGATGTGAGAAAGTATCATCAGAGCTTGAACTGTAAGTCATTTACTAAATGATATGTTCTTGTTGTTTGGCAGTGTTTACTGTTACATGTCAGTGCATGTTTTGGTTCATTTACTTATTTACTTGGTTTATTTATAAACCAAATTATTGTGTGCTAACATTCAAGCCCTGTCAATATTTGTGATCTTTTGTACTGGGACCGAAAAAATACACTGTGCTATTGATTGATGTTTGAATGCTTGTTTGTTTGTATGTTAATTATTAACCTTTTACCAATGCTTAATTGACTTATTTTTGACCTATTTTTCGAGTCTGTATTTTACAATGATATCTTGTTGCCAGAGGTGGGTAGAGTAGCCAAAAAATGTATACAATTAAGAGTAAATTTGACTCAAGAAAAAGTACAAAGCAGTGGTCCAAGAAAGGACTCAAGTAAGAGTAAAAAAGGATTTGGGAAAACTATTACTCAAGTAAGAGTAACTGAGTAAGTTAGCAAGAGAAACATCTGATTCATAATTTGAAGTTTATGTAATCAGAAGGACAAACAACAGGTATTTTCAAAGGATAGGAACAAAAATGGAACCTGACACCTGAAAACGTTTGTCACTTATGGATTTACTCACAGTGGGAGAAACCAACACTTTTAGTAAGAGTAATGTTACTTCAATAAAAATATTACTCAAGTAGGAGTAAAAATATTGTGTCAAAACAATTTCTTGAAAAAGTTACTCAAGTAAATTACTACACACTTCTGCTTGTAAAATAAGCACAATGAAGACTTGGCGCGATAGAACCGTGCTGGAATGACTCTTGGCAGTAAAAATAAAAGAGAATAAAAAACTTTAGATTGGGGGGTATTTGAATGCACTATTTTTATTTCTGACTATTTTATAATTTATGACTACAGCTGAACGTTTTATGATAGTTTTAGAGTAATTAGAGTATGTCATGTTTTTTCTATTGCAGGTCTTTTAGGTTGCTCACAGGTTTTTCAGGTTGAAACAATGCTGTGTCTGAGGAGCTGTTCGCACGTCCGCAGATGGCTCACCTTTGCGACCGGTCTTGTCGAGTGTCTGTGTTTTGCCGGGGCAGTGTTTGGATGGGCGTCCCTTGTTTTCATCCTTAAAAGTGAAGGATATTTCAGCTCATTGTGTGTGAACTCCACTACAATCAATGGCACCCACACGCTAGGTATTTCAATCATGAACCTTTCAAAGATGTTTAGTATTAGGTTACATTAACTCCTGTATCGAGTCATTTAGAGGAGAACTACGTAGCTTTTGGATCCACCACCTGCTTGTCTCCGTGGAGTTGCTATTGCTTTGCCGGTAATGTTCCACTGTATGGCATTAAACGTATCTATCTCCATGGAGACAAGCAAGTGGCCCCGCCAGGCCAAGTTAGGGGTCAGATCTGTGGAGAGGGGACCCCACTCACAGTTAGAATTCATCTGTTGTGAGTTATTTATTCTCCTTAAATGCAACATACATTTAATGCCATACTGTGGAACATTGAAGACGAAGTAGTAACATCTCAGTGGAGACAAGCCGGGGGGCGGACCCATGACCAGAAAAGCTACATAGTGCACCTTTTAATAAATTAACTGATTTCTGATGGGAAACTTACCATTCATTCTAAATGAATACACTTTCAGTTAGAACCATTGATTTATATATTCTGTTATTTATATAATATGATGAGGTAATAATGTGATGTATTCAAATCAGTGTTTGTTTTGTATTTATTTTCAACCAATATCTATTTTGAAAACGATGTTTTTGAGCGTGAAAAGGACTCATCTGCCTCTTCATTTGCAGATTGTCGTGGACAAGATGAGCAGTTTTCTCTGGTCTTCACAATTGCATCTTTCATAAACAACTTTCTGACGCTGCCCAATGGTTTCTTTTTTGACCACTTCGGGACTACAGTGGCGCGCCTCTTTGGAATGTGAGTGCATTTGTGGCGTTTATTTACTTTTAACATGTTAATGTTTGCCTATTCTTTACTTCATTATTGGATCAGTGGGTCACGGCCACTAGTTTGAGTGAGTTATTTGAGACTGGATAGTCTAAGAGAAAGGTTAGTATGTTTGTCGATGAGCCAACTGAATTTTAATACTATAATACACACTTTAAGTTTGTAAGATTAATTGAAAATCACATAGTCCACATAGTCCAACCTAAAGCCTTAGTAAAAACATTCTTGCCTTCTTGACCCATTTTAATTTCCTGTGTGTCCCTGCTTAGTCTGACTTTATCCACGTCTCCGCTCTCCAACTTTACATCTATTTGCATTCCTCCGCTTTTGTTGTTCCTCCACCCACTTTCATGACAAACCCTTGGGTGTCTTTCTACCACTTCATTATTAAGGATTTTGACATAATCTGGGCTAATAAACAGATGTTGCTTATGAAGAAGGGCAAAAGTTTATAGAGTCTAGAAATACCAAGGAGAGCCAACGCACATAAAACATGAAATAAACACCACAGTGTCCTCCCATCTGTTGCACTTTGGCAAACCTTGTCCATATTTTAGATTTTTCTACATCTCTCTTGGTGCAAGAATCTGTTTTGCATCTCAGAATCTGGAATTCATTACTTCCCAGCAAGCTAGTGGTTTGAAAGCCTCCAGATCATTATTTATTATTTATGATTATGATTATGATTATTATTACATTGTATTTATATAGAGCTTTTCCACATTCAAGGCTCTCAAAGCTCTTTCCTCGGCTCTAGATGGAGACTAGTTGTATTTGTGACGGGGCATGTTTAGAGATGTAAATAATATTTAACTCTTTCTTTGTCTTCACAGATTTCTTTACACCATGGGAACACTATTTGTGGCCTTGTCATCTTCAGGTAAAATCAGAACAACTTTATTTTGTGCTCTTTGCATTATAAAACAGTTTGTTTATATATCTAATTGTTGTCTTTTCCACCAGTTCTCTCCGTGCTGCTTTTTCCAGCCATGAGTTCGTTGGCAGCGGGTGGAATCTTGCTCTTGATAACAAACATGCAGGTAAGGGCATGACTGAAGATGTGTCCTTACAGTACTGGCATTTTTAAGTAGTAATACTTTATACATATACCTGCTTGTCACTTTTGTTGCTCAGTCTTTTGCAGTGGTAGAAAGTAACAAAGTACAAAAGTAAAAGTGCTGCACTTAAGTCATGTTTTTTAGGTAGTTGTATTTACTTTTGCACATTTTACAGTGGATACTTTTCACTTCTACTTCACTACATCTGAGCGGCTACATGTAGTTTCTACTCCACATAATATTTGAAAAGGTCTGGAAAGTAAAACAATACTCTTTGTTTGGTTTGAGTAGCAAACAAAAATATGCATGTAAAAAAGTCTAAAAACATTGAGGAATCGATTGACTAAAAATCACCACATTTCAGTCTGTGAAAGGAGGTACTTTTACTTTTTAATCTGAAAGTAACATTTTAAACATGAATTTACAACCTAATACTTTTACTTAAGTAGCTTTTTACATGGGATACTTTTACTTGGGTACATTTTTTCTCCTGTACTTTTCCTTTTTTTTTTACTACAAAATTAAGCACTTCTTCCATACTGTTGTTTTGTGATACATTTTTACTACACATATTTTATTTAGCTTTATTTTTCTTCATTATAATTTTTCAAAAGTATTTGATCCAATCTAAAAAATATTCTACGCTCTCAAAAATAGCTAGCTAGTTTTGATAGTTAAATAATAATAATTGTTTTTTAAGGTGGGAAACCTGTTTGGTGCTCGTCGCTCCACAATCATCACACTCTACAACGGTGCATTTGATTCTTCCTCCGCACTTTTCCTAATCATCAAGGTGACAGAATCAGTTGAAAAATCACACAGCTTTTCATTTAATTTGCTAATTTTATCACTGAATCTTTTTCAGCTGTTACATGAGGCCGGTATCTCGCTCCGCGCCGCGTTTCTGTTCTTATCGGCCTGTAGTGTCATTCATGTGCTCAGGACGTTCTTTCTTCTACCTCGAAAATTCATCCCTTACCCGCTGCCCGAAAAATACACCTACGGGTATGGCTCCTCAAACACAATTTGATACCTTTTACATTATATTTTATATTATAGGTGCACTATGAAACCTTTCTGGTGGAAGTCTGACTCCTGCTTGTCTTCATGAAGATGTTTTGCCTGGAATGCTCCATAATTTGGCATTAATCTTGTCAGTCGTACATTTAGTCAGTTGCAGATGTTTTAGGGCGGATTCACACTTTTATTTTGTATTAGTTTATTTAACAGAGATATGTACATTCATACCCATTTCTGTAAAAATACCAGAATTGGCCTCTGTGGCTATTTTTTATCTGCTGTCCACTTACACATAGACCACATCAAAATTGGGATTAAACTGGGAATATGGGACTGGGAATTTTGAGGACTAAACAGGACTACACCAGGACCTGCTGTCCTAAACCAAATTTACATCTGGACTAAACTGGGCTCAATCCAGGACCCAACAAGGACAAGTGTCAACGCACATTTAATTACTCCATTGGAAACATTGTTTCTGACATATCGGTGTAATCCCTCATTCGTCCAGGAGTGTGCCATTGTAGAAAAACAATCTGTTTCACAGATTGAGAATGACTCTTGGATGAGAGTCGAAACGTTTTGTTTTTCTAAAAACAAAACCTTTCAGATGACTACAATTGAATCTTTTTCTACTATTATTTCTGACCTGTAACTTGGCCTGGTCTGTGACACCTCGTATCCATGAAGATAGAAACGTTTAATGCCATACTATGAAAAGTTTTGACTTGCTCTTACGCATGACTAAAATGAAAAAGTGAAAAGTGTGATAGTGGTGGTTCAGATCTGGCCACATCTCTATTGTCTATTTAATGCTTTCATGGTAGAAGACTATTTAGACTAAACATTTTCATCCTAGCTTTATATTATTTCAGCCTGAATCCACTAGTTCTTCTTTCTTTTTTCATTGCCTGAGAAAAGTTAATAAACAATAGCCTCAAAACTTGAAACAAACAAAGAGTTAATGATAATAATGACGATGGTGTACTCAGAGTTCAATATTAACCTTGTTCTTGTCAGGATTTCCTGTGGCAGATCCAAGTTTCAGAGTCTAGAGCCATCCACACAGACCAGCATTGTGAAAGCATCTTCAGAGGAAGCGCCGGTCGAACCAGACATCCCTCTGAAACAAGGTCTGCAAATAATAATAATAATAATAATAATAATAATAATAATAATAATAATAATAATAATAATAATAATAATAATAATAATAATAATCTTGAATCACTCCAATTTGCACAGCATAGGACAGGGATCTTAAAACAGGTGATCCTCAAGGACACAATAAATAAATCAATACATAAATGCCAATAAAAAAAATAGTAATGGAGTGAAATAAATAAAAGTGTATTAACATGCAAACATACTGACAAACATACATTTCAGAATTTTGTGAAATCGGTCCTGATAGAGCATTATTGATGGACTTAAAAATTACCATTACAATTCAATTTAAGTCTTAAATCTGTACATATTCCAGCCCTGTTTTTACATTAGTTTCTAGTAGTATTTTTCTCTTATCACTATCACAAAACGGCCAACAATATCCATGATCTCCCTAGTTTAATTTATACCTCAATGAAATCTGATGTTCTTATACTCTCTTGTCATCCAGAGAGGAGTTTCCGTGAGTGCCTGCTGTCACGGTTCTTCATTTTGCACGTCATTTGGCTGTCGGTGATGCAGCTGCGTCACTATCTGTTTATCGGCACACTCAACCCCATGCTGCAGAGGCTCACGGCGGGGGAGCCTTCACTGGGTACAGTGGCACTCTATATATCAACAGAAGAACAGTGACAAATATGTTCAAACTGCAGGTTATGGACTCTAATTTTACTTGTAATTGAGTGCATATGAACCAACCATTTCTATTCCAATCTTACTTTTATACATATCTCATTTACTGTTCATGTGTTGCCTTAGCCTCTAAAATGACTTAAAGATGCACTGCGTAACTTTTCTGGTAAGAGGTGCCTGCTTGTCTCATTGAGATGTTATTGTTTTGCCTGGAATGTTCCACTGCAACACATTAAACACAGTTCTAGGTAGAATTTATGTTACTATGGGTGTTTTTATTGCCCAGTGAGCTCTGAGCAGTCTCCTCTCCACAGAGCTGCTCAGTCTCCATTTTAATACCATACTGTGGAACACTGCAGGCAAAGCAACATCTCCATGGAGACATGCAGGTGATGTACTAAAAAAGTGACTTAGTTCACTTTTAAGTTGTATTTTCCTGAATTGACATCATTGCCCTGGTCTTCTTGAATTGAGACATGCAGTTTGAATTTCACTGGCTGAAAGTAAAAAGTAAGAGAGTAAAGTAGTAGTAGTAGTAGTTAGCAATCACGAGCATGGACTTGGATTGTTTGTATGTGCTTGTAACATACATGTGAGTATAGTTTTCCCCTCGTCTACATATATATGTTTGCGAAATGATAAATAACTACATGTTTGTTTGTTGTTGCAGTGAGCCAGTACATCAATGCGTTTGCTGCCACTCAGTTGTGTGGCGTGTTGTGTGCCCCCTGGAACGGCCTCATCATGGACAGACACAAGGGCAAACAACGAGCCGCAGGTAACACTAAACACAACATACACATTTATCATTCTTTTTAAATAAAGTGAGCATTCCTGTTACTTCCTGGAGATGTCCGAAACTATGGGCCATATGGGCCAACATATCTAAATGTATTTGTCTTGTATTGATTGTGACATTTTTTGCTGCTTACTTACTCTTTAAGATAAGATAATCATTTATTGTCTACCATGAGCGATCTTAAAATGTTTTAAAAACCTCTCTTTTGCATGAGCAACTTCAATCACATGCCCTTATCCTTGTTCAGTTTATATTTGACCAACAAAGAAGAAACTCGGAAAGGGAAATGAAAATCAACTGGTCTACTAAGCAGAAGTATATTGATGTGGTGTTGCAGTAATCAAATAAAGATCTATATAGAGTCTGCGTGATCGTTATATTGAATGGTAATTCAATTAAAAGCATTGGTGTAATATACCGCTTTTCCTGACACTCAAAGTTGCTTTACAGTTTTGTGAATCATACATTCACTTCAAACTTGGTGGTGGTAAACGATTATAAATAAATGAATTTGAACTGAAATGAAATTGCATTATTGTAGCCACAGTTAATATGTCTGTCTAATCTAATCTTTTACATAATTTATACAAATTTTACAGGGTGGATTGAACTGGGTCAAACCAAGGCAATTTGCATTTTTTCTTTAGAAGGAGCTGACTATATCATTCGTAACACTTTTTAAAACTATTTGTAAAATAAGTCATTGCAATACTTAAGTAAGTCTACGGCGAATACTTCAGTAGTTAATAATTTGACTGTGCTACTTTTACTTGTATTGGACCAGGTGTGTCTTAACTTGTAAATATACACAGTAGATAGACGTAGCATCCTTGTTTCATTCTATAACTAATACTTCACAGCGTTGTTTTTTGTTCCCACTTATTTTCATGTATAGTGTTGTTTTTGTTTTTGCAGGAGAGAGTGAGCGCGATGCCGATCTGCGAGCCTCCGTGCTGTCCCTGGCCCTGACGGCGTTTCAGTGTGTGATGTTTTCCCTGTGCGCCACCGTCCCCAGTCTGCCCCTGCAGTACGTCACCTTCATCCTGCAGGTGCTCAACCGCTCCTTCCTCTACGGCGGCAACGCGGCTTTCATCAGCGTGGCGTGAGTATGGACCGGACTGTGACACCTGAAACATCGTCAGTTTGATTGTGGGAGACTGAGGACGGGGGATGGGACGTGACCACAGAGAAAGGACTTATTAAATTAATTCTAGAAAGGCATTTGTGTTCACGCGACGTCACAACATTGCGGTTTAACTTTTAGATTACAGATTTGTTGTCCTGGTTTATGCTTAATATCTCTGCAATTAGTCAGATCCATCATAGAAAAGGTTTCAAAAGTAGTCATCTGGACATTTTGATGCTCAGCAAAAAAGACAAAAAGCCAGACAGAACCAAGAAGGAATTGTGTCTCTCTTCCTTAAGTTTCTGGACCGTCTCAAAAACTACGAATGATTTCTAGACATCCCGACATTCCTGTGTGCGGTAAACCGGGCAACACCTTACGGCAGAAACTGGTTCTTCCAAGATTACCGTAATAAGGTGTCAGTTGCGTGTAAATCCCCAGTTTGAGTCATGCTAGACCTTACCTGACATATTTTCATTATTTAAACAGCCAGAAATGGTTTAAAATATGATTTGTCTGTTAGCAGTAGTTTGCCAGTAATTTATTTGAGGTTGTTTGAGTTTCATAATGTTTATTTTTGGTAGATGTAAAATCTCGTGCCTGCCACAGTCAACAAATACATATTACAAGTTTCTCTGCACTGATCTGTTTGCTCAAGTTTATGAAGCAGTTTTGTGATGATTTTTGAGCTCATATTGAAGGTGCACTATGGAACACTATGGGGAGTCCACTATTTGCTTATATTTATGGAGATGCTATTGAATTGCCTGGAATGTTCCACAGTATGACATTAAACTTGGCTACCTTTCATGAATTAAATTAGTTGTTTTTTTACACACAAAAAACCTTGCAAAAACATACATTTTCACTGTGGGTCTCCTCTCCACAGATCTGACCTGTAACTTGACCTGGTGGTCACCAGTGAAACGTTCCAGACAAAGCCATACTCTCTCCGTGGTCACAAGTAGGTGGTTGACCCTCCACCAGAAAGTTAGAAAGTGCAACTTTTTTTAACTTCAAATCATTTTAGATGTCTTTTTACCCAACCACACCGCAGTAAGAGAGGAAGAAAAGCAGAAGCTTCTGGGCCCTGACTCAAGTGGGGGAATCACAGCACAACGAAATGTCGCTTATTGACACACTAAGTAGAGGGATTCCATTTTAAAACTTCTTGTAATTTTCTACTTTTTTTTGACAAATTGCGACCTGACTGATGTAAAACTAGGATAAAAATGTACAAATGTTTACAAATGTTGATGAAAAGGCAGTTAGATTAAAAACAGGTTTATAAGATAGACAAAGGCAGGGTAGTTTCCGGGGAAACTCCTCCCTGTGGGTGGGGCTTATTCAGTTCAGAGCAAAATGTTTAGAGTTCCTCAGACCAGCTCCTTAGATTGATGACTTTCAACTGGAAGTCGAAACGTCTTGATTTTTACAACATTATTCAGATGACAACCTTTGAAACTTACTACGATTTCTTACTGGATCTATCCACAACATGGAAACAATGCTGGGAGCTAGATTACTGCTAAATTAACTTTTTTTGGAAACTAATGTCCAATTATCACATTATTATAAAGAATTTGAAAGAAATTTGGCGTGTACAGGTCTATGCATATGTGATGGCAACTGCACTTAGAAATAATATATTTTAAGTAATAAAAATGGCTTCAAAAGATAAAATATTTCATAGACTTCAAGTCGTGCAGCATTACAAATCTGATAACAAAGCAAATTATTCTATAATAAAGGGAATATGCAGCATTTTTTATGAAAGCCTCATTTACATGGAGGTGATTTTGTGACATCCAGTGCTGAATTTGGCTTGGTTCTATATCCAGAAATATTAGTCCTTAGGGGGTTACCATAGTAATCTGGCAAAGTTTTATGCTTGTATCATAAAAGCAAACCATTTTGGTCCTTAACAACTCCACTATTGTGGAGCATATTGATATCTGTTTCAAAAACAAAGAATTGTGTACTGCCCGTTGGTGGAGTGGTTAAGGTGGCAGCACACATGCCAGGCTCCATGTGCAGCCGGTCGAATGTTGTGGGTTTGAATCCTGGCTCTGACAATTTACTACATGTCCTCCCTTCTCTCTCATCCGCATTTCACACTAAACTGTCCTGTCTCATAAAGCCTAGGGTCAAAAACGGGCCAAAAAAAGAAAAAAAAGAAAATCGTAAGAGTTAAATAGGCCCCTCAATCTGGAAATATGAATGAAACTTTAAGATTTAGTGGGTGGTACAAACAGGACAGTAATTAAACATGTAGTCCTAAAAGTTGATGTGCTAGAAACATGAAAAGTATGAACAAAATGGCTAAATTGTGCCATATTTCAAAGCACCTCAGCAGCTCTTATGCTGTGTTCCTAAGTAGTGTTTATCAGTGTTTGTCAGTGTTTAGTATTACAAATACAGTGTGAAAATACTTTATTTATTTATGCCCGTTTTTGTGTTACAGTTTCCCATCTTGCCACTTTGGGAAGCTCTATGGCCTGATTATGGCTCTGTCTGCACTGTTTTCCATCCTGCAGTATCCCTGTGTCACACTGGTGAAAGATGTTCTGAATGGAGACCCTTTTTATGTGAGTTCAAGACCAAATATTTGAAAGGATGTGGCTTGAGTTGTTTGCAAAGCTCACACGCACTTCTCTTCTTGTGACAGGTGAACGTTGGCCTGACTATCCTGAGTCTTTTGGCTTTCATTCACCCCATCTCTGTCTACCTCCACTGTCGCAGTCAGCGCAGCAACACACTCTGAGGAGTGTTTGTAACAGCCTATGTCGTGCCATTTCTGATAGAAATGATTTATTGTAAACGCCACAGTATTTTTTTAATATGCATTATGTATGAATAATATATAAGCATATTTTATTTGTTACTATAATATGTTATGTTTTAATAAAGGAAAATGTATTAAGATTTTAAAATGTTGTTCTGTCAGATTTTTTTCTCAACAATTTCCAACTTAATAAAAAGGGTTTCATTGTTTTTAGAAGATGAAGATCCCTCAACGTGGTTCCCTGTGATATAGCAGCTATCGAAAGAGGGCGACAAGGTGCACATTTTTCAACATCAGAAATCCTAAGCAAGTGAGTTCACAGGGATTTCAAGACTTGAGCTGTTTAATGTCCAGGGCAATAAAAAAAAAATCAGCCAGACGCAGCTCTTGGAGCAAATAATGATATTCACTAAACTCTGCTCACCTCTGAAGTATCTGCGGGATCCAGACAAGCCGCCGCGCCGATCGCCTCCATTTTTGGACTTTATAAACTAAATACACCAAAGCCATTCTTTTAACCTGAACTGCCATAGGACACAACTCCTCCACTGCGCATGTGCGTTGGCCACCTGCTGCGGAGGTTATTTTTTGGCGTTTGAGGCGGCCTTCAGATGTACAGTTCAATTTGGGCGCCAGCGCGAATTTGGACGCAGCGTGAACGGGCCTTTAGGGCCCACCCCAGAGGTTCACTTTGTATATGTTAAATTGTAAAAAGTGATTTTTAAAAGCCATTTTAATGCCCAAGTGTAATTGACTCTAGCAGTATACAATCTACATTGTTATGCACTCAGTTGTAGTTTCATTTAGCAACAATCTGTGATGTGTTATGGAGCTTAGCTAAGCGTAAATTGAGCCTGAAAGACCTAACTCTATCCCACCTACTGCCCACCATGCTGCTCACCTGCTCTGCAGCCTCCATCAACGCACCAGAGTTACTCCCCCCTGCTGCATGGCGGTACACCAACAATAATCAGACATTTAATTGTCTACAGGTCCGGGCACATCTGCTGTATATTATTAATTGTTATAATTACCTGTAATTAGCTGAAAATATCAAATGGGTCTTTTGGAATATTGCCAGGTTTAGTAATTGCTCAAACTGAAAAACAACATGGCATTACGCAATTACACAACACATATTACTTTGCATGATTTATTGAACGTAATTCATTATTTAAAGTTGAATGGCTCGTAGGTGCTGGTGTTGGAGGGGAATGACATGCTCCTGGGTTTCGCAGGGCAGCTCCGAATGCACCAAAGAACTGCCATGCACCCAGACTCCAAAGAGGCACCACAGACGCACTGCTTTCAAGCCTCCTCTTCATTCAGCGTGACACTTCCTTATGACAGAATCTACAAGCCATCACTTTGTACAACAACTACACATAATCGAAATCTACTGCCTCATTTGAGACAAGCTGTGTAAGTAAATGGTGAGGAATGCTCGAACTTGAGACACCTCCACACTGGGGTGCCATCTCATCACAGGCTTCCCATCCGGACCCACCAGAAACTTCTCAAAGTTCCACTTGATGTCGTTCACTTTGATTGGTTCCCAGAAGAGTCGGCCAGTTATGTTGCCAAAACTGTCGCCTACGGGGGGGCAAGCACTCTGCACAGATTAAAAAACACAAAATATCATCTTATTCTCTATATAAATGCAACTGTGAAATGTCCACAATCCTTAGACACTGTATATCACTGTGCTCTGAGATTCACAACAGAGTGTGGCCGGCTCAACCACCACTGTGAACTCTATGCCAAGGCTGAATGGCCCTTTTAAGTTCCAGGAGGTTTATACATTGGGTGTTTTTAACAATATGTGACTGTGCCTGATGAAATAGAGGTAAATAAATAAATACATAAATGCAAATGATGTTTTCATTGTGGAATTCTGTCCAAAGTTCACATTTTAAACTGAGATGATTTGGCAGAAAGACTGAAATAGAACTAAGAACTGACAAATAATCTCATGTATGTTTGCACAGATCTAAACCACAGGATTAGCAGTTTGATGCAGAAAAATATATTTTGTTGCTTGTGGAAATAATGTTGCTTAAAAATGTGCCGTTTTTGAAATTTGCTAATTGCGTGATTGATTGTGATTAATCTTGCAGCCCTATGTAGAAGTTGTACTCAAGATTGTGACAAAAGAAATGAAATACAAAACTATAACAATATTCAATTCACTGAATCAGAAGTGACTTGCTGATTGGCTTGAGATGAAAGGGTTAGAAGGGTGAGTATATTATCCACCGAGGGGACATTTTGTTTTGTGAACAATGATTCCTGGAACTGCAGCCGTTGAGAAGTACTTTCGGTCTGCAGTGATTGATTGCTATACTGGTCCAATGAATGAACAATGAGGCACCAGCAGACCTGTCACAATAACAAATGACCATATATTTCTACAGAAAAGATCCCAATTCACGATAGTATTGAAACTACTCTATGCCACTGACACATACATCCTGGTAAAACCTTTTCTAAATGTACAATATCATTAAAAAAAATGAGCTGAAACAGTGAATCAATTAAGTAGTTAATAATGGAGTCATAGAAGTTACTACAAAATACTACAATGCTACCAAACAATAACACAAATGCGTATGTGGTTATATGTGCATATGTATGTATGTGTATGTATGCACGTGTGAGTGTATAAGAGTACGGTACACATTACTGCGGTGCATATCTTATGTTAATGTGCTACATATAAACACAACCACATGGAATAAGGGAATTAGTTGTTTGTGGGAATAAATATATCACTCCCTTTCAAGCTGCTAAAATTGTTTTGTTCATTATACTGGACATTATTTGTAGTCAATTGTTGATTACTGATTATTGATATTGCATGAGCTCGAATGAACTTAACTAAACTAAAAAATGAACAAAACAATTCCCACCAGTGCAAGAAAACTTTACAGACCCGCAAAATATATTGTTCCCTTTATCATTCATTGAAAAGCCAGTTTGATGTAGTGATTATTGTGACAGGCCTTTGAACCAGACACAGTTCAAGCTTTTCTGGATCGTCCTCGTACCAAGTGGCATGGCTTCGGAAAAGATAAAGTTGCCGCCGAAGTTCACATCGTTTCTGATAAGTTCACTGTGCTCTCTGACGTCAAGAAAGTTTATGTTGTGTATTGAGATATCTGGTCATGATGCATTGTTTGTTTAATCCACATAGAAATTACCTTGAGGAAAGTATAAACTGGCAGTTCATTTCGTCCATTTACATCTCCCTTCGCAAATAACAGAAAGTTTGGCACAAATCCATTGCCTGGTCTGACATACCTAAAACACAAACAAAGAGCAGTTTATCAGTGACAGTGAAAGGTAAACAAAACTATCAAAGCAAACATAAACAGCACTTTACCTTAGATTAATGTAAGATTGTGCAAAACATAAAACATTGCTTCAGACTGTTAAGGAGATAGCGTTCTTCACAAGAAAGTGAAGTGTATTGGACTTAATTAAAAAAGGATTCCTCGTGTTCACCCGCAGAATCTCAAGTACGTGATACTGCAAATACTTCTCCACAGCTTAGGGGAGGCTTATGTTTCAGAAGATTAAACATCATGGTTCATTTTGTTCTACTGTGACGTGTCTTTGTATACTTTTTTTTTTATTAAACGCTGGAGAATTCAACTATAAATGGAAGAAAATTGTGAATTTTTCCAATACACACATGGTTTCACTGGGATGGATGAAATATTGGTAGTATTAGTAGCTATAGTTGTAACCAATCATTTTATTCAAGTAAATTCCTTATTTTTTATGCAATGCCTTATTTTATCATAGTTTATATTTGACTATTATTGTTATTCATTGTTTCACGTTTCATGTTTCCCTAGCTGGCAATAATCTTTTTCTGATACTGATTCTCTTTCTAAAAAAAACAGTAGCAGAATATTTAAATAGTAGTGGTATTACTTTCTACTTTGTTAAGACTCTTGCAACCACTTTAGCAGTGAAGTCGGTAGCTTTAGGATGTTTGCTTACTTTAAACCTGGCAGAATCTCATGTTTTTGCCCCGGCTCTTGCTTCCCAAACTGATTAGACGGGAAGGCGAGGATTGTGAGCCCGAGTTGATGTAGTTCCTCATGAAGTGCATTCAGTTCTGGGTGGAAAAACACAATTGCACTGGTTAGTTTTGTGAGAATTTCCCAATACTTATACCAAAAAGTTAAACAAAGTTAATCCAACATTGAAGAGTTCAGTTGTAAAAAACATTCAACTAAGTTTTAGAAATAATAATAATGTAGATGTAAAAACAGATAAATAAATACATAAATACATAAATAGTACTAATAATAAATAGCTGTATTTTTTCCACATTACTCTATGCTTCAGTCATGGAAGAAGTACTCAATTTTGTAGTAAAAGTATAGATACAGGAGCAAAAAATTAGAACTCAATTTTTCTTTATTTGAGCAACTTGTTGGAAGACAATATTGGACACACATGCAACAGATAGAGAGTTTAAAAAAAACAAAACACATTAAACAAAGCCCAAAAGGAGTAGGCGGTATGAAAAGCTTCTAAAACACCCATCCCAGTACATGTCCTTGAAGCGGCTGTTGTTGATACAAATAAAACAATAAAACAAATTAAAAAACAAATACAATAGTTGTACCTTAAGTGGAATAGGTGGAACATAAGACAGATCAAATGAAAGGAAAAACAATTCTAATAATATCTATTACATTCAATGTTTTTTGATATCATGCGATTTATACCCACACATTTTAGTTCTGACTTCAGCAGCCACAGAGCCTTGCCAATGGAAAACAGCTGAAGATGTGCCCGTGCCACCGGTCACTTATGTTTGCTCAGTGTCGTACCCACACACAAACAAACACATACCCTGTGTGCATGTGCCCGACTGTAAGCCAGTGTCTTTATGTGAGTGTTTGTATGTGTGTGTGTGTAAGTATGTTTACGTAACACCCATACCCAGGCACCCACACTCGCCATCACTGAATTACTGAAGTAAAAATAACCCCTCAGCCATTTCAGGTTGTCTCAAACAAGAGTTTTTTTACCTTTTCAGTTCAATTCAAAAATTAAGTGCAATAGAAAGTACAGATACCTGCTGCTCTCAAATGTAGTGAAGTAAAAGTAAAAAGTATGCACTGTAAAATGTGCAGATACATTTTACTTAAGCACAGTACTTCTATTTTTGTTACTTTCCACCACTGGCTTCTTTACTTACCCACGTACTGGTAGGTGTAGCTTCAGTACGTGGCCACGTTGACGAAGAGGACGCTCCTTCCTCTGAGGCTCTCCAGACTCACGGTGTGGCTGCCGTTCAGGGTCGTCGCCTGGTATTTGTGAATGGTGCCGTCGCTGGATGAGCCACAGCGCTGTGGCACATGAAAACCAACCATTAACGTTCCCTTTTCAAGGCTCAATAAAAGTCATAATTAAGACTTTTGTGTGAATTAATGCATATGCAAATAAGACCATCTATTTCGAACATGCTTTTCTTTAAGTAGCCTGTTGCATGATCATTTTGACTGGTTTAAATATATGTGTTTGAAAATGCGAAAGTATTAAAATGTAGACGTTTTGCAATATATTCAATAAACTTAAAAATAATATAATGAGCGGCACCTCATTTCAATTTTTGCTGAAATGTGCAAAAATAAACTTTTTAATTGTGGTCTAATCTTTGTGACAATAAGCTTTTTGATAATGTCATTGTGATTCAGCGCATCATTGAGTGTGTAACTTTTAGAAACGGCAGAGGACTTGGCCATGAATCATGACAAAATCTAAATTATTTTCTAGGCTCTAAGATGAATTATTTGGCATATCTCAAACAAATAGTATTGTGACTATCTTTTGTCACAGTGTCCACAATAGTATGTGAGCATGATAAGATAACATGTCAGTCCCACATGACACACACAGGCTGTTAAGTGAACCTGGCATCTGCCAAGATACAAAACAGGCCCTGAGTCAACAGAGCTTTGGGCATTAGGTTACCATGTGTTTTTGTAGGCCTTTATAGTACAAAGAATTGTGTTACTTTTTGGTCAACAAAAGCTACGAATTGATTAATCAATACTTAATTTATATAGTAATTTTTATTTATATATATATATATATTTGTCCACACTCTAAGCCTTTGTGGTGCTTGTATTTTTGTCATTTCATATTTACACAGAATAAGTAACCAAAAAGGATAAGCTTACTTCATGATATAGAGCAGTGGTTCTCAACCTGGGGGTCTGGACCCCCATGGGGCTCACAAAAATGATTTCAGAGTCCCAAGATGATACGGGAATATTTTAAAAGTTAAGAAAATCACTAAGGCACCCTTCAAATGCAGTGGTAAATGTAGATTCATATTTGTTGCCCTGCATCCTGAAAATAAAATCAAACATTAGATTTGATCATTTTGTTGTTTCACCATTTTTCAGAGAGCCAAATTAGCCTTTTCATAAAAAATAAATGTCATATATATATATAATTACATTGCAACAACTCGTGTTTATTTTATCCTTTGATAGTTTCTGTGGCAATTTTAAAAAGACAGCATAAAGTGCATAGTACTATAAAATAGGATAATCCAGTAGCCCATAGGAGCTCATAGGCCCAGTATAACAACAATGGGTGATAGAGTAAAAGAGAAAGGTGGTGTTGTGTAGAAAGAGCGCATGGATCAACAGGTGCCTTACCTGTGCCAGCTGGAGCCCGGAGGCGCAAGGCCGCAGCAGACCGACGAGTAGCAGCGGGATCAGAGCCCACGCGTGGCCGTCCATCGCTGACACGAGCTGGTGCTGCTGTGGCGAAGCCCCACGACCTGCTCATATAAAGACCTGAGAAGTGCTGCGTGGCCAGGGATGGAGGTGGGAAGGCGCCCTCTGCTGCCCAGCACATGTAACAGCAATTAATGGTGGACAAAATAAAATGTCCAGGAATATTATTTTCAAGAAAAAGTAAAGAGTGATCTATAAAATCTATAGGCTACAACTGCTAAGCCTCTTCGGAAACTTACAATGAAAAATCTATAAATTGTAGGATACACAAGGGAAAATGTTTGCCTTGTTTCCCTATGTTAAAGATAAAATGGATAAATACAATGTTCTAAATAAATGATACATTTATGATTCATTTATTAGTTGTTCATTACTGACTTTTTTGTTTCTTTTAACAGGATGTACTGTTTGGGATAAGATTAGGACTATCAATGCGGCTCTAATTGAAAGAATAATTTGTTTTTACGGCATTTCTGAGTTGATTAAAGTCCTATATGGAAGGCAGGATGAAGCCTACTGATGCCGCTGGCAGCAACACATTAGAAACTAGAGAAAAAAAAACTGAGATGGACATTGACTAAAAAAACGATCAGATGCACAATAGGTGCTGGTTTTATGGCCACAATGAAATGGAGAGAAAGAACAGGTTTTTTTGAACCACAGTCCAATTGCAAGAATAACGAATACACTGAATAGTTCCCACTGGAGTCTGACATAGCATTTCCCTCTCTATAGATTACAAAAAATAAAATAAAAACTGTTGCAATTGGCAAATGCGTCATTTAGAGCTGTAAAACCATTCAAAATGTTCTTAAATTTTGGTTTTGATAAGCAACTCTATTAAAGGTTAAGTATAGGTCAATAAATAAATAAATTGGCAACTGTGTTTCAGACCACATGACCTTGACCTGTGGGGTGCCCCAAGGGTCAATCCTGGGACCTCTTCTGTTCAACTTCTACGTGATACCGTTAGGTCAGTTGATACACAGCAAAAATGTGTCCTATCACAATTATGCAGATGACACTACTGATCTACTGATGGCAGGTGAATATGGACTAGTTCACTCTGTCATTACATCCAACAGATCTGTGTGTGGATGCAAAACAATCCCTTCTGTCTTCTATCTCAAATAAAATGTCCATGCATTAGTCTCCAATAGATTAGACTACTGTAACGACCTGCCTACTGTAAAACAGCTGCAGAAGGCTGCTGAAGTCCAGAAGTCTCTCCGTGGCCTAGTGCCAAAGTACATCTCTGACATGTCATTGACATATGAACCATCTCGGACTCTGAGGACCTCAGGGACCTCAGGGTCCTGCTGGTGCCAGAGTCAGGACTAAACATGGGAAATATTTGTTTCAGTTTTATGCAGCTAAAATCTGAAACAATCTTAAAGATGTGAGATAGGCCTCTACTTTGACAATGTTCAAATCTAGGCTAAAACTATTTTGTTTAGCTGTGCATATGACTGAAAGAATTGCACTCTGCACTCTTCTCTTTGATGTCTTTAGCTGTTTTGTGATTTAAATAATTTTTTTCCTGTGGTTTGAAGCACTTTCAATTGCCTTGTAACAAGTTACACTACTTTATAACAAACAAGTAAATAGTTTAAAATCAACATTTTACTCGACCCACCTCTGTATATTTTCTCTTGAAGGGATAACAAATTCCAGGGGGCGGCAGCAGCGCACAGTCCACTGTCTCGCTCGTCACGGGCTCGTCTGTAAGCGCATGCGCTACTGACACCAATCGGGCAGCGGCGCAGCAAAGCATTTTTTAGCG
Source organism: Chaenogobius annularis (assembly GCA_015082035.1). Classification (NCBI taxonomy): domain Eukaryota; kingdom Metazoa; phylum Chordata; class Actinopteri; order Gobiiformes; family Gobiidae; genus Chaenogobius; species Chaenogobius annularis. The sequence goes on along the minus strand of BJKM01000135.1, from coordinate 1,085,486 downwards.
CAGAGATGGCGTCCCTTCTGCAGCCAGACACTGTGGTCTATCTGGTCCGCGGAGAGAAAAGGATCAGAGCTCCTTTGTCCCTGCTTTATTTCTGTCGATACTGCAGTGAATTGCGGTCTTTAGAATGTGTGTCTCACGAGGTAAGAGAAATCATTTACTTGTTTGATCTAGGAATCTGCGGCTAGCATGAGTTAACGGCTACGTTGGATTGCTGCTAGCCTTGACAGTTGGGCGGGATTTATGTAGAATTTCTGACCCTTGATTGGACAATCGTCTTGTCTGTCACTCAAACTCTAAAAACTATTGGCTGTTGGAAAAAGCTAACTTCCGTAAATCCTGAATGATTAGCTTTTACGCAAAACCGGGATAGAATCAACAAGAATGCTTCAAGCTAATAATTTTAAGGCTTTTAAATCAATTCAGTGTTCATGTGGCAGACTATAACTGAGTTTTTGAAGAAACGTTGAGCGCCATCTACGTTATATGATTCAGTTAATCTAGTCTGCTCATATTGTCGTACCACACCCATTGCTTTGGCTAGTCTTTCTGTTTATGGGAAATATAATTAAATAAAATATTTTCGTCAGTGGAAAAATGGTTTTCCTTATAAATCTATCGATAGTGTTATTGTCGTGTTGTTTATGTCCATTCCTTGTTTACAACTACATTTGTGCCATCTTAGGTGGACTCCCACTATTGCCCGAGCTGCTTAGAAAACATGCCATCAGCTGAGGCTAAACTTAAAAAGAACAGGTTAAGAAATTTGCTATGTACATTTGTATTAAGTGTAAATGCAAATCTGTACTTTATTAAAAATGAATCTTTACTTATAGGTGTGCAAACTGTTTTGACTGCCCCTGCTGCATGCACACACTGTCCACCCGAGCTACAAACATCCCAGCTCCTCTGCCCGATGACCCGACTAAGACCACCATGAAAAAGGCCTATTATCTAGCTTGTGGGTTCTGCCGCTGGACCTCCAGAGATGTGGGAATGGCGGACAAATCCGTTGGTGCGTGCCGGTTTAGTAAAAGAAAATCATATCAGTATTTATAAATTATTAAATAAAACATGCTTTCTTTGGAAATGTTTGTCTTTGCAGCAAGTGGTGGGTGGCAAGAACCAGAAAACCCACACACTCAGCGAGTAAGTTCTGCCCTGTGGCCTTCTTTCATGAGCTGTCACATGTTTTAGGATTTTATTCTTATAAATGATAAGCTCTTTGTTACACTCCACATTGAACTTGACACAGGAAATACTTTGGTTATGGATTATTAGTTCCCATCATCGCCAATATGTTGTGTGTGTGTGTGTGTGTGTGTGTGTATATATATATATATATTCATATATATGTATATTATGAATGTAATTTATTCATTCATCACAATGGTTATGGTTTGTAATTTTACTTGCAGATCAACAAACTTATTGAATATTACCAACCACTAGCTCACAGAGAGAAACAGGAGAGAGACCGAAAGAAAATGGCCCGGAGAAGACAAGGGATGCCATTGGCTTTTTCGGTAAATCTGTTCTTGGACCAAACCTTTTGAAAATGGCCAGTTGTTTCATGACTGTAATAATCTGATTTATCAGTGTATATTCAATTTGACAAACATTTTTAATCTAACAATAATCATTGAATTCCTCAAAACATTTAGCTTAAATTTGGTTTGTTCTGGATGCAACAGCAAATGCATTTTCCACCGAGGTTCACTCTGTCTTTATATTCTGCATCCATAAGAATGACCAGAGTCATTTGGTGCTTATGCCTGATTTTGGAATGTGTGCAGTTTGCCATCACTGCATTTCTTTTGTTGTCGCATGAAGTGTCACTAATGTTTGCTCAGTTTCACCTGTTTCTTTTTTCTCTCCTTTTGCTTGGTCACTTTTTTATCCTCCCAGCAACACACTATTCATGTGGTGGTGAGTTCTGTTTTTTCTAAAGGTCTGACTTAAACAGTAGCAGTTTTTCTGTTTAATCTTGTAGTGACCTCACAGATCACATGAATGTCTCCTTCAGTAAAGTTTTAGAGCCGTTCACAATAGAAGCCTTTATGTGGGTCAGCAGCAGGGGAGAAACGCTATACTTGTGGTCTCTGTTACAGATCAAGATGCTTTTAACCCTAATTAAAATCTAATCTCTCGGGTTGGAAACTCCTCTTCTTGGCTCATCCACAAACAAGCTCCTATTTTAAGAGAAAACATAATGTTTTGTCTTAATTCAACACACTCTTTCTGTCTCTTTGTCTTGTTTATTTGCTCAACTTGTAGTAAGTGTATAGAGACTTGCATGATATGATTTCATGATTTTTGAGCTTATTCCTATCTTTTGCAGGAAAAATATGGACTGGGAACCAGACTGCAAAGGCAAAGACCTGGAGGACCTCTTTCTAGCCTAGCTGGACTTTCGTGAGTGCTCTTTTTTTTGAAGATTTACCGTAAAGAATAGAACTATGAACTGATTGAACTTATATTTTTTTTATTACTGATTATTTTAATTATTATAATTTAATGTTTCTATTTGCACAAGCCCGATCATAACCTCCCAGAAGCATTTTCTGTGTTTGTATGACGTTTTTGATAGTCATCTAAATGCTTGAAAATCTATTACTAATCTATTATCTTTTGTGGTGTAGAAAATGGCTAAGATATTAAAACAAATTGTTGACATAAAAAAGCAAGTTAAACTGAATATGATATTTACTTTTTGATCCTTGTGTTATTCCCAGCCTTAAAGAGGGAGAGGACCAGAAGGAGATCACCATTGAACCGGCCCAAGCCCTGGATGAAGTGGAGCCTCTTCCTGAAGATTGTTACACTCGACCTGTCAATCTCCCTGAGGGTGAGTTCTCGGTCATGTGAATGATGTACACTGATTATTGCTGTATAATGGGTCTAAGTCTGTGCTGTTGGTCGTCACAGTGACCACCTTGAGGCAGCGTCTCCTGCAGCCGGACTTCCAGCCCGCGAACGCCTCTCAGCTCCACCCCAGGCACAAGCACCTGCTCATGAAGCGCTCGCTACGCTGCAGGGTTGGTGCCTCTTGGTCTTTAAAGTTAGAAAAACAAATTATACTGTTGGCTCGTTTGATCATGACAAATTTGTAAAAGTCTATATTTAGTCCTTAATCAGCCCCCTTTTGTTAGAGGCAATAAGTGACATATTTCATTACTCAAAACACTGTTTTCAATCAAATAGTTTAAAAAAGATTGCTGGATCCACTTTAGTTCAAGTACATATTTTAACCTGTAATTAGTAAATGATTGTACCAGCTGTCAAGGAAATGTAAGGCATGTTGTTTGTGTAAAGGATTATCCAATAGTTTTTAAGTTTTTAATTAAATTTTTGTAAGTTGCATGTATTGAGCTATGAATTGAACTCTTAATATGACTGACATGTAAAAAGGTTTTAAGTCTGATTTGAGCTGAAAAGCCTAATTGACCCTGTCTCTCAAACTCTTTCAGAAATGTGAGCACAACCTGAGCAAGCCGGAGTTCAACCCCACTTCTATCAAGTTTAAAATTCAGCTGGTGGCTGTGTAAGTATTCTTTGGGCTCTGCAAGTCATTGTTTCATTAATACATCTTTGTTATTAATTCCATTTTGCCTGAAGCCTTTAGTACATGTAATTGGATTAAGTCTGTAAAGTGTAATGCTTGCCGAGCCCGAGCACAAGTAGAAGATTTAGTAATTATTCATGCAACTTAACAAATTAAAGCTTTGTGTTTGTGTTTTTTTGGCTAAATAATTGTCTTCCAAGAATGCATTTCATAGTGGTTTAAACTGAACCAGAGCAGAAGTGAGCATCTATTTATCCATTTGCTTTTTGATTTTCGTCTTGCCTTTCACAAACGCATCTGTCTAAGTGAATGAAAATTGATTTGTTATTTGTATCTTGTCTGCAGGAGTTATATCCCTGAAGTGAGAATTATGTCCATTCCAAATCTCCGATACATGAAGGTAAGTCTGCGCAGCAAACTGAATGTTATATGACGTTATTGAAATAAACAACTCTGAAGTAGGAATGGGCTGTTTACCAGTGTTGGGCTTCCTGACCGTATTGACATTTACTTTTTTTCCCCCCACTGTAAAAAAGCAGCACTCCTCAAAGCTTTGAGCACTTTTATTGAACATTTTGGTCAACATATATGCCTATCAAGTCACAAATAATGTAAATGACCAAGAAGAAACCAGCCTATCCTAGTATATAAACCTGATCGGTGTGGGTGACATGTTTTGCTCACATGATTGAGCTGCGTTTCCCCAAATCTCTACTGAGTGAACTAGTGCTGTTTGTATACCTTCTCATCCCTGCTCCAGTGAGTAAATAAAATGTAAAGTATGAAATGTGTTTGGTTGTTTTTGCATAGGAGAGTCAAGTGCTGCTAACACTGACCAACCCAGTGGAGAACATCACCCATGTGACTTTGGCCCCTTGTGAAGAAGACGATGCCGATGACATCAACAGCTCAGCCAAGGTTTGTGTTCAGTATTGTGTCCACTTTGTGAGCTCAACAAACAACAAAACATTTACATAATGTAATCCTTCGTCATGAAAACAAATACTTATCTGCTGTAGTGCGTGAGAGTAGCTTCGATTTGTTTCTTCAACCATTATGGCCTAACAATACTGTTGCTCTGGTTTGACTAAAATTATGACTTGCTGAGTTTCCTTCATTCATAATGATTTATTCAATGTTTTTATTTCAATTTTGTAGCTTTAAATTAGTGAAGCAGGTGGCGTAGGCACTCATCTCAAGTCTTTGACATATTAAATTAATTCACAAGTAAAATAAATGGACACCATAACTGAATGATAAAATTTAAACAATCATAAACACTTGAAAAACCAAATCGAAAAGCTATGAAGTAGTAATGGAAGTGAATAAGTTAAACTTCTTTATATACAACTATATCACTTTAAGTCATAAAACGGAAGGCTTTACCCACGATGGCTGCAACTATTAACCAGAATAATCGGGACTAATTTACTTTTTAAATGACTATTTTAATACTCCTTTATTGTCATCTAGACTATACAGACTCTAAAACGTAAGACAAAAGACGTTTTAATATGAAGATGGTGGCATTATTTGATTAAAATGTAAAAAAAACCAAAAAACTCACTTATATTCTACAAGCCTGTCAGCATAGTTTTACTTTAAAATGTATTTAAATGTAATTATTAAATTAATAGTTCGTTAGGCTTAAATACATTAGTGTCTGTGCTCCTGGTGCACTCTAACCTTCTCTTGCTGCTCACTTTACATGTGGATCCATTTAGACTTGTTTGTCAGTTGTCAAATTCACAGCTCAAACGGCCCCTTCCCTGTGGACCGTCTGTCTCTCTGAGTCTCTGGGACGTTTGTCTTGGCCCTTCAGCGCCTCCGGCCCATTTCTATTCATATTATGGCCAAGTGGAGTGTGCGAGACCATAGTGATGTTATTCTGCTTGATCAGTTCAATCACCTGGAGGCCATTGTGAAGAACATATACTGTAGGTTTGCCTGGATGAGTTTTATCTGCCTGTTCTTTCTAGTCATGTGGAATCCCGCGCTGTATTCTTAAAAAAAAAAAAAAAAACAAGTGGCAGAAATAACCCGTGTTTTAAGTGTTTCATTTTACAGTCCATTTACAGTGTGTATGAAACTTTAGCACCTTTCCGATTGCCATAATCGCCTGAATAATAATAAAATACAAACAAATTGAGATTAATTTGGCAATCAATATCGCACAGCCAATATCCAACAAAATGTCTCTGACATATGAAACTCTATGAACGACTTCTGTTTTGTAATGTTGTGTCGTAAAGGGCATTGGCTCGTGTTTATACAACAGGATTCTTATACTGTTAAATGTGTGCCTTTCCTCATGACAAAAAACACCAGTGCTGTTGTTTTTGGTGTGCGTCTTAAACCAGATGACACCTTTTTTAAATGCAGTTTTTGCAGCCACAGCTGCTCCAGTGGATGCCATGAGGACATTCATTCAGATTCCATGGGGAATGCAGTGCTCATTAGATCTGCAAAATGGCTGCAAGTGACTTCAACCAAGTGTCTCCGCAAAGCTGTCTCTGCTGCGGCTCCGGGGATTCAAAGTGCTAAAATGATTTTGTGATGAATAAATCATTTCCATTGTGACCATAGTTTAATTGGGTATGAGTCTTGTAGGTGCAACTTATGACTTGATGCTTAAACCGTGAAAAGCACTTCTGCTGTAATGATTTGAAATCAGTCAGCTCAGACACTTTTTTGTTTCTTAAAACTGTAAAGCTGACAAGAAACCGCTGTGACACAAACTTAATAACTCAGAAAAGAATTCCAATTTACCACTTCTATATTATCAGCCACCGCCCTGTCAATAGAAATGAAATAATCCTTCGCCCGACAGATGTGCACTGTCAAAACCATTGTCCCATTAGATCCCTTTTGTAGATTTCAACTTCTCAGTTCATTTAAATAGCTTGGATAAATGTTATGTCTGGCTGTTTCAGTGTTGTATAGACACATCCTTATTTTTTTTTGTATCCCTTTTTATTTAAGCAGGAGGTCCCATTGAGATTCAGAAGGCAGCAGCCACACAATCCACACAGTACAGAAAATCACAAAATATTTCATTATAAAACTCAAAACAATTCTCAATCACCACACTTTATAATTTTCTTGAACATGTGCTTGTCTTTTAACATGAATACTAATGAGTAGGGTTGTAGTAGACTAAAGACATTCTGTGCATTGATTAGTCAACTAAAAAGGCAGATTGACCTCACAATTCACATGCAAACCTCAAGATACCACACACACAAACTCCTTTCTGTTGTAAATATAAATCCTTTAAAATCCCCTCAAAATAATGTGTTGACTGATGGTTGAGCAAGACTCCATTGATCCGATTAATCGACTCGACCTGCTAATAAGTCATAAATACTATACAGCAGGGATGTAACAATAATCGAAATACTGTGATATTGTATCGTCAAAAGTCTCACAATAATAATACAATAAAGATAAATCAGATTATTATTATTATTAATGGCTCCTTTTGTTTACATTACAAGAAAACATGTAGACGATCCTTTGCTACATTTGAATGTAATCAAAATAAGAAATAATGAGAGAATACAAAAAATTACATGTTAAATCTTTGGAATATCACAGTAACGGCTTGCACAAACGCTTGTCAAGGCATTTTAAAAGGGAAAAAATGTTATTTGTACAATTCTGTTTGCCTCTTCACAATATAGCAGGAAATGCAGTGAAATGAATATTGTGAGTATCGTGAGATTTGTATCCTACCATGCAGCATCATTCAGTATTGCTACATGTTTTTAATATTGTGGCGCCCAAAGCCCACTCCACAGTTGATTGAAAGTCAGTTGTTGTTTCTTTAGGTCATGGTGCCCAGCAAGGAGTTAGTTTTGGCCGGGAAGGATGCTGCCGCAGAGTATGATGAACTGGCAGAACCTCAGGACTTCCACGATGACCCAGAGTGAGAGCAGAAACACACAAGTGTATTATTTACACACAACACGGTTAATAGAGTTTGTTCACTCCTAACCCAATCTCCATCTCGTCCCTGCAGTATTGTTGCCTTCAGGAAATCCAACAAGATTGGTTTCTTCATCAAAGTGATCCCTCAAAAGGAAGAGGACGGCGATGTCACCGTTTCATTTAAAATCCGACACGACTTCCGTAACCTGGCTGCTCCGATCAGGCCGAGCGAGGAAGGAGGCGACGCCCAGGCCGAGGCCATTTGGCTCACACATCATGTCGAGCTGAGGCTGGGGCCCCTGGCTCCGTAAACTACGACTCTCACTTACATGCACACTCAACCAGACTATTATCAGATTTTTGTATTTTTAAGATTATTGAAATTATATGTACATTAATGTTGTTTAAAAAAAAAAAAGATACTAATCAATACTAAAACTAGTATCGAAACTAGATACTCATTTGAAGTATAGATACTAAAAGAAACACTTTAACAGGACAGCTTTAGAATGATTTTGAGGATCTTGAGCTTTATCAGAAATATTACAGGACCACAATGTTTCATAAAGACGCTTCTATATGTTTTGTGTTGAAAATGTCAATCTGTTGTCTAAAACTTTCACCTAAAAATAGCATTTTTAATTATTGTGGTGTTGAACTTGGTATAGAGACTCAATTATCGAGTATCGAAATGTCAGTATTGTGACACCACTACTCTTATTACTCATGTAAACTTCAAATAATCTCAAAGGTTCAGAAATCGGATAATAATCAGATTTTGGTGTGCACGTAAACATAGCCATCGTCAAAGTAGGATCTTTTCAAACGAAATAAGAATCTTTCAGAATAGTCCGTTTCAGATTCAACACACTGACCGATGTCACTTATCATGCGGCTTACTGCGGTGGTTGAGTATTGATGTGGTTAAGATTGTATGATTTTTGTTGCAACACTATCTTATTCCCAAGGCAGCGCTGAAATAAATATTTAAACTGCAAACACCATTTTGTACTGAAAGTAAACGTCTACACTTCTGTATAAACATCTGTATTGTTCCAAAAGTCCCTTCTTATAAACAACACAGACCAAAATGAGTCAAATTAGAAAGCTGGTGTTAAAAAATGTAAACGTATAAACCTTTTGCACTTAAAACATATCCATTGCTGTTGCTCTCGACACTAGAACTGTACAAAATGGTAACCTGTAAATTTCACGAGTATTTTATTCCTGTACAAACATTTTTGCTTATTAACTCTTTTATTTGTCTTACGCAACCATGAGTATTAAGGCACAAATGAAGTATCAAACTACATGCGCCTCTCAAAGACCTGCAAGTTTAGTTCCATTTACAGCCTTAGTTCTGCCACATTTTAATATTTACCCTTTTTGATTTCTATACTGTTCTGTTTGCTTGTATTGTAAGCAACTGTCTGCACTGTAAACATCAAGTAAACATGCCCATATTATTCTGTTCTGGCTAATAAATTAATATTGCAGCTTACTTTGACTTGGAGCTTTATTTTATGGCTTATGGCTCCGGCATTAACATAGGACATTGTGGGTAACTGCTGTGTCTCCCTTCTTTTATAGAGACTATAGAAAATCAGAAAATCAGAAAATCATAAAATCTTTATATGAAGGAGGAAAAATGCCAGGTAAAGCCCATATTTAATCTTGATGCTGTATGTTTTCATCATACTGTTGTTTGCTAATACGTTTTAATATATTTAGACAGTTAAAATGCCTCAAAGTACCCGTTTTACAACAAAAATGCACCTACTTAATTTTATATTTATATATGTGTATATAATATGTATATTATATATACACATATGTATGTGTGTGTATAATATATATATGTGGGTGGAAATTTGAATTATCTTCGAAATTAAGGATACAGAGATGTATATAATATGTGCAGGACATTAAAAAGTGTACATGTTTCTGCCAGAATACTTCATATTTACACTTACACAATTCCAGACATTTAAAAATGGCTGCTTAGTGTTTTTGCCGTCATTTTTTCCCACCACTAGATGGGGCTACAAGGCAAGTCTTTATTTTGAGATAGGCTTTTTAAAAAAAAAAAAAAAAAAAAAACGCTAAAAAAAAAAAAAAAAAAAAAAAACGCTATGCATTGGGGAACATTGGAACAAGTGTTTGCTGATGTAAAATGAGCCAGTCTGTCAAAAGGAGGATACAAAAGATGACAAAAACGATGCCTTTTAAATGTATAAATACATCCCCTGTGAGACTATGTATTATTATTGTAAATGTAGATGTAGGTGTTTGACATCGTATCATCCACATGGGACAGTTTGGAAAGATCCGATGTTTGCTGCTGTTGATCATCTCTGGAGGTGCTGCTGCTATTATACAAACATACTCTCTGTGTTGGTTTGACAGCTGCGGTTTGCTTTTATCTCGCAGGTCTTAACAGCTGGAGGAGTGGACTGTGAAATCCATAAATCACATAGAGGATGAGGTAATAAAATGCACATGGGCCTGAGCCTGAGAGTCCTCCTGCCTCCTCTTCAGCCTGACGATGATAGCTGTGGCATTTTCAAAGCGCACTAGGGCCGTTTGCCGCTTGCACTTGTTGGGGCTTGGCCAGCCGAGTGGGATTTCACTCTGTGGATGTGGGGCCTGTTGGAAGAGACATGCTATTTACGGCTGAAGTGTGCGCTGCTGACTTTTCAAAGCAATTATGTGCGTCAGTTCAACGTGGTTACATACAGTATCAGTCCAATGAGGTTATTTTGGGCTTCTGGTGATTTATTTTTACAAGGTTGTTTTTTCAGACCAGACTTGTTGTTTTGTTTACCTGACAGTATTGTATGCTCACTCCCAATCTTCTTCAGTGTCACTTGATGTTGCTGTGACATGTCGTGTCAGCTGATTTGTCCAGGTTTTGGCGCTATCTTCCTTCGTGTAGAGGTTTGGATGACAGCGCCAACTGCAGTGCAACTTCTTTAGGACAGTAGGTGTGGGAGAATGAAAAGGCCCCCTCGTCCCCAGTTTATTGTCCCGTGAGCACATTTCTGTATTTCAACTGTCTCCTTAATTAGTGATGTTTGTTGACACTCTGAAGAAGATCTGGTCTGATAAAACAAATGGTACATATTACACACTGTAGCAGAGCGGTTAGAGCTCTCGCCTCCCAAGAAGGAAATCATGGGTTCGATTCCTGGGCGAACATTACATCACATGATTTCTCTGGGTGGAGTCTGCATGTCCTCCCCATGTTACCGTGGGTTCTCACCGGGTTCTCCGGCTTCCTCCCACCGTCCAAAGACATGCATGTGTTAGGTAAATTGGTAATTGGAAATTGGCCCGAGTGAATGGTTGTCTGTGTTTATGTCTCTGTGTTAGCCCTGCGACGAGTTGGCCACTGTGCAGGGTGTACCCCGCCCTAAGGCCCAAAGGCACTGGGATAGGCTCCAGTCACCCGCGACCCCTAACGGAAACAAGCGGTAGAAAATGAATGAATGAATGCACAGAAAGCACATGATTTTTGTAACAAAAAAGTGGCATTATTAAATAAAAATTTCAAAAAAGAATAAGCTATACACGTTATTTGTAAATGTATATATTTGAATTTAATTTATATATATTTTTATATTTGGGTGTAGATTTGGCTAGATGAGATTGAATTCCTCATATAAGATCATTTTACATAAAATAAGAAAATACATTTGTCAATGGGGGAAGTAAAAATGTCTTAACCCATTGGCAAATAATTTGGCTAATGTACTGAAGTCAGGAACAGTTTGAAATTAATAAAACAATCTAGGTCCTTCAAATAACTAGATTTTAACTGGTCAAAATGTCTGAAATTATGATTAATATCTTGAAATCATGACATTTGAACTAATCTGTAAATAATTTTTTTGCAGTGTAGAAGCTTTTTTCACCATAGTTCAAGCCTTATTTGGTCAAAATGTATTTCAAAGTCTAAATGTACAATAGCGAAAAATGGTTGGACTTGTCAATTAAAACACTGGTCCAGATGACTACAACTGCATTTTCAATTAATCATACAAATAATCATCACACAGCAGCTGATTTATTTGGTCGTACAGTTACATAAGCCACGACAATGTTGTGGAGATTAAAGTTGAACGCATTCTTGTTCATTTGTACCCACAATGTTTTTTTGGTTTGTTTTTTTTCTGTCTATTTTTGTTAGATCTTTATATTTAAAGACAGACAGCTGTGACCAGATGAAAAACTCCTGACTCAAATTACAGGTTTGACTTTTCCACCATGACGTCAGTGGATAAATCCCCAGCCACAGCTCACACGAGAGAAGTACAGCACACAGGGACAAGGGAGAGAAAGTAGTAAATTACGTTAATTGAATACAATGATACCATATAGGGAGCAGTGGGTTTAAAGTCTGGACAATAAATCACCAAAGCGTCTAATTAAGTGTGTACATAGTGTATGTGTTTTTCATAGATGTTAATGGGCTCCCTACTGTGCAGTTATGTCATCAGGATCTTCAGACTTCAGAGCAAGAAATTAGTTGACGAATGGCATCATTTCAGCCAGATGCCCTCATGGATTCAATATTTGTTTATTTGGTCAAGACATAAACATGATAAATATGTTGTAAATACGCCGCAATTGTTGCCTTGGGCTAATTTTGCAACTGTTAGTTTTACTTTAGTTTCTGATAGTGTTGCCACCTTTTACTATTGATGTACAGTAAATGTCTGAATTTCTTTTATGCCTCGTACACTCGCTTGTGACCCTTTTGGGCTGAATTAACTGGACCAAAAGAACCGTTTTGGAAAATGGAAAATAGTGCAGAAGGATTCAGTTTCTTACAGTGAATGGGGCTTTAATACAACTATATGGTTTCAACTCTGCTCCATCTGTCAAGTAGATGGATAGATGCATATACTTTCAGTGGTCCTCAGATCCAGTTTTTGTCCTGTGGTCTGTTTCAGTGCATGTGCGGCGAAACAACTTTAAACTTTTCCACGTTTGTGATCGTGCAGGCTCTGGGCGAGGTGCGTGATTAATCGCCTCTTTCAGTTGGCGCTCACCGGACCATCATCGGGTTAATTAGAGGTAAGTGATGGTGTCTGCCCACAAGAATAACTGTAGCCACTCGACCAGGGATACTGTATGTGAGAGTCGAGCTCTCCAGAGAGTACAAATGAAACTAAAGACTACCGGTTTGTGGTTTTAAAAATTGCAATTCTTAGCGTTTCAGTGCAACATCAGTAAATCAGTAATATTACGTCAATATTTAGTTGCCACTTGACCCAAATTTCATAATACTAACCAAGATTTATTAACTTAAAACAAGATAAGTCCAATTTTTCGTCAGGAAATTTCTACTAAATAAACACTGAATAACTGGGATTATTAAGTGTATTTTAAGAAAAGTAAAAAATGTTTTTAATTAATTTCAGAGATTTTTGCCTAAAACAGGTGTATTTTTTTAGTTTTAAGAAGGTGTAATTTTGCAGTGATGTATCTGGTACAAGACTTAACAGACTATAACGTGAGATCCATTTCCTGTAAATGAATATGCAGCAGTTTCCGGTGTCTTCCACACGTATAACTTCAAGGTATTTTTTAATGTATTTTCTACCAATTAAACACCTGCCATACTGTGGAACATTCCAGGCAAAGCAATCACATCTCCATGCTCACTGGAGCTGCTCCTGGTGCCCGCCCAAGCCTTTAAGAACGCATTAGGACATGAGACCCTTTTTGTGCATCCACACCAGGCTCTGGAATGATGCCTCCTTTCATTTGAGGACAACCAGCTCCGATGCTGAGTTCAAAAAGGCATACAGACATTTCCTTGCTGAATGCTACACCTGTAAACATTGTCAGTGAGCTGTAGAATGTAACAGGAACCTGCTGCAAACCTGTTTTAAACTTTTCCTGTTTAAGAAAGAAATACATTTGAAACGGCAGTAAGTTAACAAACTCATTGTACACTTCTTTTTCAGATTTGAGGCAGTGGAAGACTCTAAACGGGGAATTGTCGTCTTCACAAATAGGCATCAAGTTTGAATTCAGTGTCTGGAGTTTTCTTGAGTTTAATTTCAAGCTTTTTTCCCCCACCCCACCCTCCGTAGGATCCATTTGTCATTTTCCTCACCGAGCCCCCATTCCCTCTCAACTTTCCCTCCTAAATCTCGTCTGACATCTGTCGGTTGGTTGAAATGTTGACTTTGGACGTCGTATTGAAAGAGATCGCTCTGTGAAAGCACGTGACCTTGGCCTGCGCCTCTGAACCTCTGCCTACTTCCACTACGGGCTCAGTCATAGCGTTCATTCATTATTTGCTCAATTGCTCACCAGGGGCATTACATGTACAGGGCACAAATGGGTCATCGCCCGAAGCTGCTGAGGCCATACAGCCGCTCGGCCTCATGGGAAATCCCCACCGGAGGCCGTAGCATTTAGCCTTGACAACGAGCTGTAATGAGAAGAAATGATGTAAGGGAATTAGGGCTGCTATTGATTAGTGAAAGAGGTCACGTCCTGGAGGGAATTGTTTAATCATTTAAGAACTTGCTTATTTGCTTTGCACAGAGCCGCCCTATTATGAGATGACTGACACCACATTTATAATTAGTTAGCAGAAGTAACAGGTTAGCTTGGTGTTAGCCCGATGGAAATGACTATGATGACTATTGCTTGATGCTAATGTCTTTGAACTGTTCAGTTTTCTTCTGGCTTTTTCTGTCTGGGGAAAACGGATACACAGGCATGTGCAATTACTATATGTAATAAATAATACGTTGGCCTAACGAATCAATCGAACACAAAGCTAGAAAGTATGTCTTTTGGCATATTTCTCCCCAGTGATTGGTGAATATAAATGTATATTGTTATTTGAATGTATACAAGATGAAAAGATAGTGAACATGAATACTGATACAAATCTAAATTGTGATCCAGGCTATAAAACATAGTGCCCACTCCTAGCATATATAGATACACAATTTCATGGGTAGACCTATAATGAGCATGCTTTTCATATTATGCACCAAAACAATTCTCCTCTTTCCTTAAAACTCATATTTTAAATGTATGGTTGAATTTCAATTGCCTTAAATTTACAAACTTGGCCTGGCCTATGCCTTATCGTCCTTGTAAGCCGAAAAGCTTGAATTTGCTAAAGCCCACCCTAAAGCTCGCAAAACATAATTCTATTCAAATGTTCTATTAACCAAATTACTGTGAACGCGTAAGAAGATTATTAACACTCATACCCGTCATAGTGTTTTATATGGAGCTGTAACATCCGCGTTGGCAATAGTCTTTCCAGTAAGATCTAACTGCGGCCGCACCCTGCTTGGAGCCCCTTCTCGTTGGCGTATATCTGCTGTCACAAGACGCTGTGCCTGGGAACCCTCGAATAGTGCTCATTTATTAGCCTGCATCAGCAAACAGAGCACAGCCTGACTTTCCTGACATTTATAGAAAAGAGGCGTCTCGCTACCTGTCAGCCTGAGGTCTTAATTCAATGCTGCCAAGTCGTCAGTGCTTTTCTATCCACTCAGTATGCAGCAGAACATCTACACGACATTGAAAATCCCTCTGAGCATTTTCATTGGAGCAACAAAATACAAGGAGTTACAAGCCAGTTAGAAGCCATCTTTGTGGAGTTGTGTTAGCATTTCTCACAGCAAGAAGGTGCTAATTGGACAGGGACGGCGGTGTTGGGCCTGTCTGTTGAGTTTCCATGTCTGTGTGGGTTACCTTTGAATACTCTGGTTCACCCCAACGACATAAAACATGATAACTAGGCTAATCCACCTGCTAGATCTTGCTCCCGACCAGAAAACTACATCAAAATCTGGAGAATGGTCAAGGCAAGGGCACTGCACTGAGATGGAATATTCTCCATCCCCAACAGGTTGTTCCAGCAAAAGGCCTATTGAAGAATGGTTAAAAAGCAGCATCTTAACCCCTTGATTTTCGACCAGTGTCTTGGGGAACATAGTGTGCCTTGAGGTATTGCCTGGTGTGCCTTAGAAAAATGTGTGTTAAAGGATTTATGCATGGATTTCATTGAATAATTTACAGTTTTTAAGTGTCCTGAGAAAACACTACACTAAAAAGGAAGAACCGGACTGTGGCACAGACAATAGTCACCATTCCATTACCATATTTTGTTTTTTACTAAAATGTGTTATTTGGTGCTGTGCCGGGAGGTTGAAAACTTCCCATAACCTATTATTTTGTTATTATGTTTAATATTCTGTATTTTAACCTTGTATTTTATCTTTACTGTGATACTGATATTCAACTTATAATTGTAATTTTTATTGCCATTTCATCTGCTAGTCGGCTTTATACTTGTAACAAATAGAATTTACCCTTGGGTATGAAGGAAAAGTTATTCTTATCCTGGACATGGTTGCATCCGCGAAGTACATCAGCCGAAATTGAACCAGCTACCCTCTGGCAAAAGGGCAAATGCTTAATATAAGCTCAAGTCGGCCTAATTGATAAGTATTAATTGTTCATTAATGGCATGAGTTTCAACTAATATTTTGTTTTAAATTGTTAATTGCTATGGTAACAGTCCTTGTTTTTCATCATTCTGAGAATTATTTTATTTTCTAAAAGGGACAAAATGTACCAATCAAACTTGTTCCCCTGTAGATTTGATGGCGCAGATGATAAATACGCTTGGTCTCACAGAAGGCGTTTGGCAGCTGGAATGATATAGAAAGATGGAGGACAGAAAGACGACCATCACGGGGCAAAAAGCCAAAGCCACAGAAGTCAGGTCCATCATGAGCCTCTGCTGCACCACTAATATTGTTCCCGTCTGAGCGTGTGGCTGTAGATCACCCGCAGGAGGCCAGGCTGGATCAATGCGGAGGATCAATGTGAGCTTCATGGGATTTATGGCACAGGAATATGAAATGTCAAACTGTAGAGGTGGATTTGGAGCTGGCTTTATCAGTGGTGCGTGACCACAGACAGGAGTCCCTTAAAATGCTACATGGAAATGAATGTCCTTCTGTGGAACCAGTATCATGTCTGTGCAAGTTCACCAGAAGGCAGATCATGGTATGTCCGCAGGGTTGAAATACAACATTTGACTATTTATTTTTTGCATCTTATATAATAATTTTTCTGTCCAAAAGATTATTCATGAATAACTCTAAAAACAAATTTTAACATGAAAAGGGAAAACAATTATAATATTGTTTAAAAAAATAAAAACATAAAGTAAAATAAAATAATAATGATAATAATAATAAACAAATATAATAATAATAATAATAATAATAATAATAATAATAATAATAATAATAATAATAATAATAATAATAATAATAATAAGACTAATACTAATAATAATAATAATAATAATAATAATAATAATAATAATGTGTCCTTTACATAATATATTTAGCTATTCTGCAATTATGAAACACTGAGAGTGTGAAATTTACCATAAATTTGTGTGTGAATTTATCAAGGCTTGGAGTTTCTGAATGCAATAGAAAAGAACATCTAGAAATTCACAACTCACAAAGTAGATTATTTAAATTTTGACTTACAGCATGCTGCGTGTTAACCATATATCCGCAAGCTATGTCAAATAAATTAACCAATCAATATTTTTTATGTGAATACCATGGACTCTCTTTCTCACTTAACCTCACGTATATGGCAATATGTCTTTGGACGAATGCTAAGCTGCGTGCTAAGGCAAATGTGCATAGCTGTTGTGGGATGGACAATATATTTGAACTAATCGTATTCTATTATCAATGAACAATACAAAAATGCTGATATTCGTCATCAAATATGTGTTCCTCAACTCTGCTTTAAACATTGACTTTATCATCTATACTATGCAACAATAAAGTATTAAAATGTCCAAAGATCTTCACTGCGTTTCGCTTTGAGCAGCGGACTGTTACCTCCCAAAATTAAAGTCAACATTGTCTGTTTTAATATGAACCCACCTGCAGACAGACAGACCCCACAGAGAGAGCAGACGAGAGACGGGCAAATTATCTTAGTCATCCGCCATTAAAAGGTATTATGATCTAGTCTTGTAAAACAAAGGCACAGGGAGGAGATGCAGCTGTGGGGGTAATTGCTTTGCCTGTTATGAAGAAAATTGAATCCTTATTATGAACAGTGCACAGTGGTTTAATACTTAGCGAGCTGAAATAAATTGGGTTATGTTTCAAATACTCTAGTGAGGACACGGCGGGAGCACTCAGAAAGCAAACTGTTTCAGTGCAATGATAAAGTTGTGAAGCAGCGAGTGGACCTGGAGCGATCTTAATTCAAGGGTTAATTAATGCTCCATCTGTCTCAAATTGAGCCCATAACTGAAAATGGGGTGCTAAAACAAATAAGTTGTGCTTTCAGCGCTCTCATGTGGCTGAAGAGTGTATCTGTGTCCCCGTCTCCCAATGTTATCCTTTTAAAAATCCAGCCAAAGCTTTATAAAGTATATCTTTAATTCTATTCTTACATGTATTTATTTATGAATTCATTTATTTTCCAGCTTAGTGCAACATCTGCTAAAACTAATCTTGAATGATCTGCATAACCATTGCACTGAAAGGCCTCCAACAACTGTACCATTCAAAACATTCCCATCCATGCACTTTTGTTTCCCCCACTTAAGCACAGCATTTGCCATATGTTTGAAATAGACGTTCTTCAAACATGCCCAGGTCTCGTCACTGCAGGAGACCGAGAGACTCCGAGTTCCCTGGCCTTTGCCTAAACCATGTTGTCTTTAATTTCCTGTTGATGGCGCGAGCAGATTTGATTTCCTGCCGGCGCGGGACACATTATCTCGTTGCCAATCTGTGACACTGAGGGAGAATTCACTTCAATGAGACTCAACAGCTCTGTCCAGGACCCCTCAACCTTCACTGCTGGCGGGCCGGGGGACTGCGGCACTCACATCTGCTGCGGGGTAAATATGTCCAAAAACTCCCAATATGCAGGATAACATCTTAGTATATGTTGACAATGCGAGAGAGAAATGTGCCAAAATCAGACACTCAACTGAGGTTATGTAATAGACCTCGTGAACTCCTGGTGTAAACCAGAGGCAGAAGGGAAGCAAACCCCATTTTTGCATCCTCTACCACTATGCTGTCCTTAAAGAAGACATATTATGCTTTTGTGTCTGCTTTATAGTTATGTATAGCAAGGTACAGGTTAGATCAGTGGTGAGGCGAGTCTGCTCACAATGAAAACACCTGTAAATGAATAAATGGACCGTAGAGAAGTTCAATGCCTACAAGTTTAGAGATTCAATGTTCGAGATTCTGCGAAGACCAGCACACAATTTTCTCTGATTGTCGAATAGTCGTTTGGTCTTCTGATGATTTAGTTTAAAAGGGTCTTCTTTTAGACCAGAGTTTTATTTGGTTTTCATACCTGACCGCTCACTCGTAGTCTTCTTCAGGGTAAGTGTACAGTAATGTTTGTTCTTGTAGCTTTCATTTACAGTTTGATATCAAGTGTCTGCAGCACACTTTAGCCCTGTTTAACTCAACTGAAACTGTTATAAATTATTCTTAGTTTAATGCTATGCGGTGTAACATTCCAGGCCAAAAAAACCAACATCTCAATAGAGACCAGGAGGTGGCAGACAATAAAGAAAGTTTACACAGAGCACATCACAGTAAAATGCAGGCAATACTGATTCATGGTTTTATATCTGTTTGTTGGAAGTTTGTTTTCAGTTTTTGCTCTGTCAGTTACATTCTGCAATAAAACAAAAATACAATTGAATAGATTTGTGCAGTGTTTTGAATATTGTATGTTTCAAATATGTCGTTTCAAGTTGATAGCTGTCCAGAAGTTCCAGTTTCTATCATCTGTGTTGGTAAGAACACTCATAGTCTTTTTATGTAAATGCATTTATTTTTTGTGTTAATTACCTAGCACAAAGCAGTGTTTTGCTTGCAAACATCTACGTATGCTTTTAAAACACCAGATTGCAGTAGTTGTTCTGCAGCCTATAGTGTGCAGGTCAGAGAGGTTAGAAAAATGAGTAATATCGTGAATGTAGAAACGTGAGGGGGAGAGATTCGTCCTGAGGGATGGAAATATGGACTTCAAAGGAGGCCAATATTTAGGTCTGGGCCCAATTTTACCCATCTGTCATTGCTTTCCTGTATCACATCCCATGATAATAACTGAGGCCGCTCTTGAGATCCAATACACGTTTGACCACATGTCTTCTGTTGATGTTAGCGGCCAAAAAAAAAAAAAAAAGTAGTCCTGTCTCTGTAATGTCGCAGAGATGCTAAATGGAAAGCTATGATTGCTAACAACGCCACAGCGCACCAGAGTTTATGCGGTGGTTATACATGTTTGACATATTTCCATTGGCTCGCGCATGAATGAGTCTGACCCCTTTGGTACTTGACCCTAAAGCAAGAGCCCCACATTCCCAAGATTACTCGGATACGGGAGGAAAGACCACCTCAGACGCAACCTCATAACGACTTGATTCACTGGAAAATGCCGGGTTTGTTGTGAAAGATATTCATCCAAAGCGGAGATTGGAAAGGCATGTGGATATGAGCCGGCTCGAGACGCTGTAATGATTTCATGTTTCTTGCACAACATTGTTAGAGGGGCGCATCCAGCTAAGACTTTGTTATCTCTGTTTGACCGAATATTTTCACACTAAGGGTTATTAAAGCATGACCCTTTGGTTTGCACAATAGAAAATTCTTCACTTTCGGAGCAATTTTAAATATTCTGTCATCCAAGTCGAACATGTCCAAGCCGGTTTTTAATCAGGGCTGTACACACGTGCATGTTGCCACTGTTTTTGTACTTCAAGATGAATAAAAGAGGTTTAAATCATGGCAACTCTTTGTCCTGCTTCGTCCGGGTTTGAGCCCAGTTTAGTCTCTCCTTTGACAGGTTGGCCCAGCTCTACAGTCCTGGCTTTGTCCTGGCGTAGTCCAGGTTTAGTTACGGGCTTAGTCCCAATTTAATGTCTAGTGTGTGGTAGTCTACACACATTATCTTTAGATGTATTTTGGGCATTACAATGTTTTGAAATTGGGTTCTGGGCACACATTTCTTCATGAGCTATACTCATGATGCTTGAGCATACTATTTACAGTATTTTACTCTTACATATATTTTATTTTACATGGCCTTATTCGCTATTATTATTATTCATTGTTTTATGTTGCACCTTATTACCGAAGTATGTTCCAAGATTGTGCATTTTGCTCACTAACATTGGTAACAAAGCCATTTCTGATTTCTGACTTTTAATGACTTTACATTCCTGCAACTAAAATGCATTTAAAAATTAGAATTACTCCTTCACCACAAACTGCAAAAGCCCATTCTTTATTTCTGATTTTGTTTGTTTTTGTGCTTCCGATTAAATGATCTATCTAGCCATCTATCTATCTACGTGTTTGACACTCAACAGCTGAATGATTATTTCATCTCAAAGTCTATCACGCACCCAATTACACCCGAATCAAATTAAGTGTGGAGTTGCAAAGCTTTTGGCATGTGCAGTAGTTATGCAAACCAGCTCAGCTCTCAGCCAGATGAGAAACCTTTGGTGTATTTTTGCCAGCGCGCCGTCCCAGCAGTCTCTAAGTGGGTCACTGAAACCGAAATGCAGGCATGTCTTTTTTGGGGCTTAGAGCAGATCTCTGGAGGCACAGAGCTGCAGGCCACGCACCCCGAATCCAAACCAGAAGGTCAAACATGCCCTCAATCAGGACCTCAGACACTTTGGGGACTATGGTGTTGAATTTATTAGCAGATTTTAACAGGGGTGTGATCACCTGAGTACCAGAGTTTCCTGAGTCAGCTTGTGCACAACCCGAAACTATTTATTTAGCTATTTTCTTTTTCAGCAGTGTAACTGATAGTCGCACATGGCGGCCGTAGGACAGATGACCCGGCACATATTTGGAGCTGTTTATATTTGGGAAGTGTCTACAGGGAAACGCGCAGATAACTCAGAGCTTCTATTTCAATACATGACAGGGTTACAGTTACAACTTAAGACAACATTTGCAGTATGTGTACAAATACTAACGCCCCATTGCATTACAAAAATCTTCATAAATAAATACAAAAATTTAAAGTGAATGAAATGTAAGGTTTTCTGTGTACCAGTTATCAAGTCGGAAATACTAAAAGCAATACATTACAGTTTATGTACTGTAACGACTCAAATAAAATGATAAAAACCAGGAAAGCTCAAATCAACAAACAATGTGGATACAATTAAGTACATTTATAAAAAAATACAATATCTATTTACCACACACAAAAGCATGGACAAGTGCATTATACAACACCTGATTATATTTAAGAATACAGTATTAACAGTACATTCCTTTGTACACTAACATATTCTTCTTTTTTTGGCGTGACACACCATCTTTGTAGTTAGTCACTAAAAACTATTCACTATCTGAACTATTGACATCTTGATCATCAACGCTTCCAGAAACTCCATGTTCTGATGTTAATTTCTCTTTAGTTAATAGGCCTATTTTCATGAAGCAAAAACTGCCACACAAAGTTCAGTGTCTTCTCTGTCAAAACAAATTACCCAAGATGATAGTGTATTTTTCACAATATCTTCAAACAATGAAGGCATTATTCATTCAGTGGCGTGAATGTTGTCAGTTGAAACAACTTTTAGATCTCAGATTGATGCAGGACATTTGTGGACCCCTTTCCCTGACAAATAATGATGAAGTTCAATGGATTTTCAGTTTGGCTGTTTCTTTCAAAACTGTGAATCCCCCATTAGAGTTATGCTGCTGCGTTCCAGTCGTCATCGGAGGTCAGATTTTCTGAGTTCTGACATGCAAATTTACGCAAGAACACTCTTACTTCTTGGAAACTCAGGCAACATTTCAGAACCCAGAGTTTAGTTAGACAACACTGCGTTCGGATAAAGTTTGATACCCGACAGTTCCAATAGTGACAGTAGAAAAAGATTCAGTTGTAGTCATATAGCCAAGTTTTTTTTGAAAAACAAGACGTTTCAACTTTCATCCAAAGTCATCCTCAATCGGATCTAGTCTAAAAATTCTGATATTTATTTTTGGGCTGCGTAAGCCTTGCCTACCGGGCGAAGCCTCCTGATGATTGACTGTCCTTTTTATCTATTTGTTTGTACTGTTTTAAGTGCAAACACCTGCCCACTGTTTTAAGTTTAAAACAGTGGGCAGATGACTACAACTGAATCTTTTACAACAATGTAACACACTGGGACAAATGAGGGATTACGCGAATAATGATTGTATTTGTGTTAGTTGTTCTCTACTATCCACCCGCTGTCTGTGAACCTGCTTCTGTGCTGCCACTGAGTTATAAATGCACTCTTTTTGCTAATGTTGCTAATGTCTACATGGAGCTAATGACAACAAAAGCAAATGCTGATTTGTAACTTCGAAATGTAATAACACTGTAAATCACACAGAAGGCCATGTATGTAATTGCATAGAATC